>ML806660.1:0-13478 GCA_009831015.1 Picea engelmannii
TTTATCATTTTCACGTTTGAATGCCATAAGCCATATTGAGTTGTCCCATTGATCCACCTTTATAAAATACAAAAATATTCATTTCTTAAGTTACCAAGCACCTCTGGTCTGCAACCACAGAGGGTTTCTTGGAGTGATAACAACATCCATGAAAAGGTGCAACTCACCCTCTTCATAGGCACCCACAGGTAATACCTACATTTCCCTGTCATCACTGCACCAGTTGCCCAAACATCCCCAACACCATTTCATGCACTTACATGACCTAGATTGTTATTCACCTGGAAAAACCTCAGAACTAAGGATAATTATCCCAATAGGACGTCCTAGAACCCTCTCCAAACCTGCCTTGTAGAATAGCATAACATCTTTGAGCACTTGTCTAGTAAAAGGGGATTTTATGCACATGTTTGGGTAACTTTATTATTAAATGTGATTGAAATGTCTATGATCCATGTGACTTATGAGCCCATGGAGGGAATACTTGTTGTTGTTGCAGGACCATGCCCGATGGACAGGTACATATGGGGAGATGATTAGCTCAGACGTCCATAGGGATAAAATCCCACCAAATGGATGTTGATACCCCAGCTAGGGGAAAATATATACCAGAGGCTTGAACCAGAGAGAAAGAAGGACATTCCACCAGAGACACCTTGGGAAACCTGAACCTAGGGGGGTCTTTCCTCCCCCCCTGAACGTTGGCCTTGGGAGGCCCATGATGTCACCCTTGTGACCCTTGAAGTCACCAAGCATTAGATGGACATGATGGAGGAAGTTGTGTGCCAAGTGGCAAGTGTGGCATGATCCGGAGGCCTTGGAAGGCGTAACGATTTTCTCATGGAGACCAATGCCTCACTTATGAGTCCCAACATCACCCTAGAAGGGCATGATGTCACCTCTTCTGCACATTTTAGGGTTTAATTTGTCAATTTTATGTAAAAAACTGGATTTTTTATGTAACTAACCATGTCGGCCTTTTTTTACCTAATTTGTAATTAAAGGTCATTTGAATTGTATAAATAAGGGGAAAATCCCTTGTATTTTTCATCATCTTTCACCCACACAAGTGTGAGGTCTGAAATTCGGCCTCTTTTAAGGCTTATTGGCTAAACTAAGTGGTGCACAACTCCTGGAAGGAGCTTATCTTGATGTATTTTTTCATTTTCATGGTGAAAAGTCTTCAACTAGGGCATGTTACTATATTATTCTTGGTGAATGTAACTGAAAATATGCAATTATTCTTTCTTTGAATGGTTATGGTATATTTTACTTTTTATTTACTAATATTATGAAATTGCTAGTGTAAAACCCTGGGAGAATAAGCACATATTATTGTCCTTATCTCAATAGCTATCCACCTACTTGATTTTCCTAGAAGACACATCCATTGAATCATATGCTAGATCCCTACCTTTGTATCACTCTAACACCATTGCTTCATTAAGATTTTATTTATCTCAAGCTTGAGCTAAAGAAGAAGGAAAACCGCTAGGGCCTAGGGTTACCTACTTCCTAGTAGTCATTTTCCTTATAGGGTTTTGGATGATTGAGGCCTTGGGTTACCAACACCACATCCATCCTCCCTCATGTCTTTAGTTCACTTACTATCATTTCTTTCCTTCAATATTTTTGCTACAAAAGTGAGTCCATTAACCCTAAAGGCACTATTTTATACCTTGTATTTGATTGATTGATGAAAACAACCCTTAAACCTTCTACTTCAAGCTATTTTCTAACCATTCCTAACCTTAGATTAGACTAATTTACTAACTATCTTGTTGTTTTTACAAAATTAAGCTACAACCATATATCACAGTATTAAAAACTCCTAAAAGAAAGTGTTAAAGTTGATTTTACATTCCCTTCTTTGCTTCTGACAAATGCTAGCATATTGCCAATTCTAGGTTATCATTTTGGGTCATTATTGAAGCTTGTTTAAGGCATAATTGTGAATCTATCATTATATATACATTGTTTTTATAAATTTTTGTTTGCTTCATCTTGTATATCAACTTATTTCTTTTATTGAAATTCCAAGGTTTTACGAAGCACTAATATCAATTGTTACTTGCAAATAGTGTCTTCTTGTTGTCTTGTTCTGGGAAGGTACACTTAAGAAAATATTTGCTTCATCTTATTAAACCCTTGGGACTTTCTGATCAGTGTGACTTGTGAGAGGGGAAGAAATTTTATTGATACCATTGCCTTTTCCTTCTCAAACCCCCAGGTCACCGGGGATGTCTCCCCTGGGATTTCACCCCTAAAGAGAAAGAGGTGTCTTATTTAGGTGACAGTGATAGGATAACCTCATGTTACGCCAATTTATTGTTCACTTGCCTTAGGATTTTGGCAAGTACAAATTGTGCGATAACAAGTATCATGGGCTCAATTTTGACACACGCAACCCAAGATATGTATGTTTGAAAATGGTGCTCAATAACCCTTGATCTGCATGTGGGTGAATCTGGATCATTGACCTTTAACCTGGAAATACAAATCCCACATGCATAAGGTAATCCAAAACTGAATGGTTAATATAGATTTATCCCCCTTAACTAATTTGTATAAGAACCTAGGGAATACATAGGACCTAGGGCTTGTAATGTAATTTTGGCTAATTGTCATCCTAAATATTAGGAAAATAAATAAAAGGAAATAAAAATAAGAAAATAACAAACTTTATTAAATTAATCTATGTTAATTACAATTAATAAACAAAAGTTGATAAAATTACCCCTAATCCACGTGAAAAAAAAAACAAATAATATAATTAATAAAATCAAATATTAATCCCCACCCACATGAAATTGGAATAAAATAATAAAAAACCAAAATATTAAATAGCCTAAGGTTCATGAAAAAATATTAAAATAATGCTCCTCCCGATCCCATCAGGGTTCAATGGTCAGAAGGTCAACTTAAGTGTGAAAATGTAGAGTCTGATGGTAGCCCACTATGATGGGTTAAACCTCTATGATGGTGAATAAAACATTACAATAATCCCCCTCTCAATGTTACATAAAAATATTAAAATAAACCTTGAATGGGTGCACACTTTCCAAAAATAATATTAAAATAATAATAATTACAATGGCTTCCATGCATTCCAAAAATATAATAAAATAATTCACTTTTCGATGCGTGCACGCTTTACAAAAAATATATAAAAATAATGGTAATTTTGATGGCTCCCATGGCATAAAAAATAATATTAAAATAATGTGTGGTCTTGGAGTCTGATGGTCTTAATGGTAAGTGAAAGAGTTGACTCCACTCTCCGATGGCTAAACACTTCAATGGGATATCAAAGTGAGTCCACTTTGATGGGAGCTCGACACACCATATGATGACATAATAATATCAAAATAATACAACTTTGTTGACAATTAAAATCGTAGCAATGAATTCCACCCGCAAAGTATTGCTAAAGCCCTATTATTTAACTATGCTAATAATATAATACTAGTAGGTGGGACCCCCTTGTAGACTAGAGGCGCAAGGATAGACATATCACACATTTTATTTTATTTTGGTTTTATGCTGCCTACACAGTCCTACATTATTGACGATGTAGTCTTGGTTTCATTTTGACATGGTAATAGGTGGATGATGCATTTTGTGGAATTCTTTTTGCGATCCAAAAATATTTTATGGTCATGAGGAGCAAGTTATTTACAGTTTCTATGGTTTAAGCTTGTCACCAATCCTTATGATCAATTACCTAGCCACATATATGCAAGAGATATTTTAATGATAGCATGATCAAAACAAGAAAAAAACCTATGAAAAATCCTAAAGGGAAATAATTTATATGTTGAGCTATGATAAAGGACTATATGTAAATTCAACTAGAAAAGTTAAATGATATTGGTGTTAGTCCTAACTATTATGCTATTATTGGTTAGTGGGATATACAGATTTGATTAGATTTGAATGGGGCGCATATGGCATTGCAATATGTATTATGGCATGGAGTTATGGCAAGGGTTAACATGTAAATTATATTGGATGGCGCACTATGCAATGGATATCGTCACAGATTTCACAATGGTTTGGCATTGAATGCATGGTTATTGATTGGTGAATATAATGCTTGTTGGGTTGTCTCGTACTTTGAATTGAATAGTTCAGGTGATGAAAGCGATGTGCATTTACTGCACGTCACTCCATACTCCCCCTATCGGTCATCACCCTAGCATTGTTCCATTGTTTCATTTTCCACTCTGTTGATTGTGAAGCTCCGCATTTTCAAGATCTTGGAAGAAAGAGAGCTCGGCCAACTTACCATTTAATCATTTTCTACATGTATGATTATTTTTCTCTCCATCCATGAGGTATTCTCTGTTGTATGAACAAATGATGGCTCAATGATGCTTGGATTCTGTGTGTTCTTGAGATTTTCGACTGTGTATATGTGTGTTATATCTCTCTGTGATGACTGTAAAATGTTTCATATTGCAAGAAAAATAATTGGGTATTTTAAGTTGCGCATTGACTGGTTTCTCGGTCAGTTTAGTATTGGGATGGGTCTCTGTGGAAATATAAGTGAATGGTGGTACATATGGCTCTCCGTTGATGATGGAGGGTTTCATTATTTGTATTACCATCGGTTATTTCATTCCCTCATAGTCATTATTGTAGCCCTTACCCAATCGCAGATGGGTTTCCAATAGTTGTGTTATTTCTTCAAACCCCAAGTCATGGTCGTTGGTTCGTTCTTATTGTCTTTTCACTGAAGTATCCCAAGATCCAGTCTTGGGTGGCCCTAACATTAATATACGACTGTATGGTTGTGGATTGATACAAATTGTATCTCGGCGTTATGTCATAAGGATGTCTGTGTTCTCACTGGTGTTGCTGTCAAGTTGTCCGGCTCTTAAGTATTGGATAGAGACTCGTAGGGATGATTTTAGGGGCTAAATTTCGCTCATGGGCTAAATTTCCATGGTTTTTCCAAAAATGAGATTCACTATTTTAAACATTATTCTCCCAAATTCTATAGGATAAAATTATTTTACCTTAAAAATCGCCAAAATTTTATAAAAACTATATAAAATCCTTAGAAATTTGAATACTTTTACAAAAATATCACCAAACATGTATAGTTGGCATATGAAGGATTAGTAATAATCATCAAGGTTTCTACATTTTAAAATAAATTTCCATCCTTAAAATCATCCCTGATAGAGAGGTTATATCTCTGTGTTTTCTTTTAATAACTTCCACTGTTCAATTAAATTTCGCCTCTCCTATGCAACTGTTAAATGCACTATGTGCATTGGGTTATTTTTCTTTGCCTGTCTTTGCTCTCCTCGGATGTTGATCATTGGTTCTATTGCCCAAACTTAGAGTAATAAGAAGATTGTGTGGCTCACTGCTATGTCATTTTCAAAAGGTATTCTACCTATGGTTGATAAGTCTCAGAAGACCCCCAGCTCTTTGTGTCGATGTTAAGGATGAACGAACTCATGTTTCCTCTCTGCATTTTATTTTTGACAAAGCCTGATGTAGACTCCATTATCTTTTCTCACCCTAGGCACTTTCTGGGGCTTTCTAGTATCGCATATCAGTGAAATGGTTATGGAGGTATTTGTTTTAATAATAATAAAAAAAAGAAACACGCTTTATCGTCGAGTCTCAGTCTCATCCTTGTATGGTTAAATTGTTTGAATACGAATGAAACAGGAGCTTCCATACAATCGATAGTTGTATTATTTCATTATGGTTTCACTCACTATGTTTTCACCAGCGTGGTCTTGATTGCAAATGGAAACCCCTGTGTGTTTTTGCTAGGCCCGATCAAGGTTATGGCCAGTTTTAAAAAATGATTCTTGTGTATAGTTGGTTATGTTCGCTTCATATATTATATTGGATCATCGTACATGTTACCAATGGTTTTAAAAGGAAGTTATATCCACAGTGATAAGGCTCAGGTTTTATGTTTTGGTTTATTGTTGTTTCATTGCAAGATCTTGTCAATTGATATGATGAAGACTGTGTATAATCGGGCATATTTTGGAAGTTTGTTCGTATTTAAAAAGAGATGTGTATATTTTAATTAGGCACTATTGTAAATTGCTAAAAAGTGGATGTTTATTATTATCGTGATGCATTATGGATTATTAGAGATAGATGTCGAGCATATTACTATGCATTTTCTTGATTATTTTTAAAAAAGGAAAGAAAAGAAAGAAAGGATCAGCACTTTTTTAAACATGACTATTGAATGGAAAGGTTGTTTTGTTTATAAGTTGTAATTGCACAGACTATTATGAATTGAGAAATTCTAGGAAATTTAATTATTGGAACAACAAACAGTTTGGTACACAATTGAGAAACAATGAATGTTAGTGTTTTTTGGATTGATTTTAATACAGAGTTATGATTATTGATTATTTAATTTGTTTTATGAACAATATCCATTAATTTCCCTGTCATTCTCTCACTTTTTTGCACATTACTAATCCCATCACATTCCCCGATTCACTTTGCATGCCCTATTCTTAAAATTAAATTAAAATTAAATGGAAACTCTGTATTACAACAATTAAAGGATGACATAGAGATAGGTCACAGTTGATATGATTTTTTTATTGTAACACAGTTGATTGTTTAATGATTTGTTGAGCAATAATCATGTTCTTACTCCCTTTCATTTTATCACTTTTCCACTCAATACAACCCCCTTAGATATCCTAGAACCCTTATTCACCCCCTGCTCATTGAAAAGTATTAAATGATTTTTATGGATTGGATTGCATGGGTCTGATGTGATTGTTGAGACAAAATTTGTTTCATATTAAAGAGATGTCATGTATGGTTTGTTTAAGAAGCTAGTTGCTAATAAATGTTGCATGCATGATGAGATTCTTTAGTAGAGGAAGTCATGGCCAAAATAACATGGGCAGAGGGAATTGGAATAGAGGCCTTAGAAGGCCTAGATTTTCGATACATTTTGATGCAGATCCACAAGAGTTAAACCAACTCTTCCAAGCTGGATTTTTCAACTAGATTGGACAAGGGGTCGTCCAACCTAGGCCAAAATGGCCTCCCTTCCAACCCTAGCATGTCCCGGGTATCCCTGTTCCCCCTCATGTTTCATTTAAACCTAAATTCCCTGAGAATGACGGATGGCAAGATATTTTTCACCCAGTAGTCTCCCAACATCGTGGCTAGCCCAATTTGTCCCTACCTGCTCCTCCTCCACCAGTTAACCCGAATTTCCAAATTTCCCCTACACACTCACATGTACAGTATTCCCACGTAAGAAAGAGACTCAAAGCCAAATGTTACGCCCTAAATAGTGGCACATTACCCCTTAATTAGGGAATATTACATTAGTAATGTTATTTTATTTATGTCGTCTTGGTTCCATTAGTTGTAATTGTACCTCCTAGTCTCCTATATATACCAAGGAGAAATTTTAATTTGGAATCATCTTGTACTTGGACATTTATGTGGTGTATAAAGATTATTATCTGAAATTATCTCTTTTTCAAGGCGTTGAGTACTTATTCTGAGGTTTTTCTATGCTATATTGATATTTGGTTCTTAACATATGGTATCAGAGCTAGAGGTCGTGGGGTTTCGCTGCTACATTTGAGACACCTTGGAAGTTTCCCTATAACATTTTTTATAAGATGTTTCATAAGGAACCCCTTGGAGGATATTTAGTAGACGGATCAAGGTACGTTGGGTTACAATTTCATCTCATGAGGCCTTATACTTTCAGATATACATCCTGTGTAAGATAGGGTTCTGGAATCATACTGAATTGATTCATTGCGGAATTTTTGCTATAAAAACATTTGTGTAACGTTTCAGACCTCAAAATATGGATATTATTCACATAAATTATTAAGGTGTCTGTGATACAAATTTTAGCTTCTGGGTCATATTACATTTGTAGATACACCCTGTAGAAGATAGGGTATCTGACTAGTCTTATTGACTAGTATCAAGAAGGTATTCTGGGTAAAACAATCATAACTTCTTCCTAGAGTATCCAAATTGAGTGAGACTAGTTGCATTGGATAGTGAACAGGCCGCAGTATTTATGGTACCATTTTCAAAATTTTATATCAATTATTTTGTGAGGGGCACACTATACAAGTGAGATCTCCTGGAAAGGCCAAAAATCAGAAAGATATGGGGAAGTTACTGTAAATTCCACTTGGAAAATCCAATTTTTATGACACTTATGGCATTGCACAGAAGAAATATCAGAGAACTACAAAAAATAAATTTTCATACCCAGAAGGGCCGAAACTTTGGAGATACAGCAGAAAAAAGATTGTCTAGAAGAACCACCTAAAAATCAAGGTTTAAAAGTGATACTTGGCCAACATGCCACCAAAAAAGGGAACTTCTACACCAAATAAGCCTCCAGACAATCCTACTTGGACTCTTGATGAAGGTGAAGAAATGCGTAGGGACATAAATGAATTACAAAAGAAGATAGTGACAAAAGATGAACTACAAGGGCTGATGGATTCAACTGAAGCTAAATTGGAGTCAATATTGGATACTAAGATGGATGGCTTAAAAAGGGAGATCATGGAAGGATTGAAAAAATTCCTAATAGAGAAGACACCTGAAAGTGAAAATGTATCCCATGAAATTCATGATGAGGACACAAGGAAGATGAATCAAGAATGGAGAAACTCCAACTTTGGGTTGAAGACCAACCACGTTCCTAAGATCGATATGAGGAAGTTTGATGGCAAGGAACCAATCACTTGGATACTTCATATGGAGCAATTATTTGATCTACATAATGTGCCACATACACAAAAGGTACAAATTGCTTCTTTATATTTAGAACCCAATCAATTTGTATGGTATCGATGGATTTCTTCTTGCAAATTACTCGTCACTTGGACAATTTTCATGGAAGAAATGATAACACACTATGAGGATACAAGGAGCAATACCTTCTTTAGACAATTGATAAATCTCAAGCAAAAGGGTTTAGTTACAGAGCACATTGAGAACTTCCAAAGATTGAATATAAAGGTAACATATATTCTAGATGAGCACTTGATTGATGTATTCATAGGAACTTTAAAGGATAACATTCAACATGAGGTTCGCCTTTGGGAACCCAAATTATTGGAGAATGCATTTAGAGTGGAAATACATTTTGAAAGTAAAAATATGGCTATGGCTACTAGAAGGACACATCCTAACATCTATCGAGAGAATAATTCTCCTTCTAAAACACCTCAACAATTTGATGAAAGAAAATAAAAAGGTCTATGCTTTAATTGTGACAACAAGTACAGTAAGGGACATAAATGTGGAGAAAAGAAATTATTCTACATAGATTGTGAAGAGGAAGAAGAACAATAACAAGAACCATCTCATGATGAAAACCTAGAAGTGATTTATTCTGAAGAGTTAACTCCCATGATATCGTGTAATGCATTGGTTGGAATTAGCACTCCTCAAACCCTCAAGATCGAAGGATATATCAAAAAGAAAAAGGTAATAGTCCTAATTGATTATGGTAGTACTCATAATTTCATTCACTATAAATTAGCCAAAGCTCTCAATTGCTTTGTATATCTAGCACCAGAGCTTCAAGTAATGATTGCAGATGGAGGAACTATTAATTGCTCAGGAAAATGCAATAAGATCAACCTTATTATGGGGGAATATGTACTGAATAGTCCAATGATTTCTATACTCATGGGTGGTGTTGATGTCGTACTAGAAATCCAATGGTTATGATCATTAGGAACAATGGATTTTAATTTTCAAGAACTTTTCATGAAATTTTCATTGGAAGGAAAAGAAATTGAGTTAAGAGGTAGCACAGGGAAACCCGGTAAGGTGATAAGCTCTAATGGAATGACAAAATTATTGAAAAAGAGGCATCAAGGTGTTATTGCACAACTATCCTCACTAGATGTTCAAACATCTAAGCCATATATTCCCCTAGATCTCCAAGGGATCATTGATAAGAATTCCAAAGTATTTGAAGATATTCACAAAGGTCTTCCACCCACTCGAAATCATGATCATCATATACACCTAATTCCTGGGAGTGTTCCTCCTAACATCAGGTCGTACAGATACCCTTATGCCCAGAAGAGTGAAATTGAGTGTATGGTTGAAGAAATGTTAGAGGTTAGCATTATTAGACCTAGCCAAGTTCTTACTGTGCATCAGTGGTAATGGTATTCAAGAAAGATGGCTCGTGGCATATGTGTCCAGATTATAGAGAGCTCAACAATATCACTATTAAAGATAAGTATCTCATTCTTGTCATTGATGAATTGTTATATGAACTACATGGAGAAATCTATTTCACAAAGTTGGATCTTCGTTCAAGGTATCATCAAATTAGAATGAAGGAAGAAGATATCCCAAAAACAACATTTCGCACTCATGAAGGCCATTATGAATTTTTTGTCATGCCTTTTGGCCTTACAAATGCACCTTCCACATTCCAAGGGTTGATGAATTCCATTTTCAATCCCTTACTTCGAAAATTTGTGTTAGTATTTTTTGATGATATACTAATCTATAGAAAGTCTTGGGAGGATCATGTGCGACATGTTAACAAGGTTCTACAACTACTAAAGGAGCAACAACTATATGCCAAATCATCCAAATGTTTCGTTGTGGTGAAGGAGGTAGAGTATTTGGGTCATATTGTATCTCATGAAGGTGTCAAGGTAGACCCTAACAAGATTACGGCCATGATGGACTGGTCGATTCCAAAAATAGTGAAGAATCTTAGAGGATTTTTGGGTTTGACAGGTTACTACCGCAAGTTTGTTCATAACTATGGGAGAATAACAACACCTTTAAGGGAACTAACTAAGAAGGATGCATTTTCATGGACTCTAGAGGAATCTAAATATTTTGAACAACTTAAAGAGGTGATGTGTAAATCTCATGTCTTGCCACACCAGACTTCAAAAAAACCTTTATTGTGGAATGTGATGCCTCGGGAAATGGCATTGGTGTTGTCCTAATGCAAGAAGGAAGGCCCCTGACTTTTGAAATTAGACCACTCAAGGGAAAGGACTTACACAAACCCATTTATGAGAAGGAAATGATGTAAACACTACATGCATTGAAGAAATGGAACCCTTACCTAATAGGTAGGCACTTGAAGGTCAAAACAAGTCATGATAGTATTAAATACTTCTTGGAACAAAGACTATCTTCAAAAGAACAACAAAAATGGGTGACCAAGATATTGGGTTATGATTTTGAAATAATCTATAAAAAGGGGAAGAAAAATGTTGTGGCATATGCACTCTCAAGAAAGGATGAATATGTTGAGGCCTTTCTATGTGCTATCTCGATCATCCAACCCGATTGGATAATAGAAGCGAGGAATGAATGGAAGAATGAAGAAAATGTGAGGACTCTCATTCAAAGGTTGCAATAGGATTCCATTGCATCAGATACATTTACATGGAAAAATGATTCACTATGGTACAAAGCTCGCTTATATTTATGTAAGAAATCCAAACTCAAACAAAAATTACTATTGGAATTGCACACCTCTCCGGTAGGAGGGAACTTGGGATTTTTGAAAACCTACCATAGGGTCAAGAAGGAATTTTTTTGGGATGGCCTTAAAACTAATGTTCAAATATTTATAACATAATTTTTTGTTTTCCAACAAAATAAGGTGGAAACAATTAAGACCCCAGGTCTTTTACAACTATTAGCCATCCCAAGTCAATGTTGGGAGGAGGTTTTCATGGATTTCATCACAGGGTTACCAAAGTCTGAAGGAAAGAGTGTTATCATGGTGATTGTTGATAGACTAACCAAGTACACACACTTTTGTGCACTCTCTCATCAGTTCAAAGCCAATACAGTTTCCACCGCATTCGTAGAGACAGTTCAAAAACTACATGGAATCCTAAAGATTATTGTAAGTGACAGAGATCCTATCTTCACTAGACATTTTTGGACAGGATTATTTTCTTGTTTGGGTACTCAATTGGCTCATAGCTCATCCTATCATCCTCAATCTGATGGAAAAATTGAGATAGTGAACAAATGTCTATTAGGCTACCTTCGTTGCTTTGTCTCTGATAAACAAACACAATGTTTCAAATGGTTACCCTTGGAAGAATGGTGGTATAACACTTCCTTTCATACTGAAACAAAAATGACACCATTTATGGCACTCTATGGATACCAAACTCCTTCCATCACTTATTCTCTAAAATAAAAATCTAAGGTTCAATTAGTGGAATATAACATTGAGCATCAACAACAAGTTCTCCAAATCTTAAAGGACAACCTGACCATGGCACAAAATCGCATGAAACAACAAGCATATCAACATCATAGTGAAAGACGTTTTGAAGTAGGGGATTGGGTGTTTTTAAGACTACAACCATACAAACGGATGTCCCTCAAGCAAGCCAAGAAGGATAATAAATTATCACCAAAGTACTATGGTCCTTATAAGGTGTTGAAAAATATTGGTACTATGGCATACAAATTAGACTTGCCTGCATCCTCACGAGTACACTCAGTTTTCCATGTTTCATGCTTAAAAAAGGTTATAGGTGACAATATCCCAGTTCAAACTATATTGTCAAAATTTGACGAGGAAGGAAAAATCATATTGGAGCCTAAAGCCATCACTGACACAAGAATTCACCAGCTGAGGAATAGATCCATTTCCAAGTATCTCATTAAGTGGAGGAAACTTCCTATTGAAGATTCCACTTGGGAAGATGAGTCTTTTATACAAAAGCATCCAAAATTACTCAAGCATTGTAGACAACACTTGTCTGAAGGGGAGGGGCATGTTAAGCCCTAAATAGTGGCACATTACCCCTTAATTGGGGAATATTACATTAGTAATTTTATTTTATTATGTCGGCTTGGTTCCATTAGTTGTAATTGTACCTCCTAGTCTCCTATATATACCAAGGAGACATTTTCATTTGGAATCATCTTGTACTTGGACATTTATGTGGTGTATAAGGAGGTTGTCCCCTCGAAGAGGCTTATTATCTGAAATTCTCTCTTTTTAAAAGAGTTGAGTACTTATTCTGAGGTTTTTCTATGATATATTGATATTTGGTTCTTAACACCAAAGCCCACCACATGCATGATAAAGGAAAAGTTGTTGTTGCCCACTCCTCTCTGTCTAGTGATTCAACCAAATCTATTTCATCCTGCATGCACTTGAGAGATGATTTCTCTCATGTTATCAGTGAGATCAAGCCTAAAGGCTCCACACAGCCTAAGGGTAATTCAAAAAATTCAAAGGGAGACAACAACAACAAAGGGAAAATTGCCTCCCAAAGTGGAAAATATGGTTTTTGAGTTATTTTATTATTGATTGTTGAGAACAGTTGACTGCTGAAGTTTTTGGACAACATACTATTTTTGGATATTTTGGACATTATATTTTTGGATATGGTTTAAAATATCATTGATATTTAATTTTCAAATTATGAGAATGATGATGGGAGCCACAAGGA
>ML806660.1:14066-27993 GCA_009831015.1 Picea engelmannii
GCATCTGTTATATTCAGAAAATTATATAAAATGTTGAATTTTACAGAAATCATTTATTTATAAAAAAATCATCCCAAGCCATTGTAACTAATACTTGTGGATTATGAAACAATTTTATAGGCTATAAACATAGGGTGATATTCCCGTCTATATTACCTTAGCCAAGCAAAATTTGAAAATGCTTGAGTAAGATTATTTCATATCTTTTCCTCAACATTTATTTGGCAACCATATTGAGGAGATCTTCCATATCTCTCTGGTTGATTTTTATGCTTGATTATCATTGAATATATTTACATTTATGATATTGATTCTTTGACTATTTCATTTCTTAATGAATGTACATGTTGCAAGGAAGCCCAATATCGAGCCTGGTCTCCAAGATCAAACCAGCATTGCTTTAAACTTGTTTAATACCATCTTAGATACCGCTAATACCCGGGTTGATCTTAATCTCTCATGGGAAGCAATTGAACAAGACATAAGTTCCCAAGAACGTTGGGAAGCTAGGAAAATACATCTTAGGAATCAGCCATAGATTTCTTTTTCCTACAGTTTTGATCTTCTTTTCATGTCCTAAGACCCTCATTTTTTTAAGAGAAGAAGAGGTTTATCACCAGAAATTAATCCTATTGCTGAAATAGGAAGAAGGAACGTTGTGTTGTCAACCCAACAAAGTGCTCTAAGGAGAACTTTGTCAGATTCATCTAGTTCGTCTTGCTCTACCTTACCTATCATTCACAAGATGGCATATAGTGGTGTATATGGTGGCACTGGAGGTGCTTCTTCATCTCAATCTTCAACTTCGTCAGTGATTGGTAGCTTGTATATTCACCAAGTCCTTGTCCAATCTACCACAAACCCTACCAAAGTCATTAAAAAGTATGGGCTTTTTCAGTTTGAAGAAGATGATACAACTACCCCGTGGCATGTTCCCTCCCCTCTTAACCTAGCACCTGCTACTCATCCACTTCCTAAATTCAAAGAAAATCTCCCTAGGTTTTCAGGGAATAACATTGTCACTACGAATGAACACTTGGTGGCATTTTCTAATGCCTGTCACAACATAGAAGCTAATGACAATGATACTTGTATGTGCTTATTTGTGAATTCCCTTGAAGGGAAGGTTGGGACCAATTTCTTTGATCTCCCTCCTAATATTTTATCTACTTGGGAGGAGTTAGTCTATTGGTTCAAATATACCTCTGGGAAATCCAATAGTCGAGTCGAGCAGTTACGGGAGTACAATAAAATCGCTTATAGGGATGGTGAGACTATCAAGTCCTTCAACTTGTGTTTCACCAAATTATATAACCAAATACATGAACTCATTCAACCTCATAACCAAGTCACTTTCATGCATTATTATAATGCATTACCTTCCCCCTATCGTCATAGGCTTGAGGAAAAGGTCATTGATAACCTTGGTTCCGCTCTGCACACTTTTTTAGAGTATGAAGAACAACTTGAAATAAAAGGTCTTCCTAAGGAAGACTTATCTAAATAGACATACATGTCCTCCCTCTTACAACTTGTACAAGACATGAATAATCGAATCATAGTGTTTGAGCGAAAAGGAAATGTCCCCTCTATTACCCCTAGAGCTTCATCTTCTTCTGAACCCCCCTTTAGAAACCCAAATGAAAATAATTTTCAGCCTAAATCTATCATGCCTCGTAGTTGGTGTAACTTTTGCGAGGAACACCATGAGGAAAGCACATGTGAGGTAAGAGACCTGAAACTACTAGTGTTGTCCTAGACATTGCAGAGCCAGAGGATGTCATGATCATAAATACTAGGAATAAATCCTATTATCCTAAAATCAAATATGATCCCACCCACACATCTTCTAGCCCAAGATCATTTTCACCAGTTGCTATTGTTCAGGTTCCTAAGGCTTCTGATAGTCAAGGAAATACCTCTCCTCTCCCCTCTTCCAAATACAACATTCTAAATTAGTTGGCCAACATCAAAGCAGATGCAACCCTCCTTGACATGATTGTCATCCCTGAACAACATAAGCATCTAAAAAATATCATGGAAGGAAAAGATTCCATTGTAGCCAACCTATCTGAAGAGGTATATGAAGAGGATTTGTTTGTAAATAAAGTAGGTGTACATAATTTTAGATACCCTGTAAAAAAAACCCTGTTTTATATTTCTATAAAGAGTATGGATAAGATTGTCCATTGTTGCCTCATTAACGGCGGTTCAGGCCCAAGTGTAATGTCGAAGATTATTATGGAAGATCTAGGCTTGTCTTGTACAAATGAAAATGCTAGGATCATGCTCTCTTACAATAGTCTACAACAAATGACCATAGGTGAAATCAAGGATGTGACCTTGGTTTTGTACACGCAGCCTGAGATAAGGACAACCCTTAATATTCAGGTAATTGATATGTTAGTGAGTAACTACTCAATCATCTTAGGAAGATATTGGCAACCTTTGATAGGTGGATACCTCTCACTCGATGGGACACACTTATCCACTCCTCGGAATGGTAAAAACATCATAGTCCTAAGAGAGGGGAGAATTTCGCCTTACATAGAAAGTGTCCCACATCCTAATGTGAATTATGTCGAGGAGGACCTAGGAGTGTATTCCATCTTTGTTGATGAGGACAATATTATCTTGGAACAAATCGACTTAGACGATGGGATGTAGCATATGCACTTTGATGGTTCATGTTCCAATGAAGGAAGCGGAGCTGGTATTATCTTGTACTCTCATGTGAGTAAAATTCATAATTTTTCCTATAGGTTAGAGTTTTCTTGCACAAGCAATGTCACTAAATTTGAAGCATTATTGTTAGGCATTGAGAATTCCTATAATTTGGGTTGTGGTTACCTTATAGTTTTTTGGGATTCCGAACTTGTTGTAAACCTTGTACATAATATATACTCTCCTAGAAACAAGTTAATGAAACTCTACACCCAAACTGTTTGGGCACTTATCTCAAACTTACTATATTTCAACATCACTCATGTTAAAAGGGAATTGAACTCAATGGCTGACCGATTAGTTTTTTTTGCAGCCTCTCCTACTCGGAAAATTATGCCACAAAGACCTGACGGTAACTATCAATCTTTGTATCATACACACATCCCTGACAATATAGATTCATGGAAGGTCTTCCCTAGTGATGAGAGCATTTGTGCTTTCATTCAAAATGAATCTTATAATCCTAAGGAAATTATCAATGGAAGATAACAAGATTCCTAAAGGCTTGAATCCTCTAGAAAGTTCATTTTCATCGAGTGATGTAGGCAACAAAGAGAAACATAAAGAAGAGGAGTCGAAAAGGAAAGTGGGTGAAACCATTTCCTTGAAAATTGGAACACCCGAGTCTCCAAAGAATGTTAAAATAGGTGCCCAATGTTCTATTGAAGAAAAATTTAAGTTTGTTAGACTGCTTGGTGAATTTCAAGATGCTTTTTCTTGGTCTTATAAGGATCTTCGTGGTTTTTATCCTGCGCTTATACAACATTCCATTCCTATCAAGGAGGGCATAAAACCAATTAGGAAAAAACAAAGACCCATTAAGCCTGCACTGGAAGAAACTATTCGAAAGGAATTGGAAAAACTCTTGAAGGTTGGGATCATTTTCTCGGTTAAATATTCTGAGTGGGTTTCCAATCTGGTTCTCATTCGGAAAACAACTGGTCAAATCAGATTATGCGTAGATTTTTGCACATTGAATCGGGCTAGTATAAAATATCACTTTCCTCTCCCTAATATGGAAATGATTTTGCATCAAGTTGCAGGGTCACAGATGATGTCCTTACTTGACGGTTTTTCTAGTTACAATCAAATCAAGGTAAAAAGGGAAGATAAATATAAAACCACTTTTATTGCTCGTTGGGGCACTTTTTCTTATGAACATATGCATTTTGTCTTATCTAATACAGGTGCCACTTTTCAAGGAGTTATGCAAATAGATTTTGATGATTTGATCGGCAAGATTATTCAGATCTATCTTGATGACTTAATTGTGTACTCTAAAAACTGATCATATCATTTTGGTCATCTTAAAAGAGTTATGATGCGATGCAGGAAATTTGGAATTTATCTAAATCCTTCTAAGTCTATTTTCAGCGTTACCAAGGGAAATCTCCTTGGACACATTGTCTCTGATTCTGAAATAAGCATTGATCCTGAAAGGATTGTTGCTATCCTAAATATGCCTCTCCCACTTCCAAGAAGGAGGTCCAAGATTTTATGGGTGTTATTAACTTTGTCCATAGGTTTGTTCCTGATTTTGCTGTAATGGTCAAGCCAATTCCTAATATGCTTAAGAAATATCATTCCTTTTCTTGGATAGATGATGTCGAAAATTCTTTTGTAGGGATCAAGAAAGCAATCAGTTCTGCATCAACTTTGGCGAAGCCAGATTTTGAGAAAGAATTTATGATATATACTAATGCCACATAGGAAGCATTTTTTGCTATCCTCGTGCAAGGTGATTACCAAGGTAACGAAAAAATAGTGGCTTACATGAGTCAAAGCTTGTATGATGATGAGTTTAAATATTCTTTTATTGAAAAACATGCTTTCTCTCTTGTTAAAGTTGTTGAAAAATTACGCCACTTCATCTTAAGTAAGAACACGTTGGTAAAAGTCCCTTTACCCATGGTCAAGTTTTTTCTCTCACATACTTATCTTTCAGGGAAGCTTGCACATTGGCTTGCCAATATCCAGGAGCATGATTTAACTATCATGACTTCTAACACCATCAAGGGACGTGACTTAGCCCTTCACTTAGCTCAGCATGTTGAAACTAGTGAAGAAATTGATGAGCAAGATAACGCTTTATCATCATTGTTCTGTATTGATAATCAAATCCTTCTTGTGTCTAAACATCCTTGGTATAAAAATTTGGTTTACTATTTGCAAAATCAAAGATGTCCAAATAACTTAGACACTCATCAAAGAAGAAGGCTCCATATCGAATCTGCTAGATACGTCATTATAGGATACTTATTGTTTAGAAGATTTGTTGATGGTATGTTGCTTCATTGTGTAAACAATGAGGAAGCACAAAAATTGTTGCAATAAACTCATGGTTCTTCAAATTTTGTTATTCATGTAGGTCATTTTTTCTGCTAAAACCACTACTTTTAAGATTATCAAAAAAGGATACTATTGGCCTTCAATCTTTCGTGATTCTTATGTTTTTACGAGATCTTGTGACAAGTGCCAGAAATTTGCTGGGAAAGAATGCCTTTCAGCCATGCCCTTACAGCTTGTCCTTCCAGACTTTCCTTTTTCAAACTGGGGTTTGGAATTTATTGGTCCTATTGGATAAGTCATTTTTCACAAGGTTGCTAGGAGGAGTAAAAGGGCTTACGCCCTCCTAGACTTACTGTTAGCACTAGGAGTCACCTTCTGATTGCAAGGAAGGTAAGCCCAGTACCCATCAGATGATATGTGAAAGTGTGAGTTTTTTTTGAAAGGTTGAATGGAAAAACTTGAAATGATAATATCCTCACTCAGAAACAGAGCTAACATGTAACAACAAATAAGGTCTTGACTAATTTCAACTAGTAGTTTGGGAGTAAATGTGGATAGAAAGAAGACTTGAATGAGAGGAATGTAAGAGCTACTGCAAACATCAGGTCCACAAAATCCCAAAGGAATAAAGTTTCTTAAAACAAGATCTTCTTGAAATTAGAAACTAAGGAGCTAAATAAACACCATGACAATAAAATGATCAAACATCCATCATATCATTACCACAGTCATCCATATGAAGCATTCAAATATGAACATTTAGCATTAGAAGTAAATAGTCTGAAATATGAGATGATTTCTATTAGTCAAAAAGTCTTAAGTCCAATACATACTAGATCACAGTCATTTATCAAAAATATTACAGTTTCTTGGGAGCCTTGCTCTACCATCCGAACCCCTTAAAGAAATTCATCTGTATATTTATAATAAGAAAGGGAGGCAACAGCTAGAGGTACGAGCTGGCCTCTTTTCCTTAAAAATATTAAAACATTTATTTATTCTAACAACTAAGATAACAACCTATGTTATAAAACAAGGAAGTGTTGGTGACTAAACCCAATATGCTTCTAACTGCTTTGATCCTCTTTTGTTGCTCATCTCTTGTTTTTCCATGTGTCCCTTTGGATCTTGTAGTTGTCCTCTGCATGCCAACTTCTACTTCTGTCATTTATTCCATCATTAACTTATCCAAAATTGTTGGCTTAGTCTTCCTATATCCCTGGTGTTTACTGGCTACTCCCTTGGGTAGCAATTCTATGTAGCGCCCCCTAAAATGGAACAAGGAGAGAAGGTAGCGCCACTGTGCTGCATATCTACGACTACATTTGTCCTCTGTTGCAATATTGAGTAGCGCCTATGTGTGAACCTGCTCTCTGTAATATTTACGCAATGCCTGTGGGTAGCGCCTGTGGGTAGCGTCTGTATGACAATTCTGTGTTCTGTAAAATATTACGTAGCACTGCCTACGTTGCGTCTGCATAAGGGTTTGGGTAGATATGCCAAAAATGCAACGTCTTTGACTCTTGAATGTGTGTAGAATTGTTTTTGTCCTTCCATGATGACAAATCAATTTACTTAGGTGCCTTTACCACTAAGTGAAGATATCACTTAGAAAAAAATTCCAAAATTCATATAGCTAAACACATAGAAACCTGTATAGGTGGAAAAACTTAATGTGTGCATATCAGTTAACCTTCCCAAGAAAGAACAAATCTCAAAAATAGGGTTTACCACTACCAACTACTTTTTCATTTTAACACTTAGCCTCACACTCTTTCTGGTGGAAAGAGTGTCTCCAACTAACTTAATAGACTTCTTCTTCTTAGCACTTGTAGGCTTCTTCAGTATATTTGTTCTCTCCTTAGCTACTGGTTTTTTATCTTCAATGGTAGCCTCAACCAACACCTGTAAATTATTTTGGGTTACTTCATCTTGGAAATGCTTTAGTTCTTCCTTTAGCCTCCTGTTCTAAGCTGGGAAACCCCTCTTCTGCCTGTAGAGGTTCTAGAGCTGCCTATGAAGGGGTTGAACCCTTCTTGCTGCAAATTTTGTTAATTCAAGAGTATCATTGTAGCCCCCTTAGGAATTGATGACCTAGTGAAAGGTCTTTTACCTTTGATTTCAACTGCTGGAGGAGGAGAGGGAAAGAGAAGATTCTTCCCTTTTTTCGATGTCACCTTGGTAGAATATGGAACTTCTTCTAACCCTAGTGGAGGTGGTGGTGATAAATCTCTATGTGGGGAAGGATAGACTTCCTCCTCAGCTTCCCTGACCTGCTTATTGATCTCTGAAACAGGGGCTCTGCCCTTTATCTTCTTGTCGATCCCTATTTTAGTACTGGTAGGTGATGAAGAGCCTGCAATCTGTCATTGGGGGGTAGGTGTTGGGTCCAGCTTGAAGTGAGAAGTGACCAAAAAAATCTCCCAAGAGATCTCTTTCTTTCCCAACTCTTCAAATACAAGCATCCTGATAAGTCCAGAGTGGAAAAGACTGGAGTCCACATCCTTAGATTTGGCTTGCAACCTATCTGCAATTTTACCTATACTTCTCAATAGGTAATATGGAATATTCATCTGAACCTTAATAGTAAAATGCAACAACAACCTTAAGTGGTAATGATACAAGGTGTTAAATCTCCCTTCACAACTAAAATATCTCTGTATGATTTTCAACATTCTGTCAAACTAGTCAATCAAATGATTCCTTGGCACACTCTTAGATAAATCATTGGCTTGGTATTCAGGCTTGAAAAGATATTTAACAAAAGGTGAACTCAATACCATGGCCTTGAACCAATTTTCTCCTGAAATGGTGATCCCTGTTGCAGTTGAGATGGAGTCTTCAGTCACCTCAAATTCCAAATCTCCAACTCTAGTTTTCTTGACGTCAAAATTTATTGCAAATTGTTTTGCTACTTCTGAGTGGCCTCTCTGCATGTTCTGGCAGAAAGAGAGGCATCCTCATCTTCGAAACATTTCTCTTGCCATGAATTTTGTGTCAAAAATATGCATGTCCATAGGTTTTATTCGAACTATCTTGCCACCTTTGTGTGCTTTCTTCGACTGAGGGATCTCCATGACTCAGAAAGAGGGTTCTTAAGAGGCTATAAGGGATGTTATTTACAAGAAAACTTCAATTCAAGTCTCAAATGCACAAGGATGGCCCTCCAAATTAACAGTTCTTAGAAAATGAACTTGGCTATGAGAAATGGGCCTTTAGGCTTATACAAGTTTTCAGAGTGTAGACTATGAGGAGGTAATTCCGAAATGACTCTTCGTACAGGATGAAAAGAAGCAAAGAATAATCAGAGAGGTTTGAGAAGTGTCTCTGTGTAGCGCAACGCATACACAGAGGATAGGCTATTGCAGGCCTATGAATTTCAAATGCTATGACTAACAACAATAATCAGACTATGGATACGAGCGATGATGTTTACAGGAATGAAAATATGGCTCCCATACTACCCTGCAAGCTTAACAAACTGAAACCCGAGCACAAATTTCCTATGAATATTAATATGTGAAGGAGGTTGCACAGGATACCTTTGAAGTCGACATCTTTTGAGCTCCTCAGCACGATCTTAGGATGAGATTGAGGAAACTTCGGCCCTAAAATCTCTCACAACCTCAGATTTAGTTGACATGTGATCGTCTGATCTGAACTGGAAAACTTACGCAGTGCCTCACTGCTGAACTTTTCAAATTTAGAAACCATTACCAAGGATCATAAATGAAAGATCTTTTGAAAGAATTTCAACCAAATTTTGGCACTGAAAACAAGGGTTAAGGTATCATTCATGGAAATCATGACTTGGAGTGGATGAATGATAAACGTGGCAGGCACTACGGAAATGCCTGTTGAGTGGGAAGCACTCTCCAAATCAAAAAAAAAAATGATTGGATTTACTTTCTCTAGGGAGTAAAAGGGATTACACCCATAGAGAAGTAGTGGATCCAACTCTTACAACAAAGACTCCATAACCCAATAGATTAAAGAACTAATCTAAAATTGCATTGGAGAAACAAAATCATTGCTTTGGAAAAAGTGATTTGTTGAGACATTTCATTTGTCTAAATCAGAATCAAATCTACTTGCTTGAGCCACTAGGGCGTCTATCTTAGCAAATATTTCTTTCTTCTGTTATAAACTCATGCCAAAATCATTAGGGTTGTTGAAAATTCATTCTTTTATCTCTTGTATCTCACTCTTCTACCATAGAAAATAGTTGGCTACTTGCTATTTTTAAACTACTTAGTATTCGCTATCATTTGGGCAAGTTGTTTGTTGATTTATTTGAGTAGAAGTTGTTGTAGAAAATAGTTTTCTACATCCAATTGGCTTCCCTAAATTAATTCTGATAACATCATTTTTCGGCTCCATTTCACCATCAAAGTTTATGCTTAACTATTGGAAAACTATCTACTTGTTTAGTGCTTCATTGTCCAATAAATATTTGGTACTTTTGATGGTTAATTTTTCATTAACTTGATCTTTTCATTTCTGATATATATTCTTTTTTACTGCTGTAATAGAGGACAACAAGCTTCACTTGCTTGTCCCTTTGATTATCTAGCTTGTATCTCTATATTTTGTCTTGTCTCGGGAAGGTATAACACTCTCTTGTAGGTACACTTTACTTTGGCATCCTACCCTTATCAAAAAGACTCTCATCCAAGCCCTTTTTACAATTCCTAACTTGGAATATAGGGGTTTCGCCTTCAATCTCTTCACTTTCCATCTCAATCCCCCTAGGGTCACCAAGATTCTCCCCTTGTGGTGATTTTCATCACCACTAAAGTGAGGGGAGTATATATCTAAGGTGATAGTGGGTAGTTACTCCCATAGTTGTCTCACATTTATGGATTGGGTCGGAATTTTCCCACCTACAATATGTGCGATAACAGTTCCAACCTATGATTGTTCTACCCAATCATCAATTATAAAGTCGTATCCATAGTGGTCATTCCTAGGAAATATACAAAGGTGATTGTGGGTGGGAAGTACTTGAGAAAGATGCATAATCATTGTTTCAAATCCTAGGGAAGGCACTCGTCTTCACGAGGGTACTTTCACCTTACTCTATCATTGTAAGAAGGTTACCGTAACTACCTCTCACACCTTTTCTAATCAGGCCTTGTGGACTTGACATCCCCTAAGGGTTATTTTTTGAAAGACCCATTTATCCATTGGTTTGTCTATTGATTACTTAGATTTTCCGGGAGTGTTCTTTGTGGTATCGTGTCTAGTCTTTTTACTCACTTATATCTAAATTACAACAATAGAACTTAGCTTGACCACACGATATTCCCCCATTGACTTGGTTTTCCCAGCCTAAAGAGTGGAGTGAATCACATAGGTGATAAATAATGGTTCACTTGATAGTATCCTTAGGTAGTCCCCTTGCAGTAAGGTTGGATGTTTCCTTTAGGGAGTGTCTAAGAAATAACATGGAAAAATCATTATGCCCATAAAAATTTGGAATGGAATCCTAATCCACATTTGGTAGTGTAATGTTACCAAAAAAGTTCATGCTAGGAACTAGGGTTTGTTTCTTGTTGTTGGGTTATTTATTTTTTATAGATTTTGTTACAGAAAGATGTGTTGGTGGTTTTTGCATAAATTTATAGCATAGAAGACACAACAACATACATAGATCATAAGACAATAAAGGAAACACAACATATGCTTCAACAAAACTTCAAACTTGACCTTTATTTATAATATTATAAATTCCTCCATACATACAACAACAGATTTGGATCAAAAGAATAAGAAAGAGAATCCTAGACTAAAGATACAATAATAATAGAGATATAAGGGCTCCAATAACATGGTGAAGTTGGTTCAAGATCAATTTCTTTCCCTGGAAAGAAGCAACCTTCATATATGATGTTGGATGTGTCCCTCTTTAGTCAAATACCCTAGAAAATTTGATTCATTTGTGGATGACCGCCAAATCACATAAAAAGACCACCAAACTGTAGATCAGGAGATGGATAGTGTCAATGAATCAATCCCTTGACCAGATCTATAGATCAACACTTCAAATCTTGATTTCCCTATTTATTGGTGCACCCCTCTTCATAATTTCTCCCTCAAGATCCAATAAAATAATAAGCAGAGAAAACCCACCAAGGAATGGTGAGAAAGAGCATTTGAGGCCTAGAAAACCCTCCAAGGAAAGGTATAGCCTCATATCTCCCTTCTTCCACCCCAAATCAAATGGATCTTCTTCCAACAATGCGCCCAGCCTGTAGAAAAGCTTCAAACATGCGCCATGCTTTTGTCTCCCACTATAGAACCCAACCTGTAGTTGAATAGAATGGTGGGGGAGGAATATTGCACCTCCTTGGCCAATATTGGACCAAGAATAGAGGGATCTTTCTGTTAGAAAAATAGGACCATGGAGCAATAAAATAAAACAAATGCAGAAACAAAACACAGAAGATACACAATACAATAGAGACACAGATTTATGTGGTTCACCCAGTGTGGGCTATGTCCACTAGAGAAATTACCAGGTCCTTCCTTTATTATTATCCAACATATGAAGGGATACAACCTACAACAAACCCGTTGTAACTTCCTCTTCTTTCTTTCATAGTCTCCTATCTCAGAATACAATATTCACCATCAATCATAGCCGCAATACATTTCCCTCATAAAAGAGGGTTTCCTTCTAGGGAAAAAAACCCTAACATAATCTCTATCGTTAGATATGCGACCTTATAATGAATGGTCCATATTTACAATGAAATTAAAATATACATTTACAAGGCAATTTTTCCTTCGGGAGCTTTGCCCCTGATCCCCCATCAGGGGACGCTGCCCCCATACCCCCCAGCCGGGGGGATAGCCCCCCTGGACCCTGCAGAGAGGGTACTCCCCCTCTGTACTCCCTCGCGTGGAGGAGTGTACATACTTCTGGGGTGTAAATACTTCATGGTGTATAAACACGGCTGAAAGTAAAAGACCTCTGAATCAGGAAGATAATCAGGCTCCACAACCAACAATCTCCCACTTGGAGACTGATCTCAACAACTCCACCGATGTTGTATATGTTGGACTCTGAACCTTCTTGGACATAGAAAATTTCTCATCTTCATCTTCCTTCTTGAAGACCAACTGAAACTGAGCAGGAACTCAGTTTCTCCCTAGTTACTCCCTTTGTTAACATGTATGCAGGATTCTGGCTAGTGTGTATCTTTTCCAACTTCAAATGTCCATCTTCCAAGGCAGATCATATGAAGTGGTACCTCAACTATATATGCTTAGTCTTAGAATGGAAGTCTGAGTTCTTTGCAAGATCAATGGCACTCTCACTGTCACAGTACAACCTGCTATTCTCTTTCTTCTTTCCCAATTCCTCCATAAACCTTTGTAACCAAATCATCTCTTTACTAGCCTCTGTAGCAGCGACATACTTTGCCTCTGTTGTTGAAAGTGCAACAACCTTTTTCAGTTTTGAAATCCAACTTACTGTTGTTCCACCTATAGTAAACACATACCCTATGGTACTCCTCCTGTTATCTTTATCACCTGCCATATCTGAATCAACATATCCTTGTAGAATAGTTTATGAACCTCCAAAACATAATGCATGATTAGTAGTACCTCTCAAGTATTTGAGAATCCACTTTACTACCTCCCAATGTTCTTTACCTAGATTGTTCATATATCTTCTCACAACTCCCACTGCATGTGCAATATATGGTCATGTGCAAACCATTGCATACATCAAGCTACCAACTGCTGATGAATATGGGACCCTGGACATGTATTCTATCTCCTCCTGTGTCTTGGGACACATTTCCTTAGTTAATTTGAAATGGTTGGCCAAAGGTGTACTAACTGGTTTTTCATTCTGCATTCTAAACCTCTCCAACACCTTCTCTGTGTACTCACCCTGAGACAATGTCAGTTTGCGATTTTTCCTATCTCTTGTTATTCTCATACCAAGGATTTTCTTTATAGCACCCAAATCCTTCATCGCAAATGAATTGGCTAATTTCTTCTTGAGAACATTTATATTCTTCATATTATACCCTGCAACAAGCATGTCATCTACATACAATAGCAAGATAATAAAGCTTCCATTTTCTATCATTTTAAAATAAACACAATGATCAAAATGACATCTACTATAACCCTGTTCTATCATAAACCTTTCAAACTTCATATACCACTGCCTTGGAGCTTTCTTTGGTCCATATAAGCTCTTCTTCAACCTACTTACCAAATTCTCCTTCCCTTTGACCTCATACCCATGTGGTTGTTGCATATAAATTTCTTCCTCCAAATCCCCATGGAGAAAAGTTGTTTTTACATCTAACTGTTCAAGATGAAAATCGTCTACTACCACAAGACTTAAAATAGTTCTAATTGAAGTCATTTTAACAACAGGAGAAAATATTTCATCAAAATCTATACATTTATTTTGTGCAAACTCCTTTACAACAAGTCTAGCCTTATACCGCTTTTCTCCTCCATCTTCTTCCTTCAACTTGTAAACCCATTTATTTTGCAATGCTCTTTTTTCTGCAGGCAACTGAACCAAGTCCCAAGTATGGTTATTTACCAAGGAATCCATTTCCTCTTTCATGCCTTGCTCCCACTTCCTTTTGGTGTCTACCTGCATTGCCTCTTCATAACATTCTGGTTCATCAATATCAGTCAACAATAAATAATACAATGAAAGAGAGTATTTTTTAGGGGGTATACTTAACCTGGTAGATTTTCTAACAACACTTGTAGGTGTTTGAGGTACTTGTTTCTCCTGTTGTTGTACATTTTGATTTTTTGGTTCCTTTGGAATTTCTTTTTCAGTGATCTCATCAAGCACTGTGTATTCTTGTTTTTCTTTTTCCTGTTTCTTTCCCTGCAACTAATCTTTGTACATGACCTTCTCATTGAA
>ML806660.1:28186-69971 GCA_009831015.1 Picea engelmannii
TATCAATATGGACAAATGCTTCACAACCGAAAGTTTTCAAAAAAGAATAGTTTACCTTTTTTCTTGTCCATTCCTCCTCTGGAATTCTACCATCCAAAGAGCTTGAAGGTCCTTTGTTTATTAAGTAAACAGTAGTATCTACAACATCTTCCCAAAACTGTAAGGTCAAACCATCATGCAATCTCATACTCCTTGCGTGCTCCATGATTGTCCTGTTCATCCTTTCTGACACACCATTTTCTTGTGGTGTTCTTGGAATTGTCTTCTCTCTACGAATCCCATGGTATGAACAGTAATCATCAAACTCTTTGCTGCAATATTCACCTCCATTATCTGATCTGAGACACTTCAAATTTTTTCCTATCTCGTTCTCAACCAAAGCTTTCCATTTCTTAAAAGTATCAAAAACATCATATTTTTGTCAAATGCAATAAACCCAAGTTTTTCTAGTTGCATCATCAATAAAAGTAATATAATAATGAGAGCCACCAAGAGATGATACCTGAGCTAGTCCCCATACATCTGTATGCACAAGCTCTATCCTTTCACTCTTCTTTTCTTTCCTGACTCTGATAAATCCGACTCTCTTTTGTTTTCCATAAACACAATGCTCACAGATGTCAAAATCAATTTGTTTAAGATCTGGCAACAAATTTCTTTTGTGAAGTATCTACATCCCCTTCTCACTCATGTGTCCAATCCTATGATGCCACAATGTTGTATCCACTCCTATAGAAGCTAAAGAGATAGAAGAGTCAGTATTACCAGTACATAAATACAATGTACCTACCTTCTCTCCTTTTGCTATCACCAATGATCCTTTGATGACCTTCCATGTCTTATCTATAAATATGGATATACAACCTTCACTTTCCAACTGCCCTGTTGAAATTAGATTTTTCCTTAAATCTGGAACATGTCTTACCTCTTTCAACAACCATTGGTTTCCATTGCGTTGCTTTATTTTTACTTTTCCCATTCCAACAATTTTTCATGGTGCATCGTCACCCAAATGAACCTGTCCAAAATCACCTTGAACATAATCTAGAAAATGTTTCCTATGGGGTGTGGCATGAAATGAAGCCCCTGAATATACTACCCAAGAATTAGAAATATTATCTAAAGAAAGAATCAAAGCATCTTGTAACACATCACCTGTTACATTTGTTCTTTGATTTCTCTCATGTTGTCCATCTCTTTGTTTCTTTGGATCTCTGCAGTCTTTCTTCAGATGTCCTTTCTTCCCACAATTCCAGCACTCTATATTTCCAAGTCTGGATTTGGATCTACCCTTCCTAGAATTCCCACGGTTCTCGAAACCCTTTCCTCTATCCTTTTGTCTTCCCATGTTCTCCATGTTCAACGCATTTCCTAATGTCTCACCTGTGTTTTTCCGTCGCATTTCCTCACTAACGATAACACCAACAACATCATCAAATTTTAAAGTATTTGAACCAGAGACAGAGTTACTTACAACCATGACCAAGCCATTCCATATTTTTGGCAATGAGCACAAAATTAGAAGAGCCCTGACCTCATCATCAAAGTCCACTTTTACAGAACTTAGTTTATTAGTAACCGTATTAAAATCATTTAAATGATCTACAACAGACCCACCTTCCGACATATTCATATTAAATAATCTCTTCATTAGAAATACCTTATTGGAGGCCGAGGGTTTTTCATACAATTTGGCCAATGCATCCATCAAACCCTTCGTTTTCTTTTCTTTGGAAATATTGAAAGCCATCGATGCTGCCAGGCTCAGCCATATCGTTCCTAGAGCCTTTCTGTCAATAATTTCCCATTCTTTGTCCTTCGTAGTCGTCGGATTCTTTGTAATTTCACCCAATGGTAGGAATAGATCCTTCTGATATAAATAGTCTTCCATCTGCATCTTCCATAACTAGTAGTTTTGGTCATTAAATTTCTCGACCCTGAACTTTCCATCTTCCGACATTGCTCCCACTCGAACCAAGAACCCTCTTTTTCTGCGAGTTACCTTTCGCTCTGATACCAGTTGTTAGAAAAATAGGACCGTGGAGCAATAAAATAAGACAAATGCAGAAACAAAACATAGAAGATACACAACACAATAGAGACACAGATTTACATGGTTCACCCAGTGTGGGCTACGTCCACCAGAGAAATTGCCAGGTCCTTCCTTTATTATTATCCAGCATATGAAGGGATACAACCTACAACAAACCCACTATAACTTCCTCTTCTTTCTCTCACAGACTCCTATCTCAGAATACAATATTCGCCATCAATCATAGCTGCAATACATTTCCCTCATAAAAGAGGGTTGCCTTCTAGGGAAAAAAACCCTAACATAATCTCTATCGTTAGATATGTGACCTTATAATGAACAGTCCAGATTTACAATGAAATTACAATATACATTTACAAGGCAATTTTTCCTTTGGGGGCTTTGCCCCCGAACCCCCACTTTCCCCAAGACCCCACAGAGGGGGTACCCCCCCCTCTGCACTCCCCCACGTGGAAGACTGTACATACTTTTGGGGTGTAAATACTTCATGGGGAATAAACACAGTTGAAAGTAAAAGACCTCTAAATCAGGGAGATAATCAGGCTCCACAACCAACATTTTCACCTCCTTGTCCAATATTGGACCAAGAACAGAGGGATCTTTCACCTCCTTGCTGGTCTCTAGGGTTTTTTTATTCAAAACCCTCAAAACATAAGCTTCATAGCTCAAATCACTCAAGAGAATAATAGGATGAATAAGGAGTGAGGTGTCCTCCTCTCTCTTTTATACCTCCATCTTCTAATTCCTCATTGAGTTACTTTATGACTTATTCTAATGTTTTGTTCTAATTTCCATTTAATTCATCAATCCCTTTTTATCAAGTCAATTTAATAAAATAAAGTTGATTCACCTCGTGACTTTATTAAGTGCCTCCTACCCCCTTTTCATTGGACTATAGTATAGAGGGGTGACTAGACTACTAATTCCTCCTTGATCCCTTTCAGGGAGGGGGGAACATTATAGTCTCCCCTGCTAGGAATTCTTTTCCCACAAGCAATTTTGCACCTGTTTGTTGTAAGACTTGTTCATTCTCCCATGTAGCATCTTCTATGGGAAATTTCTTCCATTTAACCAAATATTCCTTAACCTCTCTATTCCTCAACTTTTGCGCTCTCACTTCGAACACCTCTTCTGGTATCAAGGTCAAATGTCCCTCCTCGTCAACTGGTGGGAGCTCTTTATTATCTATGAATAGTTTCCCTAAGACCCTTTTTACATAAGATACATGGAAAACATTGTGGATTTTTCTCTTCGGTGGTAATTTGAGCTCATATGCAACCTCCCCAATTCTTCTTTGTACTACACAGGGTCCATAGAAACATGGTTTAAGTTTTCCAACCCCGTTCTTCTTAATAGATGATTTCTTGTATAGTTGTAGCCTTAGATAGACCAATTCACCTACCTCAAAAGTGGGCTCCACCCTTTTCTTTTCGGCATACAATTTTTTCTGATTTTGCGCCCTATGTAAATTGTCCTTGAGCTCTTTCAAGATGTTTTTTAATTTCTTGTATCCATTCTTTGGCCATAGAATCCATGTTATCTCCAAACACAATCTCAACAAAAGTAAGGGGTTCATAGTTGTACAAGGCCTTCAATGGAGACATACCAATGTATAAGTGGTGGGTGGTGTTGTAACAATATTCCCCTAAATAGAGCCATTTGACCCATGCTTTTTGTTGTCTTGCTACATAATTTCTGAGATAACATTCTACCCACTTGTTTATTGTTTTTGTTTGCCCATCTATTTGTGGATGATAGCTAGTGACAAGACTCAACTCAATTCCCACCGATCCAAGAAATTCCTGCCAAAATATGCTCATAAACTTGTTGTCCCTATCACTCACAATGGTCTTGGGTAATCCATGCAATCTGAAGACCTCCCTAGAAAAAAATTCATCTACTTGAGATGCGCTATAATCCATGGTGATGGAATAAAAGTGATCGAACTTAGTTAAACGGTCCACTACCACAAATATATAGTCTTTCCCTTGTGCTTTGGGGAGCCCTGTAATGAATTCCATGGATATACTTTCCCACTTACGCTCTGGGATGGGGAGAGGTTGTAGTAGACCTGTAGGATGGTTTTTTTCATCCTTATTTTGTTGGCAGGTAGTACACTCCTTAATGTGGTGCATAACTTCCCCTTTGAGGCCCTTCTAGGAGAACCTCTCTTGTATCTGCTTGTATGTCTTAAGAAACCCTTGGTGTCCTACTATAGGAGAATCATGGAATGCTTGGACCACTTTTCTCTTGAAGGATGATTATAGAACTAAGTAAAACTTCCCCTTTTAGTAAAGAATGTCATCAATAACTCTAAACCTGTCATCTTGTATCTTTCCATCCATCATCTCACATGAAAGTTTGTTTTTTAAGTATTCTACCAATAAATGGGACTTCCAATCAATTGATATCTCAGTCATTGAGTATGTGGAAGGCCTTATAGACAAGGCATCTTCTACTACATTGCTTTTCCCTTCAACATACTCTATGTCAAAATTGTATGATTGGATTTTTCTCACCCATTTTTTCTTCCTCTCGTTAAGATCCTTCTACACTAGAAATTACTTGAGACTATTGTGATCAATTATCACCACAAATTTTTCTCCCACTATATATTATTTGAACTTGGCCAATGCGTGCATTATGGAGAGCATATCCTTGTCATATATGGTGTAAATAAGTTCAATACCTCTCAATTTGTGGCTCTCATATGAAATAGGATGCCTATTTTTCATAAGAACAACCCCAACACCTTCACCAGATGCATCACACTCCAACATAAAAGGCTGAGAAAAATCAGGTTGAGAGAGTACATGGAAAGTGCTCATAACCCTTATCATTTTTTCAAATGTATATTTTCCCTCCTGCCCCCCCAAAAAGGTCCCTTTTTTGGTCAAATATGTCAATGGTGTGCACAGTTGGGAGAACCCTTTGACAAAATTCCTACAGTAGCTACAAATACACAAGAAAATTTGTAGTTATGTAAGTGTTTTTGGAGTGGTCCAATCAATGATGGAGTGAATCTTCTCCTGATGAACCTGTACCCCTTTTTCTCCAATAATATGCCCCAAGTAGAGGACCTATATCATCCCAATCTCACATTTTGATTCTTTAGCATATAAAGATTGTTGTTCCATGATTCTCAATATTTCATCTACATGTTTAAGGTGATCCTCCCATGGTTTTTTGTAAATCAGTAAATCATCAAAGAAGACAAGAAAATACTTTCTCAACTACTTATTAAAAATTGTAGTCATGCAAGAATGAAAAGTGACAGGTGCATTGGTTAGGCCAAATGGCATGACAAGGAACTCATAGTGTCCAAGGTGACATATGAAGGTTGTTTTATGTATGTCTTTCTCCCTCATCCTAATCTAATGATACCCAGAGCGCAAGTCAATATTTGTGAAATATATTGCACCGTGTAGCTTATCCAATAATTCATCAATCATGGGAATAGGATACCCATTCTTGATCATTCTTTTATTTAGGGCTCTGTAATCTATGCACATGTGCATGGTCCCATCCTTCTTTTTAACCAGAACAACTGAGGATGAAAATGGGCTTGAACTTGGTCGGATGTGACCCATGGATAATAGTTCTTTGATGGCACTTTATATTTCATATTTATGCTTCTTTAGATGTCTGTAAGGTGTGTTAATAACAATTTTATCCCCTTCTTATAATTCAATAATATGATCAAACCCCCTATTTGGTGGCTGACCTGGAGGAATTGGCTCAAATACCTTTTTATGCCTATGAAGGATTTGTTGCATATCTTGAGGGTACTGTTTGAATCCCCTTTCCCCTGTATCCATAAAAAATCATTCAATTTCATAAGACACCTCTGCATGCCTAAATATGACATGCATTTTCTTGGAAGTCACAATTCTAGGTGACTCCCCTGTCATTCCTTTGAGTGTGACTCTCCTCCCTTCCTCTGTAGTGAAAGACATATCCATGGTTTTATAATTGGTGGTGATGGGTCCCAAGGTGCTAAGCCATTGTACCCTCAATATAATATTGGTTTCCATAATTTCCACCACATAAAAATCATGTTTCAAGGTATACCTTCCCAAATTCAAACTCATTTGTGGGATGTATTTGTCACAAGCCATCGTGTGTCCTCCTGTTATCTCTACCAAAAATCCTTCAAAATATATTGTAGGAATGTGCCTCCTCTCCACCATAGAAACATCAATGAAGTTTTGAGAGGCTCCTCCATCAATCAACATAGTAGCACATTGCCCTTGTACCACCCAATTCATTCTAAAAGTGTTGAATTTAGGTACTTCGCTCATAGATGCAATAATGACCTTCTTGAGGCCTTCCTCATGGGGTGAGAGTACTTCCTCATTCTGCACAAGCAAAGCTTGTTCAGTCTCTCTATGGATTAATTTCAAGTTGTGGATAACTCCAATATCATGTTCATCATACTTATCCTCACTATTAGACACAAACTCTATATAGTGGATCTTCCCCTTACTCCAACATGTATGCCTTGGCTTCTATTATTCCTTTCATGTGAAGCATAGTTTCTTCCTTCTTGATTCCCTCCCTATAGCCTCATCCAATAGCCCCTTCCCCCTATCAAATTTTCTAGTACCTGTGGGTTTATTAATAATTGGAGGTTTAGGAGTGAATTTGTTTTTACTAGTTGCTCTAGTCCAATCCCTAGTCCAATCCCTAGTGCACTCAATTTTTCCATGACCTAAGGTAGTTACCTCATGGAACCACCAATCATAGGCCTTTCCCATCAAATGCAAGGTTTAAAACTTGTTGGCATTTTCTTCTTCCATGGAGTTCAAATATAAATACGCATCTAGTTTTTGTACCCAAGTTGTAGCGAATATCTGATTGGTTCCATCAAAGGTAGGAATATACATTCTACTTGCCTTGCATCCTAGCTCATTATCTCCCCAATGATCTTCCTTGGAATTGGTTTTGAGTTTAAGATGATAGAAATCAAGTAAGGAGACTTGTCTCTTGAATCCTGCACTCATATTGTTATATTCCCTCTCCATCGTCTCCCATTCATCCTCCATAGTCTCATGACTCAAGGGATTATATTACATTGGATGAGATGTCCTAAAAGTAGGGAATTACAGTCTAGGAGTGTCTATGTTGGCTACCTGAGACTAAGAGGGTATGTTTCATGTATGGACCATGTGTATGAATTCCTCCTAATTTCCATTTCCTCCTTGAGAACCACTATCCCCATTGTTTCCTCCAAATGTTGGCGCATCCTTTCCATTTTGTTTCTCCATCAAATATTGGCAAAAACTCCACTGAGTCATGGCCTACTTCTCCAAAAGGGGTATCATTCTATCATATCCTTTAGATAATTTTTTCAAAGATATTTTAATATATTCTTGTCCCTTGGATAAATGGTCTTTCATTTCACCCAAATGATGTTGTAGTATTCCCTAGTTGTTCTATAGAGTATCAAAGACCCTTTCGACCAACAATGCTTCCTATGATTCCTCGGTCTCTCCCATACTAACCTCTTGATTTTGTTCTTCATAATTACATGTAAGTGGTTGTCCCCCACTGCCTCTTCTCTTGGGAATTATAAATAATCACAGGCTGGCGCAGGAGCTGGCTCTAATACCACTATAATGTTCCCAAGCAAGTTCCGTTAGGAACTAGGGTTTGTTTCTTTCTATTGGGTTACTGGTTTTTTGCATATTTTGTTACATAAATATGTGTTGGTGATTTTTTCATAAATTTATAGCATAGAAGACACAACAACATACATAGATTATAAGACAACAAAGAAAACACAACATATGCTTCAACAAAACTTCAGATATGACCTTTATTTATAATAATATGAAGTCCTCCATACATAGAACAACAGATCTGGATCAGAAGAATATAAAAGAGAAGCCTAGAATGAATATACAATAATAATAGATATATAAGGGCTCCAATGACTAGGTGAAGTTGGTACAATATCAATTTCTTTCCCTGGAAAGAAGCAACCTTTAGATCTGATGTTGGATGCATCCCTCTTCGGTCAAATGCCCTATAAAATTTGATTCCTGTGTAGATGACTACCAAATCACATAAAAATACCACCAAACTATATATCACGAGATGTATAATGTCAATGAATCAATCTCTTGACCATATCTGTATATCAACACTTCAAATCTTGATTTCCCTATTTACTAGTGCGCATATCTTCAGATTTCTCCCTCAAGATCCAATAAAATAACATGTAGAGAAAACCCACCAAGGAATGGTGAGAAAGGGTGTTTCGGGCCTAGAAAACCCTCCAGGAAAAGGTCTATCCTCATATCTCCCTTCTTCCACCCTAATCGAATGGATATTCTTCCAGCAATGTGCCCAACCTGCATAAAAGCTTCAAACCTGCGGCATGATTTTGTCTCCCACTATAGAACCCAACCTATAGCTTAATAGAATGGTGAAGGAGGAATATTTCACCTCCTTGGCCAAGCTTGCACCAGGAATAGAAGGATATTTCACCTCCTTCCTGGTCTCTAGGGTTTGTTTACTCAAAACCCTCAAAATTAAGTTGCATAGTTCAAATCACTGAAGAGAATAATAGCATGAATGAGGAGTGAGGCGTCATCCTCTCTCTTTTATACCCCCATCTTCCAATTGTTCATTGAGTTAATTTATTGTGTCTTCTAATGTTTTGTTCTAATTTCCCTTTAATTCATTAATACCTTTTTCTCAATTCACTTTAATAAAATAAAGTTGATTCACCTAGTGACTTTCTTAAGTTCCTCCTACCCCTTTTTCATTGGACTATAGTCTATAGGGGTGACTAGACTACTAAATCATCCTTGATCCCTTTCAATGAGAGGGGAACATTACAGGTAGTTCATTGAGGCACCTTGGGATATTTGAGAAATCAATGACAACAAACCAAATGACCAACCATGGAGGCCATTCCATTTTTCCTTTACTTCTATATCTTCAATATAAAGCTGAAAATAAAAAACTGCAATGAATAATGATCATACCTCATACCAAAACCAAAGAGTGGAGTCACCAAGATGATATTTCAAAGGCCTTCAATATTGATGGGTGTGCTCATCACTACACCCAACAATGTCTTCAAAATATGTAAGGAACAAGGGCTTTGTCCCTTCATGGAGTCGTCATGTAAGGAAGAGATCTTCAACACAACACTCACAAATATGTCATGAAGCATAGTCTTCAAAGTTTCTAGGAGAATGGACTTTATCCTTGACAAAAATGACAAAATGTTACCTCCCAACTTGTACTTAATGATAAAATTTCTAATTCATAAGGTACAACCTAAGAGGGAGCTACTAGAACAATCACTATTGCCACATGAGTAACATATCCTCTTCACTTTAAGTCGACTCTCCAGTGAATCAAGGGGGTTATCCCTGGTAGGATTACTAAAGATAAAAATTAAGCATAAGATGATATGAGAGTAGCTTTATTAAAACAATATTTTTTGGGTTTTCAAAAAAAAAGGTTCGAGTGATGGAAGGAAGTAGAGATTAGATTCAATCCAACAAGGGAAATGAAATTAAGGGATACCTAAGAGGGTTTATTTTCTTATGTGTTAGAAATTAAAATAAGGATAAAATACTCAAAATATTCCATTCTAATCTTGTTGGAATTAACACATAAATTCTACAAGGAAGGGGTCCAAAAGGATCCTCCTTGAATTAGGAAACTCAAATTTACCCTAGAAATCAAAATCAATAATCTTGCTAGAATTATTAAAAGATATATAAAGAAAACTATCCATCATCAAAGACTAAGATAAAAAAGGAGAGAAGAGGCATTACCACGTGTTAAACTCCTTCCAAGTGATATAATTTACCCTTCATTGGATCAAATTGCTTGCCTTGTCTATGTAGAAGAAACTACACCATTTCAATCTTTAAGCACCAAAATATTAGCCTTGCTTTAAGAAACAAAGAGAGAACCCTTATACATCACATATGCTCCAAGAATTATGTGTCCATTAAGCTCCAAGTAGGGGAAACTCAATGAATTAGTCAAGCCACATGTACAAGTCTCCAACAAACATAGGCCCAACAAAGAGACGTCTCCATCAAACAAGGAATAAGATGAGTCAAAGGTGCAATGTCTAGCCTCCAAAATCCTCCAAGTAAATTGATCCAGAACCAACTCCTCAAAGTAGCAAGAAAACCCTAGATCTAGGGATTGATACCTCCTAGATATTCCAAGGTGGAACGTCCTCCTCAAAGTATGCAAAGACCAAGTGGAAGACCTCATAAATGGCACTTGTGACCCTTTGATTGAGATGTCATCCATCAAAATATGAGTAGATGTGCCAATAAAGTTCCTCCAAGGTGTATGCACTCAATAATAGCATGAATATGCATGTAATAAAAATCCAAAAGGATGGACATCATCCTAAAATGAGGGTTTGGATCATGAAACCTCATCCCAAAGTGAGTCATCCCATCAATAAGAATGAAAAAAAGTGTAATGTAACCTCTGAAGTGGACATCATCATCCTCAAAAAGCATGCACCAAGTCAACACCTCAAAGATAGCATCTGTGAGGTATCCAAGGGGTACATCCCAAAATAATGGCATGAAAAAGTGAGTCATCCTCCTTAAATTAAGAAAATGAATCCATGGCACAAGGCCTCAACATGTGGAACATCAATAATACTCAAACATATCCATTAAAAAAGGAATGACCTCTCTTGAATGCCTTTACATGTGTACAAAACACTCCTCCCAAGGTCAGAGGTCCCATCAACAAGAAAAATAAAGTGTTCCACGTAACCTCCAAAGGTTGAGCACTCCATAAATTATTGAAGTAACCAACAATCTCTCAAGATTGGACCATAAATAATACTCCATCATAATGCATTGACATAAGTGAAAGCAACCTTCTCAAGTGGATATGTGGCCTCAAGGTGGATGTCCTCAACATGTTGTGCAAGCAATCCTCCAAGATGGTACATGTAGATAAATAATGCATGAGGATATGTGCAAGGTGGTATATCCAAGGAAAAATGAGTTAAGTAAACCATGAGTCATATTCCAAGTCACCAAAAATCTAGCCAATTCATCAAGGAGAAGCATGGCCTCATCAAGATATGCATAAGGTGATGATAAGTGTGCACATGCTTCCAAATGTGGGCCCAAGAAGGGGAGTGCTCTACATAGAATCATGCTCCATATCACAAGCAACCCATATGTGTGTAAACATCATCCATAAGAGCTAGGGCATTGGAGAAAAATGAGCTTAAACCATGCTCATACCCATCCATGTGTAAAAATCATCCAAGTAATGAACCACATGTAAACAATTGAGTGCATTATAAGTGATCTACGCTATGATGAATCCCACCAAATGATCAAGCCAATACAATGTCCATTTGGCCCAAAAGTGACAGGGCATTTCACAAAGGGGTCCATATATCATTACATCCAATCATCTAGCAAGGAGTGGAGACTAGAATATCACATGATCAAGTGTAATGCTATCTCTCTATGATAAGCAAGTATACAAAGAAAAACACCATCAAAACCTCTATCACATAAGCATCCATGCCATCATCAAGTCTAAGGAACCAAGTGAAAACCCTAGCCATCCAAAGCTCTAGGTGATGAAAATCACAAGGGTATAGAAAATTTTCACTAGTATAGACCTCATGCAAAATGATGGTTAACAAAAGGTTAACAAAATAATCTATGGAAACAAATATCACTAAAATTATGAAAATGATTCCTCACAATTGGATTGGAGAGAGGCGGGTCTAGTGCACTAGAGAGAGTGGGAAAGCCAAACACGATTGTTTTAAAGAAGAAATAAGTAAAGTCGGCCTAAGAGAAAGATGTCAATCATAAGAGAGAATGTCAAATTCAAGAGTCCCCTGAGCTTATAACATTTTTTAATTCATAGCAAGAAGATCAAAAGATGATATTTTTTGAATGAGAACTTGAGAGATTATACACAACTCAAGGTGTCCCTTAAAGAGGGGGTCATGGTCCCACAAAACAAGGCACACACCCCAAGAGGGATATGGGTTCCACATATCAAGTTGGACTAGGCCAACCTTAACCATACACATAGTATACAATAAATTAAATTAAATATGGTCTTTACCAAAATTACAAGTACATATTGATACAGATGAATGAATCATGGCCACATATACAGATTACACCAATAATTCCAACACACCCCTTGAGTTGAAAAGGGAGCCACAAAGAGAAGTCATTACAACACAAGAATCACTTTCCCCCCCATAATGTTGAGAAAAGGGTTGTATCAAACCCCTTGAAATTTGAATTTCTCCTTCAAAAATCCATCAATATTATCAAGAGCTAAGACTAAGCTCCAAAGACATTTATGTGAAAGATGTGTGAGATGTTGTAGTTTAATAAGGGTCTAAAAAAACCGAGTAATGGCTCATGGTGGAGAATAATCCTCTCAATAATCTTCAACTAGGACAACAAGGAACTTAGTTGCATAAAATTCATCTTGAAAATAGTGAAGTCTCTGGGAAATAAGGGATAGGGGTGGAGATTCCTCTTAATAGCATGTGGATGGACCAACAAGAATGGATTCATTCTTATATCAACACAAGTAGGTGTTGTTGAAATATTGTAACTGCAAAGAGTATTATATTTATTATTGATGTATAATTCATTAGATCAATCCCCTTTTATGAATTGATCATTTCGGGCATTGTAAATGACCAAATCCCCTTTTGCGGATTGGTCAAACCCTAATTATAATATGAAAATTGAGAATTCACCCCCCAGGAAAATTAAAGTGGTTCTAACCACCCAGAAAGAGAATTTGGCCCTACCAGTGAAGAGACACCTCCTTTCAGTGCCTGCCAATTTGTATAAATAAAGGAAGCCAACCACCCATTTTTTCACTCACTCAGCTCACTCATCTAGTACGCAAGCTTGAAGGAAGTTGCAGTTGCCAATTATCGAAAGAAGGAAGAGAGAGAGGCATTGCTCAGTGTTGGATATTCTCTACTGTTTGGTTTATTGTCTTGGCATTGTATTGGCTATCTCTATTAAGGAAGTTTTTGTTGGGTTTTCTTCCCCATGAGGGTTTCCCAGAATAAATGTTGTGTATCTTGTGATTGTGTTTCTCTCAGTGAGCCTACCTATGTTATTGTTATCTAGTAAATTGAAAAGAAACCTAATAATAGCTTAAAATCTAACATGGTATCAGAGCTAAGCTAAAGAGAGCATCTTTCACATGAAAAAGAAAAACATCATTGTTGTCGTACAAGAATATTAGGGCTTTTTATTCAAGAGGAATTTCAGCCCAAAAGTCATCTAGAAAAGTGTGCCCTCGCCCAAGGAAATCCTTGGCACCTTCAACGCACATTTTCAGTGGATAGAACTCCCAGAAAGTGAAACCATAGTTTTCACGAGTACCAGAAGTACCCGAAAATCAGAAGTACTAGGAAACTAGAAGTACCAGAAAACCAGAAGCACCAATCCAGAAATTTGTTGGTCAAGTTTGAAGGGGGGAATTTTGGATTTTATGAAATCTAACCACACCAGGCTACTTGCCTCAGCCAAGCGCACCTCCTGGTAAGTTCAAAATTCAATTCTGAGCATTTTCATTGTTTGGTCATTTTCCTAGCTCCAGGTAAAGATATTTGCAAGCGCTAAGCTTGTTGACAAGATAGAAGGTGTGGAAAACATTCGTGCCTAGAAGTATAGGATTGGACTCATTCTTGAAGAGAGTGACCTATCAAGATTCATTAAAGAGAATGTACCAAAACCCGTCGATGTTGCAGCTAAAGCACAACACCAAAAGGACACAGTTAGGGCCAAAAGAATCATTGCAGATTCAATCAAAGATCACTTTATTCCTCAAGTGTATTCAAACAAGAATCCAAAAGAAAATTTTGATGCCCTAACCAGATTGTATGAAGGAAAGAACATAAATTAGAAGATGAATCTAAGGACTCAACTCAAGAATAAAAGGATGCATAAAGGAGAAACAATCCAGGAATATTTCTCCAGAATATCACAATTCAAAGAAAAACTAGAAGCAATTGAAGATACTATAGATGAAGAAAAAATTATAATGATATCCCTTAATGGTCTCACAAGACCTTGGGATTCATTCATCCAAATTGTTTATGCCAGAAAAGACAAACTACAATTTGACAGTCTTTGGGAAGAATGTGTTCAAGAAGAATCAAGAGTGGCTAACCGAGAAGCTTTGCTATCAAGAGATGAAGATCAAGCCCTAGCTACTCACACTAAAGGAGGAAGAAAGAAGTCTTACTTCCAGAAAGAAACTCATAAGGACTCTCGCCCCCAAAACAAATTCACACATAAAGAATCTCAACCAAGGAGATTCCAGAAGTTTCAGAAAGGACAAAGAAGAGATTTCCCACCCTACCAATGTTACCATTGTGACAAGATGGGGCATATTGTGAAACATTGTCCAGCTAGACGAGAAGAATACAAGAATAAAAACAAGAGGCACCATGCCCATGCAGTTGAAGATGAAGAACCACCCACAAAGATGATAAAAGAACGAATTGAAGACTATGTCTGAATCTCTTCCCTCTCAGGATCAGTATCACCTGGTGAGGACACTTGGCTCATTGATAGTGGTGCTTCCAAGCACATGACAGGTCAAAGAGACATTCTCTCTTGCCTTTCAGAAAAGAAGTTTTCTCAAAAAGTTACACTTGGAGATGATTATGAATACTCTATCAAGGGAGTAGGAGAATCAAATTACAAGCTTAATTCAGGGACCCCAATGAAGATGAAGGATGTATTGTATGTACCAGGTTTGACAAAGAACTTACTCTCCATCTCATCTTTAGAAAAGAAAGGCTTTAGAGTTACCTTCATAGATGGAGAAGTTCTTATGTGGGCCAAAGGAAAAACCATGGAAGAAGCAATTATTATTGGAAAAGAAGAAGGTGGCTTGTATAAGATAAAGGGTCATTTAGAAGAAGCTATGACTCACTCCATTGAGAATCCATGTGAACTTTGGCATAGAAGATTAGCCCAAATCAACTATAAGGAATCACCTTATGTAAGAAAGGTAGTCACAGGTCTACCAGAACTCAAGGTTGACCATGAAGGTGTGTGCAATGAACGTGCACAAGGAAAGAATATCAAGAACCCTTTTCCAAAGAGAGACAATAAAGAAGAAGGAGTCCTAGAGCTCATTCAATCAAATGTGTGTAGCCAAACCCCATCATCCTCCATCATTGGGTATGTATACTATGTATCCTTTATTGATGACTATTCTCGTAAAACCTGGGCTTACTTTTTGAAATCAAAAGATGAAGTGTTCAGTGAATTCAAGGAATTCAAAGCCTTGATAGAGAATCTTTCTAAAAGAAATATCAATATACTCAGGTCAGATAATGGAGGAGAATGCACCTCAAAAGAGTTTGAAAACTTTTGCAAAGATGTCGAGATCAAGAGGGAGCTCACCACTCCCTACAATCCTCAACAAAATGGTGTAGCAGAAAGAAAGAAAATAACTATAATGGAAGCAGTGAAGACCATGATCCATGATCAAGATCTTCCAATGTGTTTATGGGAAGAAGCAACAAAAACAATAGTATATGTACAAAACAGATTGTCCCGTAGTGCACTTGGGTTCAAGACCCCTGAAGAGATGTTCTCTGGAAAGAAGCCAAAAGTAAGCCATCTCAAAATATTTGGTTGCCCAGTATTTGTACATATTCCAAAAGAGAAGAGAACCAAGATGGACCCTTCAGGAAAGAAGGGAATATTTGTTAGATACTGTGAGATCTCCAAGGCCTTTAGAGTTTATATACCAGGTTACCATCATATTGAGATCAGCAGGGATATAACTTTTGATGAATATGCAACACTCAAGAAATCAAGAAGATCCCAGCTTGAATAAGTATATGAAGAGGAACCTATAGCTCCCAGAGTTGCAGAACCAGTAAGGGAAGTCATAGCTTCCCCTGATGAGGAGAGTATAGAATACCATGACATAATAGAATATCAAGAACCTCCCCAGATGACGATCTCCCAAAAGAAAAAGCTAGCATGGGCAAGGGAAATTATTCAAGATGGAGAGAAGTATTGTGTTCCTGAAGGAACCATGAGACAAGTAAGGAAATCTAAACCATTCTCCAGTTATATGGATTTTATGTGTGATCTCTTAGAGAAGGAGCCTAACTTCTTTGAAGAATCCATTCAGAAGAAAGAATGGGCATATGCCATGACAGAAGAATACCAATCCATCATAAATAATGATGTATGGGAAGTAGTTCCCATACCAAAGAGAAAGGATGTGGTATCTTCCAAATGGATTTTCAAGATAAAACATGTTGATGATGGAAGTATTGAGAAATATAAAACAAGGTTTGTTTCTCGTGGTTGTTCTCAAAAGGAGGGCATTGATTATGAAGAGACGTTTGCTCCAGTAGCCAAATACACTTCAATCAAAACCATCATATCCCTTGCAGCTAAGATGAAGTGGAAGTTACACCAGATGGACATGAAAACAACCTTCTTGAATGGTGTCATTGAAGAATAAGTGTATATAGAACGACCTCATGGGCTTGAAGTTGAAGAATGCTCTGTATGGATTGAAGCAAGCTCATAGAGCTTGGTATGGAAGGATTGACGGTTTCCTGATGAGATTGGGCTTTACCAAGAGTAAAGATGATTCTTACCTTTACTTAAAGGTTATGAATGATGAGCCTATTATATTTCTATTGTATGTGGATTACTTATTCTTAACTAGAGAAGAAAATCTCATCATTGTGTTATCACTCCAGGAAACTCTTCTAGGTTGTATCTCAAAGATGCCTGGTAACTTAACTATTCTTGCAATGGTTCACTCAATGATGTATGTGGGGTTGGACAAAGATGAATATCTAACTCACTGGATTGTATACTCAAGATTGTCTAATCTTATTCAAATAGTGCAAGGCCTTCAAGAGCTATTATCAGATAAGTAGCGTATCAAATAGAAAAAAAACTAATCACATCAATCAGAACACACACACACACACACACACACACACACACACACACACACACACACATATATATAACAATACATATGATGGGTCAAGAAACCAGTATGATTACTTATGATCCTTTGCTCACTAATCATATGGTGAGATGACAGTCACCTATGGACTATGTAAACACAGACAAAGAACAGAGTTCAACTCATAATCATAATTAGGAAGGGAGAAGAAGATATGACAATATCAATGAAAGAAGCTTGCAGGCTGAATATCTATTAGAAAGGGTATCTATTACAATATCAACATAGTAGAACTCAAAATTGAACCTCCCTCGGCCTCCAAGACTGATCCCCTTCAATACTTAGAAAGTGTAGGCTTTATAGCCTTTACATGAAAGTTCAAGATCCTATAAAACTAGATCTGAATATACTAATAATAGAAAGTCAAAACAAATTCATGAAAATAGGAAAAGATCATATTTCATAGGTCAACATCTTATCTCCAATGATATTCAAAGTCTTCAAAGTCTTTGACAGTTGTATTAGATCTTCATAAGCTGGTAGATAATTCAAATTTGCCACCTTTGTCTAAAAGACAGTGTTTTGCCAAAATTAGGTAGCAAACTCAATCTTCTCCTCTTCCTGGCATCCTTTAAAACTAGAATAGAAACCCAATAATGATGCCATTAATTATTATCTATCATTAGAAACCATACTCAAGATATTTGGATAATAAAAACTTAATCTGTGCGAAAACAATGCCTCTCTGCCTTGTCTGTGCTTTCAGTGGCTAATGAATAGTTGAAATGTTCGCCTAAGCCACTGAAAATTCTGGAATATTCCTCTCAAATATTCACCTATATCTCTCAAATAAAAATATACTTTTGAAAACTGAGAGAGGTTTCTGTATATTTGTTTGTTTTGAGAAACAACCTCTCTCATTTCTTTGATATTCATTTTCATTTTCCCGTGATCTTCATTTCAAAAACATGTGTCAAACAGGGAAATTCTGAGATCCGAAAATTAGGGCTCAGAGATGAATTCAATTCTCCCAATATATGACACCTGTAGGAAAATTGAGAGAGGTTATTGGTATTTGACATTTTAGGAACAAAATCCCCTGACCGTTTCTCACAATGATCTTCCAGTCACTCAAAATCATCATTTTAAAATGATGACTCAACCTAGTAAAAACACAGAATTTTTGTGCTTTCGGTGGCTAGGAGAGCCCCAAATTTCGCGTCTAAGTTGTTGAAAGCTAGGATTTCGGTGGCTTAGAAGACCTTTTGGAAAATATCTTAGCCATTGAAACCTGAGTTTTGACTATTTTGAAGAAAAAACAAAATCCAATGTTTTTCAAACTTTATTACAAACATAAGGCTCTCAAAAATGAACCTTAAAAAATTTAGAAAAGTATTTTTCAATGACCTCCTATCACCTAAAATTAACAAATTTGACTATCTCATTTGAGGAGATAACATCTGGCTCCAACTGGGATGGATACCTCCCTGCGAAGTTTCCAAGAACCTAGTAGTTCTAGTCATCTTTACCATTGGGCTATGGAGTCATTTGGCCTTTAGAACTAATCCCCTGCAAACATGTAGCCTACATGTAACATGCATGTAGCATGCTTTGTTTGTTCAACAACCACCAACTGAAAGAAACCACTTGTGCAAAAAAAATGAGCTTATTCTCCTACTCTAACCGGATCTGAATTCGGGTTAGGTAAAGGCTGATTTCCATAACAACCATCCTAGCAATTTTAATACTGAAGAAATCTCATCTTTATCATTGATCAGTAAATGATGTTTGACATGTAACAATAGTGATAAAAATTCTTTCAGGAAACCATACTCACCCATAAACAATGGAAAGCTAAGGAAATATGAAATCTTTTGGTTCTCTGAAAAGTATAAGTCCATGAAGGTTGCCACCGGGTCTTTGAAACCGAGATCAAAAACATGTTGTTCTAAGGAGAACACTGGCTCAACCATGATTGCTCCTCTGCTGGAAAATTGATGACCTTCTTTTTCTCTTGTGATCAAAGGTTGATCATCAATCATTGTAACTTCCTCCTCAGACAAATGCACAGAAGATGATGATAGAACATGTCTTACATCATATGAATAAAGATCAGTTGAAAACATATAATTGTCTATACAATCATCAGTTATCATAGGCTCATCCTGGTTTACAAACTGATCATAAACTTCACATGCATATATGTCTCTAGAATACTCTGCATATATTGAATAATCTGATTTTGAATCTGAAATACACTCACCTTCAGGTTGATGTTCCATATTTGTTTCATACTCACTTCTTTCTTTCTTTGAATCCGAAATGTACTGACAATATTTTTGCTCTTGTGCATACAGGTCTTCAAAGTTAGTATGCTCTCGGATCCTTCTGGAAGCATGAATGTTCTCCTCCACCTCTTGAGCATCTTCAAACAAGCTCCTTAGAGATGAAGACCTTCTTTCTAGCAAAAGAAGGGCAAGTTCTGAATGCAAACTCATAACATAATATATCATGGAAATTGTCTCTATAGGTCGGATATCCAAAGGCATGTCATGATAGTTGTTGTAAAACCTTCGATTGAAAATAGACAAATCTTCATCCTTCTCTCTCTTCAAAGCATAAAAGTCAGTGAGGTACAAATCAAGAGATTTGTTTTCACCCCAATACTTCAAAAAGGCATTTGATAACTCGATCCAAGAGCCAATAGAATCATCTCTCAAACCTTTAAACCATGCAGCAACATGTCTGATCAAAGACTTGGAGAAAAATCTCATGATCACATCTTCATGAACAATCTGAAAACGATCAACACAATCTTCAAAGGATTCCAAGTGCCTCTCAGCTGAAACTTGGTTCTCTCCAGAAAAATGGGGAATATATTCATAACAGTCAAGAGGATAAGGATGAAGGATATAGGGAAGCCTTAAAGGCTTGAACATCTTCATTCTGATCTTAATTTGAAAGGCAGTTGGATGATCATGAGATTCAACAGGTTGATGACAAGGTTCAACAATAATCCCAAAAGGAGTTGAGCTCTGACAGGTTTAGAATCAATTTTAATCTCTAAAAAATCATAAGAGTGATCAGATTCAATAGGCAAGGGAATGAAAGACTCATCTTTAAGAACAGGCTATGATGAAGATAATGAATCAACATCTACAATATAGGGCTGCAAGATTTCCTCTTTTAAAGACGGATATATACAAGAAGGATGATGATTTTCTGAATATACAAAATAGAAAATAATTCTCTTTACATGTGAAGGGAACAATGCGAAAGAGTTGATAAAGAAATACAACAGTTCATGAAGCAGACTAATGAACTGATACCTGGATTTGAAATTTAGCTTTGTCATCTTCTGTCGGCTATATCCTTCCCAGTAGAGTCTTATTAAACTCAGATGGATCAGGGAAATAGAAGGCTTTGTAAATCTGCCCTAGCAGCAGGGCTACATTTTCTTCTCCTTTACAAACAAGTCTTGGATAACAAACTCTACTATAAGAAAACTGGTATGAGTATAGGAGTAGAGTTTTTCTGGTTCTGTTTGTAAAGAAATCAGAGAAGAGGAGAAGTCCTCTTCCAGGGTAGATTGTACAACCTCTTTCCCTAAATTATGTACATAAATATGCTCAAAAATAAGATCTATAATAGCATAATCTATTGAAGGCTCATCACCTTTCAAAATTTCTGATTTTCTTACAATTTTCTAAGAGCAGGAAGCTTCAACAGAAGTAGACTTAAAGGAAGGTTTTCTAGGTACAGATAAAGAAGAGGTACCTCTTGAGATACCTAATCTAGATGTCCTTGTTGCTCTGGAAGTTTGTCTTTGCAGAGATCTCCCTCTTATGGTGATCTTCTCTAGATCTGAAACATGTGTTGTAAGTGGCCTTTCTGGATTTGCTCTAGTATGAGCTCTCTTTGAAGCCACCTTGAAACTATCGCCAGATAGATAATTACAACCAACTGATATGTCCAATCTTTGTGTATCATCAAAGATGGATCTATGTCGTTTCACAAGGAAGCTGAGCTTCAATCTCCTCTCCCCGACAATGACGCCAATTTGTTATCACTCCAAGAAACTCTTCTAGGTTGTATCTCAAACATTCCTAGTAACTTAACTATTCTTCCAATGGTTCACTCAATGATGTATGTGGGGTTGGATCAAGATCAATATATAACTCACTGGATTGTATACTCAAGACTGTCTAATCTTATTCAAACAGTGCCAGGGCTTCAAGAGCTATTATCAAATAAGTAGTGTATCAAATAGAACAGAAACTAATCACATCAACCAGAACATATATATAACAATACATATGATGGGTCAAGAAACTAGTATGATTACTTATGATCCTTTGCTCACTAATTAGATGGTGATATGACAGTCACATATGGACTATGTAAACATAGACAAAGAACAAAGTTCAACTAATAAGCATAAGTAGAAAGGGAGAAGAAGATATGAAAATATCAATGAAAGAAGCTTGCAAGCTGAATATCTATTAGAAAGGGTCTCTATTACAATATCAACATAGTAGAACTCAAAATTGAACCTCCCTCAGCCTCCAAGACTGAGCGCCTTCAATACTTAGAAATTGTAGGCTTTATAGCCTTTACATGAAAGTTCAAGATCCTATAAAACTGGATCTGAATATACTAATAATAGAAAGTCAAAAAAAAATCATGAAAATAGGAAAAGAACATATTTCATAGGTCAACATATTATCTCCAATGATCTTCAAATTCTTCAAAGTCTTTGACAGCTGTAGTAGATCTTCATAAGCTGGTAGATAATTCGAATTTTCCACCTTTGTCTAAAAGACAGTGTTTTGCCAAAATTAGGTAGCAAACACAATATTCTCCTCTTCATGTCATCCTTTAAAACTAGAACAGAAACCCAATAAAGATGCCATTAATTATTATCTATCATTAGAAACCATCCTCAAGGTATTTGGATAAGAAAAACTTGGATCTGTGCGAAAACAATGCCTCTCTGCCCTGTCTGTGCTTTTGGTGACTAATGAACAGTTGAAATGTTCACCTAAGCCACCGAAAATTATGGAAATATTCCTCTCAAAGATTCACCTATATCTCTCAAATAAAAATATATTTTTGAAAAATGAGAGATTTTTTTGTATATCGGTTTGTTTTTAGAAAAACCCTCTCTCGGTTCTTTGAGATTTGTTTTCATTTGCCCGTAATCTTCATTTCAAAAACATGTGTCAAACAGGGAAATTCTAAGATCCGAAAATTAAGGCTCAGAGATGAATTCAATTCTCCCAATCTATGACACCTGTAGGAAAATAGAGAGATTTTCTTGGTCTTTGACATGTTATGCACAAAATCCTCTGATCGTTTCTCAAAATGATCTTACAATCTCTCAAAATCATCATTTGAAAATGATGACTCAACCCAGTAAAAACGCAGAATTTTTGTGCTTTCGGTGGCTAGGAGAGCCCCGAATTTCACGTCTAAGCTGCCGAAATCTAGGATTTTGGTGGCTTAGAAGCCCTTTTGGAAACTATCTTAGCCACTAAAACCTGATCTTTGACTCTTTTGAATAAAAAACAAAATCCAATGTTTTTCAAACTTTATTACAGACATAAGGCTCTCAAAAATGAACCTTAAAAAAATTAGAAAAGTATTTTTCAATGACCTATCACCTAAAATTAACAAATTTGACTATGTCATTTGAGGAGATAACACATTTAATGTAAGAAGAATCTCGCTACAGAATTTGAGATGAAAGACCTCAGCCTAATGCACTATTTATTATGTCTTGAGGTTTGGCAGAGCCCAGAGAGGATCTTCCTTAACCAAGGGAAGTATGCAGTTGAAATACTGAAGAGATTTGATATGTTGGAGTGCAATTCCATGAATACACCCATGGAAACAAAGTTGAAAATCCTTGTTGACACTTCGTCAGAATTGATTGATGCTACAATGTACAGACATATCATTGGATCATTGATGTATCTAACGAACACTAGGCCAGATATATGTTTTGTTTCGAACACCTTGAGCCAGTTTCTGGTAGAGCCCAGATGTGTTCACCTGGTTGCTGCAAAACATGTGATGAGGTACCTTAAGGGTACATTAGATTTTGGTCTCAATTATGATGGAGATCATGACTTTAGACTGAGTGGTTATACTGATTCAGATTGGGTTGGAAGTGTCTCTAACAAGAAGAGCACTTCAGGATGTTGTTTCAGTCTAGGGTCAGCCATGATCTCATGGAAGAGTAGGAAGCAATCAAGCATTTCTCTCAACATGGAAGAAGAAAAATACATTGTTGCATGTTATGCCAGTTGTGAAGACATATGGCTTCAGAAGTTGTTGACAGGTCTATTTGATCTAGAAATGGAAGCAACCATGATCCTATGTGATAACCAAAGTTGCATAAAGATGAAAGAGAACCTTGTGTTCCATGACAAGTCAAAACACATAGATATTCGGTATCATTACATCCATGATATGGTGCAGAGAGGAGCCATAAAGCTCCAATATGTTAGCACGGATGAACAGGTTGTTGATGTGTTGACAAAGACTCTATCTCGTGTAAAGTTTGAGAACTTTCGAGATAATCTTGGTGTAGTCCGAAAGGACCTCCCTCAAAAGGGGGAGTAGTGTTGTGATGCTAGCCTTGTGTTGTGATGCCATCTTCATGTTGATGATGTGCCAGCCTCATGTTGTGATGATATGCCAGCCTCATGCTGTGATGATGTGTCAGCCTCATGTTGTGATGATGTGCCAGCCTCGCTTTGTGATGATGTGTTTCCAGCCTCGTGCTATGATGCCAACTTCATGTTGATGATGTTTTGTTTCCAGTAACGTACTGTGATGCCATCTTCATACTAATGATATTGTGTATCCAACTTCGTGTTGAAGACTCTCAGCCTAGTCCTGATGTTGATGATGTTCCAGCCTTTGTGCTGTGTTTTTTATGATATTGATGATGAGAAAAAATTTCGATGATTTATAGATATGTTAGTCAGTGTTCCAGATGTTTTCGATGATGTTTCTCTCTCTCTCTCTCTCACTTGATGTTGTTGTAGAATACCCTTCTTGTTATAGGGGAGTGTTGAAATATTGTAACTACAAAGAGTATTATATTTATTATTGATGTATTATTCATTACATCGGTCCCCTTTTGTGGATTGATCATGTCAGGAATTGTAAATGACCAAATCCCCTTTTGTAGATTGGTCAAACCCTAATTATAATATGCAAATTGAGAAGTCATCCCCTAGGCAAATTAAAGTGGTTCTAACCAACCAGAAAGAGAAGTCATTCCTGCCAGTGAAGAGACACCTCCTTTCATTGCCTGCCAATTTGTATAAATAAAGGAAGCCATCCATTAGTTTGTTCACTCACTCATCTCACTCATTTAATGCAAAATCTTGAAGGAAGTTGTAGTTTCTAGTTGCCGAAAGAAGAAAGAGAGAGAGGTGCATTGCTCAATGTCGGATATTCTCTAGTGTTTGGTTTATTCTCTTGGCATTGTATTGGATATCTATATTAAGGAAGTTTTTGTTGGGTTTTCTTCCCCATGAGAGTTTCCCAGGATAAATTTTGTGTATCTTATGATTGTATTTCTCTCAGAGATCCTACCTATGCTATTGTTATCTAGTAAATTGAAAAAGAAACCTAATAATAGATTAAACTCTAACATGTGTTATATTGATGATATAGATTGTGCAAACAACTACCTCTCTCCAGAATGAAAGTTTCATTTTCTTGGAGTGAAGAACGAATGAACCATCTCCATGATAGCCCTATTCTTTGATATCATCCTAATATATTCCTTTGCACCAACAATAATCAACAGAACCCCAATGTCTAGATAATATAAAGTATCATCGGTTTCCTTCATGCCTTTGTTATCCTTAGTATGATGAATGATATTAGGGTCAACATAAAGAGTGATCAATCCAAGAGATTTTGTCCTTCAAATATATGAGGTCATGATTTTCATCATCTTCAACAAGAAGTGGCCTTTCCCAATACATCCATCGAACTTTTCTTTGAAGTAGGGAAATTATTTAATCCACCCAAGAATGATAGTTGGCCCCATTAAAAAACGGAAACAACCAGTTTGAATTCATAGGTTCAATGAAAACCGGATGAAGGCTTCTTGTGGAATGAAGACTTCAAAAATTCACCTTTATAGACCCAAATGGTACAAAACCCCAATAATGAAGGCAATGGCATTAGAGAAGGGTGAAAATTTTCAAAGAGAACTATAGAAGGAAGGCACCACCTTAGATTAAGGTTTATATCTCTAGAACTCCTAGAGAAAACCTAGAAGATGTTATCCAAGGAAACCCTAGTTCTACATTGTAATAAAGATGCCACTAGCCAATAGTTTCTAGATCAACCAAAAGTATCACACCCACTCTAATACCATGTTGATATTTATAAGGGTTGACAAAAAAATCAATGAAGCCAAATCTCACCCAAATCTTGAAAAAGCCTCCACACCAGTGCACTAGAGAGAGATAGGTATAGTGTGCTAGACAGAAAGTGCAAAAGTCAAGCACGAGTGTCGAAAAATGTTAGAATGTGGTAATGATTTCCTAGTGGTCTCATGTACATGACATTTTGTAAATTTATTCTTCAATTACTATGTATCTTGTAAAAATGGTTTATCCCACATTCATCATGGGAATTGTTCTCCTTCCACTCTCTAATATTTAATAGAGATGAAGGAGGCCCTTTAGGTGGGAAAGAGGGAAAAATGTAGTATGAGGTAATGCAGATGTGGGGATGCCCAAGCATTGTAAGATTGGAGAGTTTGCTTGAAGAATAGAATACCAACTTCCTTCGGTGTTTTCCCACATTGGGGTTTTACCACGTAAATTTGACTCTCTTGTTTCTTTCATTTTGATTTACTAATTTATCTTATGCTTTGTATAGGAGGTTAGACTGGTTAGATTCCTTGGTGTACGTTACTACATTTTTTCTTGATCTAGCATAGTATCGGAGTTGGTTACGTGGCCTCCTTCTCTTGTGGATCTACAATCATATATGGACAACCACTTGGGCTTTCACTAGATTGGCTTTCACTAGATTTGAGCAGATCTCACCAATTGTTTGTATTTTTCAGCAAATATGACTTCACCATTATCTTCGGAATGGAAGAATCAGTCAAAATTGACTATTTATTCATTAAATTTGGCTTTTGTTTTCTCGTATCCGAATTAATTTTCCTAACCTGGCCTATGAAATTTAATTTTTTAATAAGCTAAAGTTTTTGGGCTCATTTTTAGGTCTAGTAATTACCAAGCCAAAAAATTTTTTTTTTTTTTTTGGTGGTGGGGGGGTGATTTATTTTTGTGTATCTATCCAACCACCTCCCTCTCCTCTACACCCACGTACAAACCTATACAGACGCATTTTTTCTGCATACGACCTCCCTCTCTTCCTCACATCACGTAAAAACTACATACGACCATGTTAGGTTTTTTTGTAGCATTTCTTTGCAGGGTTTCTTTGCAATTTGTTGTATGACCATGATTTGTTGGGCTATACAAAACACTATTTGTTAGGTTGTTGCAAGCATTCAAGCTACTGATATTTATGGTCTACATGTTCTTGCAAATAGAATTCAAATATTTTCTCGAGCATACAATGAGGATGCAACATACAAAGGACGACCATAACACGTAGATCACGCCTTAGCACAACTTCAAACACTCAAATCGTGCCCTGGGATGACCTTAAACACATCGATCACAACCTATTTCTCTTAGATTGGGTGCTTGTTTAGTTGTTCAACTTAATTGGGTGGTTTTTTAGCTATTCTATGAAACCCTAGCGAGGGTGATTTCTCTACCACGTACGATGATCTCACCACTTCCTCCTTCAAATCAACTATTACATACAGAGATAGAGGCAAATCGAATTCTAAGCATGAGACAAAGACAACTCGTTGATAGAGATCGTGAGGTAGGCAGATCGTTCTTGGAAGTCAACGCTGGAGCAGTTTTGTTGCAGCAAGGGTTTTTCATCTCGCAAATTTGATGGTTGGTTTCTACGGCCATGTGGGATTTTGTGTTGCGACGAGGTTTTTGGATGATATTTGTTTTCTTATTCGAGGTGAATAATTTTTGGGTGTTATTTGTTGTTAGATATCCTGAGATAGAGGTATATTGTTGCCGGAAATCGACATAGGGAGCAGATGTTTTGCAGATCTAGTGTTGGTGGATTATATCATTGGTTCATTTCTTGTTCGAGGGTGTCGTTGCTCATAAATTTAAAAATCTACTTTTGCATCAACCTATATTCTCTCAGATCTGCAGCATAGCTTGGCCCTTGGATCATTGTGCACCCAAAGCATTGGATCACTATTTGCAGCAACACGTGGCCTCTACAACAATCGTAGTAGTTTTGAATCAAACATTGTTGGTCATTTTGCATTGGTTCTTGACGATAGCGAGTGTCTTATCCTTGCACCTTATTGAGGATTGGATTGCAACATATGGATGGTTTTATACATTTTTCCTCTTAGTAGCTTATCCTTGGCATCAACAAAGTTTGAATCTATCTTTGTCAGTTATTTAGGATGTTTGAAGTTGTCATTAAGGGGAGAATGTAATGTAATGCCATCTTTATTTGTTAATTACAACCATCATGTAATGATTGTCTAATGGTCACATTTACTATTGTATAGCCTATTATTATGTTGATTGTGAGAACATCATTACGAGGCATTTGTACACACAATGAGGCAGCATTAGACTTGTGAGATCTCATAATGGCATACTATTCTTCTTCCTCCAACTATGATCCTATCCCTCTAGTCATCATTAAGGGGGAATTTTAGAATGTGGTAATGATGCCTAGTGGTCTCATGTACATGGCATTTTCTAAAGTTATTCTTCAATTACTATCTATTTTGTAAAAAGGGTTTATCCCACATGCATCATGGGAGTTGTTCTCATTTTACTATCTCATATATAATAGAGGTGAAAGAGGCCCTTTAGGTGGGAAAGAGAGAAAAATGTAGTGTGAGTTAATGCATATGTGGGGATGCCCAAGCATTGTAAGATTTGAGAGTTTGCCTGAAAAATAAAAGACCAAATTCCATGGATATTTCCCCACATTAGGGTTTTGCCGTGTAAACTCTTGTCTCTTGTTTCTTGCATTTTGATTTACTGATTATCTTATGCTTTAATAGGAGATTATATTGGTTAGATTCCTTGGTGTATATGTAACATCCAGTTCTATTGAGCACATTTTATACTAACTTATTCTTTGAGGACACTTATGAGAAAGTGATCCGGTTATGATACATTATGACTATGCTTTGCTTCTGAGTTATGGTATGATGTCATTATGATTATATGTTAATTTATAGATGTATATATGTATCGACGGGTATTATTGATGATTTTCCATGAGTGTGCAAGATACAAGACAGGTTGATGATGTTGATGGCATCAACGAACTTCCTTGGACTCTTGATTGAGTCAAGGAGTGGACTTGTATTTGGTTTGAGTTTTGAGTATCGATTTACATGTATATATGATGATTTCAGTATGGATGTTATGTATATGGATTATTGGCAGTATTATTGTCAATGGATGTAGGCTTGGTGATGCTTGCTAATCCGACTCACATAAGAATTAAAGGGGTTATGCATAGAAACCAGGCAGTTGAGGGAGAGGTGTGGCAACGTCCTTGTCACAGCCTACTAGCACTCCCGCCGTGACCTGAACTATAGGTTAACGATTACCTAGTTCGAGAGCTCCATGATGTCGTGAGGGAAGACTGAGGAAATCGCTCACGAATAATTCTAAGGGGTACGCAATATGTAGAATCATTATTCCTTAGACAACCCTTAGTCTCTCACAAGGTCGAACAAGTGGAGTTTTGACTCCAAGTGTCGGAAAAACTTCCAAACTAGTCAAAGTTGAGTGGCACCCTTGGAGCATGGAGGTGTGTCTTGAAGGGAACGTCGCATAATCAAATGTGAGTAATAAAAATCTAGAAGGCTTAGAAAATAAAAATAAAATACTTAGACTTTGTTAGAAAAAGCATGAAAATGATTATTAAATTAAAAACAAGAAAATAACAAAGAGTCTAAGTCTAAAGAGGTTTGTTTAAGTAGACCATAAAAAAGAAGTAAAAAAATTAGAATAGCAATTTAATTGAATGAAGAATTAAGAATAAACTTGGGTAATGCACATGTGTGCATGAAAATAATAAAAATGATGTATAAATAAAAAGAAAATAAAACATGAGACAATAGGTGGTCTACATAGAGTAGCATATTGATTCAATCTACCACTAATCCTAACTAAAAGAAGACTCATAATCCAACTCAAACTAATATCTAGTTAGGGAACACAAATTAAAAGAGGGATTGTGGAACTAAGAGACAACTAAGAGGAAAAATAGGAACAGGTTCGGGAATGTGAGGGAAATTGTCTATTTAAATAAATTAAAAAGAGATTACATGTGAAACTTGGGGAGAGTGTGACACATGTAGTGGGTGAATAATCCTTTAATTAAATTAATAAAAATTAATTATTTATGCATGCGGACATGTGTCATTGGGAATTTTACTATAAAAGAATTGAGAGAAAGGCAGAGATGATCTCACTTTTGTTAGTACTGTTATGTTGCAAAAACAATTCTTGACTAAGTTTTACTTGTGAGAGTTGGGATTTCAAAACTTGGCAAAGAGTGGAATCTCTTCCTTGTGAGACAAGTTTTGGGTGCTATTGAATTTCTGGTTTATTTTGTGTGGCCCCTTTGCAGCTTAGGGGACTAAGGGGGAAGAAGAGTACCCCTAGTGTTGGGTGGGAGGTACCAGTGAAGTTATTCGATTAGAAAGCGAAGGACAAATGAAAGCTACCAGGTCAACTAATGGAAATCATCCTCATATTTTTACTCCTCGAGTTACGATAATTTTTATGATTCTAATTGTATGTAATATATGAAATGTCAAATTTATATATATTGATTTTTCATTTGGAACGATTCTAATGAATTAAACTCACTGTTAAAATTTATGTGTATTTGATGAGTGCTAAGACGTAATAGTGCATTTCTAAATTCATTATATCTATATTATGAATGGGATTTGTATTGTTACAATAGTAGACTTGATTGTAAATGTGTTGAACCAGCACATAATAGATCTAGCTAAACAATAATACACACATTTACAGAGAGAATAGGAGAAAGAAGAAGAATGAGAGAAAGAATAGAAGAATTCTCATTAACCATATTCCACACTCAAAGAGTGAATAATTTACAATAGATATAGGATACATGAGTAACTAATGAACCATAGTGATGGTATAGAGTGATCTGGACACACACCAGTAATTACGAGAGTGAATTTCCACCTAGTCTAGTCTCTGAGACAGTTAGGGGAGTGAAATGCCACCTAAGTAAGTTAACTACTCAACTAGTCTTCAATTAACTGACTGAACAAAGAGTAGTGAGGAGTTAACTCAGGGAATCAAGGGTAATGCATTAGTTTGGTGATGATCTCAATGTTTCATGGTGACAAAACCAATGCAACATCTAAACTCAACTCAACTTGTCAAACTGAAGTGTCAACTGAAAGAGAATATTCTCCCCTAAAAGATAGGAGACTGAATAATGACTAATAAACAAGGAAAAATCTTAGAAAAAATAAATCCTAGGTGTGTGTGAAGTAACTCCAACACCCCCATGAACATCATTATGGTGAAAATAAAGAATGGGTCCCAGAAACAAGGTCATGTTAGGTACTCAAATACAAAAGATATACTAAAATAAACGAGGAAAGAGGGAAAATCTCATGGGAACCCCCCCCTCAAATTACAAATCATAAAAAAGTAAAATGAGAAGGAACAAAAAGCAGTTTCTAAGCAACCTTGTCCTTCACTCCAAGAAGACCTCGCAACTGTGCAAGTTTGTGCTTGTTGAAGATTTTGTTGAAGATGTAGATTTTTGCACAGATCTGATGAAGTAGATGCATCATTGACATGTACACACATATACACTTTCTCTTATTGCAATGAAAAATATCCAAATAAAGTTTGGATGGAATTTTGAAAAGTGTACAACCGTATCTGGAAAAACACTGAAATTTTGTTGATTTTAAAATGATCATAACTTCACTTCCTGAACTCTGTTTAAGACTATTTTTTTTATATTGAATATTTTCCCGAGAGGAATTCAAATATCTAATTTGTTTCTGCTTTCTCAAAAAATATCATAATTGAATCTGATGTGTGGGCTCCCTTTTTGTCTCCTGAGATGCATGCATTGCACATGGAAAAGTGTTTGCACGTGACTCCTGAGATGCATGCCATATATCTTCCACATGAATTTCAGAAAACAAATCTGAAATGGAGTAGACATCATCTTCAATTAATGGAATACAAATTTGTACAGATACTTTTGTAGAAATCTCTTCAAACTAAGATGATTTATCTTCCAGTGGTTTTTCTACATTCTCCATATTGTCAACATTTTGCATGCATTATTCCTTATTCCCAAATAAAACCTTCAATATGGTCCATAATTCATTTGGAGTGAATTCTTGTGAGACATCACATACTTGGTGGAGAATTTCTGGAGAAATAGACAAGCAGATAAATCCTATGGCCATATCTTGTCTATTGAGAAAGTCATTCTTCTCATTGGCGGAATCAGGCTCCACTTCCATTTCCATAGCTATTTGATACAAGCCTCTGCATCTAATATGAAGAAGATTTTTTGGCTTCCATTCCAAATAATTATGAGGCGTGAGAAGTATTGTTGGTGAGTAAAACATAAATTCCATCTTTATGTGTTCTTCAATCTTCAGTACCTGCAAAAAATAATTTGGTGTAGCTTTTTCTTAGCAATCCATCGGCTCTAATACCATGTAAATGTGTTGAACCTGCACAGAATAGATCTAGCTAAAAAATAATACACACATTTGCAGAGAGAATAGGAGAAAGAAGAAGGAGAAAAAGAATGGAAGAATTTTCATTAACCGTATTCCACACTCAAAGAGTGAATAATTTATAATAGATATAGGATACATGAGTTAATAATGAGTCATAGTGGTGGTCTAGAGTGATTTGGACATACACCAGCAGTTACGAGAGTGAACTGCCACCTAGTCTAGTCTCTCAGATAGTTACAGGAGTGAGCTACCACCTAACTGAGTTAACCAGTCAACTAGTCAACTAGTCTTCAGTTAACTAACTGAATAGAGAGTAGTGAGGAGTTAACTCAGGGAATCAAGGGTAATACACCAGTCTGGTTAAGATCACAAGGAAATTTCAAATTATCATGGTGATGATCCCAATGTTGCATGGTGACAAAACCAATGCAACATCTAAACTCAACTCAACTAGTCAAATTGAAGTATCAACTGAAAGAGAAGATTCTCCCCTAAAATATAGGAGACTGAATAATGACTAATAAACAAGGAAAAACTTAGGAAAAATAAATCCTAGGTGTGTGTGAAGTAACTCCAACACCCCTCTGAACATCACTATGGTGAAAATAAAGAATGGGTCCCGCCAACAAGGTCATGTTAGGTACCCAAATAAAAAATATACACTGAAATAAATGAGGAAAGAGGAAAAACCTCATGGGAAACCCCTCCCCGCACCCCCTCAAATTACAATGCATAAAAAAATAAAATGAGAAGGAACAAAAAGAAGTTGTTAAGAAACCTTGTCCTTCACTCCAAGAAGACCTCACAATTATGCAGGTTTGTGCTCGTTGAAGATTTTGTTGAAGATGTAGATGTATGCATGGATATGATGAAGTAGATGCATCATTGATATGTCCACACATATACACTTTCTCTTCTTTCAATGAAAAATATCCAAGTAAAGTTTGGATGAAATTTTGAAAACCGTGCGACCGTATCCGGAAAAAAATTAAAATTTTGTTGATTTTAAAATGATCATAACTTCACTTCCCGAACTCCATTTCGGACGATTTGTTTTTTGATATTAGATATTTTCCCGAGAGGAATTCAAATATCCAATTTATTTCTGCAAATGTTTCTCAAAAAATATCAGAATTGAATCTGATGTGCGTGGCTCCCTTTTTGTCTCATGAGATGCATGCAATTTGCATGGAAAAGTGTCTTCATGTGACTCCTGAGATGGATGCCATATATCTTTCACATGAATTTAAGAAAAAAAATATGAAATGGAGTACACATTATCTTCAATTAATGGAATACAAATTTGTGCAGATACTTTTGTAGAAGGCTCTTCAAACTGAGATGATTTATTTTCCAGTGGTTTTTCTACATTCTCTATCTTGTCAACATTTTTCATGCATTCTTCCTTATTCCCAAATAAAACCTCCAATCTGGTCCATAATTCATTTGGAGTGAATTCTTGTGAGACATCACATACTTGGTGGAGAATTTATGGAGAAATAGACAAGCAGATAAATCTTATGGCCATATATTGTCTATTGAGAAAGTCATTTTTCTCATCGGCAGGATCAAGCTCCACTTCCATTTCCATAGCTATTTGGTACAAGTCTCTGCATCTAATATGAAAAAAATAAAATTGCTTCCATTCCAAATATTTATGAGGCGTGAGAAGTATTGTTGGTGAGTAAAACATAGATTCCATCTTTATGTGTTCTTCAATCTTCAGTACCTGTAAAAAATAATTTGGTGTAGCTTTTTCTTAGAATTTTGTTGGCTATGACACCATGTAAATGTGTTGAACCTGCACATAATAGATCTAGCTAAACAATAATACACATATTTGCAGAGAGAATAGGAGAAAGAAGAAGGAGAGAAAGAATGGAAGAATTCTCATTAATAGTATTCCACACTCAAAGAGTGAATAATTTACAATAGATATAGGATACATGAGTAACTAATGAGCCATAGTTGTGGTCTAGAGTGATTTGGACACACACCAACAGTTATGGGAGTGAACTGCCACCTAGTCTAGTCTCTCAAACAGTTACGAGATTGAACTACCACCTAGCTGAGTTAATTAGTCAACTAGTCTTCAGTTAACTGCCTAAACAGAGAGTACTGAGGAGTTAACTCAGGGAATCAAGGCTAATGTGTCAGTCTAGTGATGATCCCAAGGCAAGTGCACATTAGCATGGTGATGATCCCAATGTTGCATGGAGACAAAACCAATGCAACATCTAAACTCAACTTAACTAGTCAAACTGAAGTGTCAACTGAAAGAGAATATTCTCCCCTAAAATATAGGAGACTAAATAATGACTAATAAACAAGGAAAAATAAATCTTAGGTGTGTGTGAAGTAACTCCAACACCCCCCTGAACATCACTATGTTGAAAATAAAGAATGGGTCCTGGAAACAAGGTCATGTTAGGTACCCAAATACAAAATATACACTGAAATAAATGAGGAAAGAGGGAAAACCTCATGGGAACCTCCCCCCTCCCCCCCCCTCAATTTACAATGCATAAAAAAATAAAATGAGAAGGAACAAAAAGCAGTTTCTAAGCAATCTTGTCGTTCACTCCAAGAAGACCTCGCAACTGTGCAAGTTTGTGCTCGTTGAAGATTTTGTTGAAGATGTAGATTTCTGCACGGATCTGATGAAGTAGATGCATCATTGATACGTCCACACATATACACTTTCTCTTCTTGCAATGAAAAGTATCCAAATAAAGTTGGGATGAAATTTTAAAAACTGTGCAGCCGTACCCAGAAAAATGTTGAAATTTTGTTGATTTTAAAATGATCATAACTTCACTTCTTGAACTATGTTTTGGACGAATTGTTTTTTGATATTGGATATTTTCCCGAGAGGAATTCAAATATCTAATTTGTTTCTGCAAATGTTTCTAAAAATATATCATAATTGAATCTAATGTGTGTGGCTCCCCTTTTGTCTCCTGATATACATGCATTGCGCATGGAAAAATGTCTACATGTGACTCCTAAGATGCATGCCATATATCTTCCACATGAATTTTAGAAAAAAATGTGAAATGGAGTAGAAATCATCTTCAATTAATGGAATACAAATTTGTGCATATACTTTTGTAGAAGGCTCTTCAAACTGAGATGATTTATCTTCCAGTGGTTTTTCTACATTCTCTATCTTGTCAACATTTTGCATTCATTCTTCCTTATTCCCAAATAAAACCTCCAATATGGTCCATAATTCATTTGGAGTAAATTCTTGTGAGACATCAGATACTTGGTGGAGAATTTCTGGAGAAATAGACAAACAGATAAATCCTATGGCCATATATTGTGTATTGAGAAAGTCATTTTTCTCATTGGCGGAATCAGGCTCCACTTCCATTTCCATAGCTATTTGGTACAAGCCTCTGCATATAATATGAATAAGAATTTATGGCTTCCATTCCAAATAGTTATGAGGCATGAGAAGTATTGTTGGTGAGTAAAACATGTATTCCATCTTTATGTGTTCTTCAATCTTCAGTACCTGCAAAAAATAATTTGGTGTAGCTTTTTCTTAGCAATATGTCGGCTCTGATACCATGAAAATGTGTTGAACCTACACATAATAGATCTATTTAAACAATAATACACACATTTTCATAGATAATAGGAGAAAGATGAAGGAGAGAAAGAATGGAAGAATTCTCATTAACCGTATTCCACACTGAAAGAGTGAATAATTTACAATAGATATAGGATACATGAGTAACTAATGAGCCATAATGGTGGTCTAGAGTGATCTTGACACACACTAGCAGTTACAGGAGTGAACTTCCACCTAGTCTAGTCTCTTAGACAATTACGAGAGTGAATTGCCACCTAGCTGAGTTAACTAGTCAACTAGTCTACAGTGAACTGACTGAACAAAGAGAAGTGAGGAGTTAACTCAAGAAATCAAGGGTAATGTGCCAGTTTAGTGATGATCCCAAGGCAAGTGCACATTATCATGGTGATGATCCCAATGTTGCATGGTGACAAAACCAATGCAACATCTAAACTCAACTCAACTAGTCAAACTGAAGTGTCAACTGAAAGAGAATACTCTCCCCTAAAATATAGGAGACAGAATAATGACTAATAAACAAGGAAAAACCTTGGGAAAAATAAATCCTAGGTGTGTGTGAAGTAACTCCAACATTGATTCCTTATAGTAAATACTATTAAATTTCACATTTTGTGTTGGTATTTGGCGTTGATCAAAAGGAATTTCAATTAGTTATCTGTGTGTTATTGATACCCTGATATTGTCTCTTATGAAATAAAAGAAACTACACAGTGGATATATTGAATTATATTATGAATAACATTAGTTGAAGATCTTCTTATATAATTTTAGTTAATATTTGAATTCGTGTTGATTACCTTAATCGCTGTCAAGCGTTATGTTTATCAACTCTGACCTAATGCATGAATTTGAAACACAAAATATAAATTCAGATTGAGTTTTGACGCCTTAGTTGATAAGCATTATATTCAAATTTTGTTAGGAGTTTCTTTGTTTGTCGTGAACATCTGAGGGATTCAATTCTTACACATATAAAAATGTGTTTTGTTCAATTAAGTTATATTGGTGTGTTTGTTTCCCTTGGATCTCAGAATGTATCTCTCTCTTCTACAACTTTGTGACAAAATTTAATGATTGACCCTAAGAAGGTATGGAAGGATAGTTTAAATCTTGTTTGTAGGTGGTTCTGATTTACCAATTTTTTTCTCTGTAGCCATAGTTGAATGAACAAAAGTTTAGATCTTTGAGAGACAATTGTTTCGGTGAATATGTGATTACTCAGTCATGAACTAGAGAAACAGGTCGAAAGAGGAAAAGTAGCAGCATTTTGATCATAATCGACTCTCCTGAAAATCACAAGGGGTGCCACGAAGAGTGGAACGTCTCGAGAGGTTGATCGTGAAGGATCTCCATAAGGAGACGAAACGAAAGTAGCAGGGAGAGGATGTACCAAATCTTCCCCATTCACAACTTAATTAATGTTATTCTAACCATTACACAAGTTGAGTGAGATATTTGAGGACTCAGATCACTCCAAGATGGATGAAAAACACTGCTCTTGAAGGCCAATGTGGAAGCAGGAAGAAAATCTAATTTGTTTTTATATTGCATGAAATAGATTCGTAAGTATCATATACGCCATTCTAAGGCATGTGTTATAGATTTAGAATATCCTTAATATTTATTCAAGGTGGAGTACGAGTGGAGTTGGTGGAGAGGAAACGCTTGGAAATAGCTTAACATCCCCGAGCACTATAATGAATATGACAACTCCAAGTTGGGACAACTCCTTGAATGTGTTGTATTTCTAGAAGATTTTCCACTTACACATAATCAATCCCATGCTCACAATGAGACTAGCTTTCAAGACGAGGCATGGTCCTTCTGTTCGACCATAGACGTGGCTTACTTAACTCATATTATTTGGTATTGACAAAATAATTCCAATGCTAAGTGAAGGAACAAGAGAAATTTTAATAACATATGAAGGGTCTAATCACAACTCGATGGAATTTTTCTTAAACCTACCCAAATTATTCCTGAGGATTATGGGTTCTCGAAAAAAAAAACCAGACGTAGTGAAACGTCTTGCTATGAAACTTGTCAACAGATGCATAATATTGTTTACGAACTTCAATTTGTCATCAATGAACAAGAAAACTCAGAAAAGTTCTGGTCTATAAAATACCTCTTACAATACAGTCGATGGGTTTCCTGAAGGATTATAACTCTTTGAATTAGATGGATAGTTTCATCATTGGTGAATTTTAATAATATTATAATAGGTAATATTATTTTAATTCCATCTTGTTGACAATTACTAAGTATGTTGACTAGGAAAATCATGAATAAATTATCTATATACATATATATGAAGAGAATATATGTACCTGACTTAGAATTAAGTATCTTAATTAATAATTAATAATTATGTTGACAATGAATAGAGTTAGGGGCTTAAATTAATAAGTATAAATGATAAATGTTGTAAACAATAAATTCCTGAGCAAGTGTAAACATTTGTTCAATTTATATATTGAATGGTATGTTTGAGATAACATTTTCATCTTAGTAGTCTACTTTCAGTTCACAATTATTTTAAAAAGAGAATTAATTAGTGACCTCTAACTCTCAAGTGATGAAAGTTTTAAGGAACTAAATTTTATATCTCTAGGTATTTAATACCTTATTGATAGTTGGTATCCTATTTATTAATAGTATAATGATTTATATGTATTAAAATTTATTATTGACATGAATTATTACTATTCCAATTAAGATTGCCTTGGTTGAGGTTATCAATTACATTGTTCTTGTAAGGAATAATTTTGCGTATAGAATATATTTGGTTAATTGATCTTGGATTATAATTGACGTGATTGGTTAATATTGACTTGCGTTTTAGATAATCTAATTAAGAGTAGAGACATGGTTGAATGATTGATTTGTTAGCTTTGTTAGAAGAAGTTAGATTCAAATGATATAATAAATTCACATACCTTACATTGTTCGTCTGTTAATTACATGAATTTATCTTGATTGTCATAGTTGATTTTAGACCTTAACTAATGCAAGGATTGTTGTGGTAGATGGTTGTGCTCTCCACATTTAGAACATGAAAGACTAGATGTTGTATCATGACCCTGATGTGAACCTGATGCTGAGAAAAAATACTAATATTATTCTGCATAGAATTATTTACCTGTTTAATTGTAGCAAGATTTTCTTACTTTATATTTTCGTAACCAGTGAATTTATAATTTAGTTTTAAAAAAATAATAATATCTACTACTTTGTTGTAATTGTTTACTTGTATTGTGAATGGAAGGTTTGTTACATATGGTATCAGAGCCAGTTCAACGCTGCGACACCGGACCCATTACACCTTCCACTGTGTTATTTTCAAATGATTAAAGATTTATAGCTAATATAATTTGATTTGTTCATGACAAGTATCATGGTCAGAGGATGCGGGATGAGTAGATTATGTGGTGTGGGGGGAAGAGGTACGCTTCCTTCGAGAGCATCCACACAGGAGGGATCAACTCCAATTGGAGAGGAGCATACTACTCACAATGACAAGGTTGTTTTGGGGGATGTCGTAGGTATGATGAGATCCTTCCAGAGGATGTCAGAGGCGTTGATCAACCACCTGGATCGAGATGAGGGAAGAGCATATGTTCCCAATGAGGGTTCATGATGCACTTCAACATGTAGTAGTAGTATACACAAAGAACTCGAGAAAGTGAAATTTCTCGAGTTTTGGGGTGCCACAGACGGCTTAGCCACCAAGGCATGGTTGGAGAACATGGCGATGTGATTTTCACTACGCAATTACAACTCCAACATGAAAGTTCGCATGGCGGTCTTTCAACTCAAGGGGAGTGCTCTTCTTTGGTGGAATACACTCCTACCTCAACTAAACATGGTCATTGAAGATGTGTCATGGGAATTGTTCGAGGAATGATTCCGGTAGAGGTATTTGTCAGATGAATTCATTGAGAGCCAACTTAATGAGTTCAACACCTTACGATAAGGTAGTCATAAGGTACCAAAGTATGAGGCCAAGTACATGGAGCTACTTAGATATGCTCCACATCTGAACACGGATAAACTAAAGGTTAACAAGTTTGTGTTCGACCTCAACTTCAACATTCATGCAAAAGTGAGGATATTGATGCCTCAAATGTTGTGCGATGTAGTTCAGAAGAATCTCATTTATGAAGAAGAGTTGAACAATGGGGGTCAAGGTAGGACTCATTCTAAACATACTAGACAGGCGACAATGGGAGCGCAACAGCATAGGAGACCAGCTAGACAAACTTCTGGGCACCATGATATGCCCAAAGGACCTATATTCTCGACACCACGATGACAAAATCCTCATCAGAGGACTCCCTATAGAGCACCACAACAACAACAATAGTGTCATCTGCAACAACAACATCAGTTTAGACCTGGTACACAGAACATACCAACACAATAGACTCCTAGGCCAACATTTTCTACTTTTGGGACTAGGAGCATTGGACCAAAGAATGGATGTTGGACATGTGGAGAGCCACATTACCAAAGAGATTGTCGTACTGAGAAGGCGAGAGTTGTCGGATCATCAAGACCTACGATAGTTGGAGAGTTGGGCAAGGCCCACAGGATACATGCAACGATGAATAACTGTCAGGACGAGAATCAATCCACCGTGTTCGAGATGTCAGGTATGATCGTCGATCAACATTTTAGTGTTTTGATATATCTAAGAGCTACTGAGATCTTTATATTTAGTGTTGCGCTTAAAATAATTAAGGTGAAGATAGTCGAACAAGATGAGTTTAGACATGTGGAAATGGAATCCGGTGCTAAGCAAAAGGTTGGAGGAAACGTTAAGGATTGTAACATTAACTTGGGTGACTTTGTGACAAGTGTAAACTTGTATGTTACAATATTGGGATCTTACAATATAGTGATCAAGATGGATTGGTTAGAATAACACGATGCGATACTTAACTGCAAGACAAAACGATTAAGTTTGACAAATGATTTGGAACATAGTAGATTAATTGTAGGAAGAAACTAGGGAGTGTCATTGAGGTTTATTTCTTCCCTACAATTACAGAAAAGTATGCGTAAGGGGTGTAAGTTATACGCCATCCTAGAGCTAAACGAAAAGGGGGACACATAAGGATTAGAAAACCTTCTCGTAGTGTCAGAGTTCAGGGATGTTTTTTCTTAAGAGCTACTAGGTTTACCGCTAGTAAGAGAATTGGAATTTACCATAGACTTAAAACCTAGAACATAACCGATTACAAGAACATCATATCAGATGTTGACACTGGAATTCTAGGAGTTGAAAATGCAATAAATAAGTTACTAGACTTGGGACTTATACGACCAAGTGTGTCATTGTGGGGTGCGTTGGTTATTTTTTTGAGAAAGAAGGATGGATGGTGGAGGATTTCCATTGACTATCGTCAATTGAATAAATCTACAATCAAGAACCAAAATCTGATGCCAAGAATAGATGATTTATTTGACCAGATGAAAGGAGCAACGGTGTTTTCAAAGATTGACTTGAGATCGAGATATCATCAGTTGCGAAGTAAGGAAGAAGATATAACATAGTTACCAACTTAATGAGAACTGTGACCTCAAAACGAGAACTCTAACCCTTAAAACCCATATTTTTGCATAAAAAACTTCAAAATCAACCCCCAAATCAAAAGTGGTGCTACCGGTAGCACCATTTTTTGTAACCGGGTCAAAATTACAACTTTTTTCAAGCATGGGCTTAAAGGATCAAATGTCTTCTCAAACAAACTTTAAAATCAACCCCCAAATCAAAAAGTGGTGCTATCGGTAGCACCATTTTTTGTAACCGGGGTAAAATTACAACTTTTGTCAAGCATGGGCTTAAAAGATAAAATGGTTGCTCAAAAAAACTCTAAAATCAACCCCCAAATCAAAATGTGGTGCTACCAATAGCACCAATTTTTCTAACCGGGTCAAAATTACAACTTTTTTCAAGCATGGCCTTAAAACATAAAATAGTTGCTTAAAAAAACCTTAAAATCAACACCTAAATAAAAACATGACGCTACCTAAAGAAAAATGTTTTTTCTAAACGTTAAAATTACAGCTAATTACGACCTAATTCAAACTGTGGTTATGACAACAAATCCCTACACAAATAAAAAACCCAAAAGTAGATACTAAATGGTCACTTGAAAATATATTTACTAACCTTTTTTTTTTAATTTACATTAAAAAATGAATAAAGAGAAAAGAGAATCTTCACAAATATATTTTTTTAATGAAG
>ML806660.1:70386-92894 GCA_009831015.1 Picea engelmannii
TATATATATATATATATATATGTTTGTCAATGGGACTTGGGCTAGGCTAGCGGGGGACTGGCGCGATGTCGAGCGTCGCGACAACTCCCTGCTGGCTTGGCCCAAATCTCATGGACGACATCGCGCCAACCCCCAAGTCACATGAGCGACATTGTGCCAGCCTCCCGCAAGTTAGACATTGTACCAACCCCCACAGACCTGGCCCAGGTCCCGTGGGCAACATCGTGCCAACCCCCACAGATCTGGCTCAAATCCCATTGACACACATATTAAAACACACACACACACACACACATATATATATATAACATATATGTTTTATATAAATTTGATTTTTTTTTATATATTAATGAATTTGTTTTGGTTTAAATTTTATTTTTTAAGATTTTTTATATAAATTTTAATTTTTTTGTTGTAATTTTAATGTGTTCTAACTTAGTTTTGTTAATTGTTTTTTAAATTTTGTATTAAAATTTTAATTTGAGGTTTTTTTATATATATTTTTAAATTTTGGGGGTTTTTCAACTTTTTCAATGTTTTTTGGGGTTATAATTTATTTATTTTTACCTTTTTTTACTTTTTTCTCATTTTCAATTAGTTTAGATATATATATTTTTAATTTTATGGGTTTTTTCCTCTTTAATTTTTTAGATTTTTCATCAATAGTTTTTTTAATATAAATTTGTTTTTAAAACTTTTTTTTTTTTGAATTTTTTTGGTAGTTTTTTTAATATAAATTTGTTTTTAAATTTTTTTTTTTTCAATTTTTTTGGTTTTCTTATTTTTTTTTCAGTTTTTAATTGATAAAAAAATGAATTAAATATTTTTGGTAAATATTTTAAAATAGTGTTATTTAACTACAATTATTTTCTATGTATTGAAGTAAAGGTAAAACAATGTGTTAAAAATGATATTTTCCACTATATTTAAAAAGTATATAACCATAATTTAATTAAGGACACATAATAACATGAAAAATCTTAATTTAAAAATAAATAAATGGTGTACAACATTTTTAACGTTGGATGGAGCATGGAAATATGACTAAAAACACCATTGACTAAAAATAAAAATAGAAAAGTTTGAAAATAGAAGAAAAAACACCATTGAGAAAAAAATAAAAAATAAAAAATTTGAACAATTTGAAACTAAATGAAAAAACAAGCATTTAAAAATAAAAAAGTGGAAACCTTATGTATCAGAAAATTTAAAATATCAAAAAAAAACCTAAAAAGGGAGGGAGGTGCTACCGGTAGCACCATTTTTAAAAAGGGGGTAAAAAACTTGACCCCCCAAAAAACAAGAACTTTGTAGAGTTCTCATTAAGTTGATAACTATGTTTCCTTAAGACCGCATTTAAGACGAGATTCAGACACTATGAGTTTATTGTTTTACCGTTTGAATTGACGAATGCCCCGTGTATATTCATGAGTTTAATGAATGGGTTATTCCGCAAATACTTGGACAAGTTTGTACAAGTATTTATCGAAGATATACTGATTTATTCTCGGACGAAAGAAGAACACGACGAACACTTGAGATCGGTTTTACAGTGTCTAAGAGAAAACAAGTTGTACGGGAAGTTGTCGAAGTGTTCTTTTTGCCAGACAAAGATTCATTATTTAGGACATATCATATCTGGAGAAGGTATCGTTGTTGATCCAGCGAAAGTAGAGGCTATTATGGAATGGTCAACATTGACGAATGTACAAGAAGTACATAGATTTATGGGGTTAGCAGGTTATTATCGATGCTTCGTCGAAGGTTTTTCGAAGATAACAAATCCAATTACTGAATTGCAGAAGAAAAACAAGAAATTTGTATGGTCAGAGAAATGCAAGGAAGCATTTCAAAAGCTTAAGGAGTTATTAAAGACAACATCGGTAATTAAGGTCCCTGATATGGACAATGAATTCTTGGTATGCACAGACGCATCCAAGGAGAGTTTGGGTGGAGTATTGATGCAAGACGGTCATGTGATCACTTACATTTCAAGGAAATTAAGAAGGCATGAAGAGAATTACGCAACACATGATTTGGAATTATTAGAAATTGTATATGTCTTACGAGTTTGGAAACATTATTTGATTGGACGAAAATTCGAATTAAAGAGAAATCAATGTAGATTGCAGCGTATTTTTAGTCAGAGTGACTTGAACGCGCGACAAAGGCGTTGGTCATAAATACTTAGAGAATACGACTTTGAGATTACTTACATTAAAGAAATGGTGAACAAAGTAGCAGATGCATTGAGTCAGAGACTACGCATATTCTCGGTAATACCTCTTAAGACAAATATTTGAGAAAAGATTCTAGCTTTCCAAATTAACAATGATTGGTACAAGGAAGTTAAGAATAATATCGGACAAGATACCATGATAGTACCAAGGGATGAAGTTTATTCATTTGACATCGATGAATTGTTGAGGTATAACAACAAAATTTATGTACCGCCTAACGACGAATTAAGAAGTTTGATTTTAAGATAAACTCATCGAGCAGTGTACACGGCTCATCCAGGAGTCATGAAGATGAAGGCAAACCTTAAGCCTTTATTCTTCTGGAAATGAATGAAAGAAGACATAGTTAGTTACATGGAAAGATATTTAGAACGTCAGTAAGTGAAGGCTAAACATAGACATGCAACAAGATTGTTACAACCACACGCGATTCCTGAATCAAAATGGGAAGTCATTTCGATGGATTTTATTGTTAGATTGTCACTGACGACAAGGAGACACGATTCAATTTTTGTAGTCATTGACACTCTGACGAAGAATGCACACTTTATTCCAGTGTGTATGATATATCAGGTGTCGAACATAGCTAGATTTTTTGTTAATGAGATTGTAAGGTTGCACGGTGTACCAAGAAGGATCATATCCAATCAAGGATCGATGTTTACAGGACGATTTTAGACTAGTTTCCAAGAGGCTTTGGAAACACAACTGAATTTTAGTACAACATATCACCCCGAAATAAACGGACAAACTGAAAGGACAAATCAAATCTTAGAGGATATGCTTTGGATGTACGTGATGGATAAACAAAAGCATTGGGAAGACTTCTTTCCATTGGTAGAGTTTCCATACAACAACAGTTACCAGAGTATGATTAATATGCCACTGCTTGAGTTTCTTTATGGATGGTCGTGTTAGACACCTCTGAGTTGATATCGACTAGAGGATAGGGTCTTGGTGGGACCGAAAGTGATCCAAGAAATAAAAAAAACAGATGTGAACAATAAGACAAAGGATTAAATAAGTGCAAGATCGACAAAAGAGTTATGGTGATACACACTACATTGACCGAAACTATAATATTGGCGACAAAGTTTTCTTGCGGGTAAAAATGCATAGGAGTTCGATCAAGTTTGGAAAGGGTGTTAAAATATCACCTAGGTTCGTGGGACCTTTCAAAGTTGTAGAGAGGAAATGACTCGTGGCTTATCGACTAGCCTTGCCTGATTCTTTGAGGCATGTGCACGATGTATTTCATGTATCTGTTTTGCGACATTATATTTCAGATCTGTCACATGTTATTGACATGTGTTCTTTGCAGGTGTCGGATGAGAGTGCTCTCATGGCGGAGCCAATCCACATTCTTGACCATCGCACTTGACATCTATGGCATCGAATAGCCGATCAGGTCAAGGTTCAGTGGGACAATTATAGTCCACACTCAGCTACTTGGGAGGACGCATATGAGATGCGTCAACATTTTCCTTATTTGTTTGATAGATTAGATATGTATATCTGTGTCAAATACATTTATTTCTACCATTATTGACATTGTACAAACTTTGAGACGAAGTTTAAACCAAGAGAGGGTGTATAGAATATCCAATTCTACTGAGCACATTTTATACAGACTTATTCTTTGAGGCCACTTGCGAGCAAGTGATCCGGTTATGATACATTATGATTGTGCTTTGTTTATGAGTTATGTTATGATGTCATTGTGATTATATATTAATTTTTAGATGTATATATGTATCGAAAAATATTATTGATGAGTTTCCCTAAGAGTGTAGGATACATGACAGGTTGATGATGTTGATGGCATTAACAAACTTCCTTGGACTCTGGATTGAGTCAGGGAGTGGACTTGTATTTGGTTTGAGTTTTGAGTATTGATTTACAAGTATATATGATGATTTCAGTATGGATGTTATGTATATGGATTATTGATAGTATTTTTGCCAGTGGATGCAGGCTTGGCTACGCTTGTTAATCTGATTCACATAAGGAGTAAGGGGGTCATGCACATAAACTAGACAGTTGGGGGAGAGGTGTGGCAGTGTCCCTGTCATAGCCTACTAGCACTCTCGCTATAACCTGGACTATAGGTTAATGATGACTTAGTTCGAAAGCTCTACGATGTCGTGAGGGTAGACTGAGACAGTGGCTCATGAATAATTCTAAGGGGCATGCAAAATGAAGAATATTTATTCCTTAGACAACCCTTAGTCTCTCACAAGGTCACCAAGTGGAGTGTTGACTCCAAGTGTCAAACAAACGTCCAAACTAGTCAAAGGCGAGTGGCACCTTTGGAGCACAGAGGTGCGTCTTGAAGGGCATGTCACATAATCAAATGTAAGTAATAAAAATCTAGAAGGCTTAGAAAATAAAAATAAAATACTTAGACTTTTTTAGAAAGAGCATGCAAATGATTATTAAATTAAAAACAAGAAAAATAACAAAGAATCCAAGTCTAAAGAGGTTTTTTTAAGTAAACCCTAAAAACGGAATAAAAGAATTAGACTAGCAATTTAATTGAATGAAGAAATAAGAATAAACTTGGGTAAATGCACATGTGTACATGAAAATAATAAAAAATATTTACAAATAAATAAACATGAGACAATAGGTAGTCCACATAGAGTAGAATCTTGAGTCAACTACCACTAATCTCAATTAAAAGAAGACTCCTAATCCAACTCAAACTAACATCTAGTTAGGGGACACAAATTAAAAGAGGGATTGGGGAGCTAAGAGACAACTAAGAAAAAAACAGGAACACATTGGGGAATGTGAGGGAAATTGTCTATTTAAATACATTAAAAAGAGAAATTACATGTGCAACTTGGGGAGTGTGACACATGTAGTGGGTGAATAATCCTTTAATTAAATTATTAAAAAATAATTATTTTTACATGAGAACATGTGTCATTGAGAATTTTTCTATAAAAGAATTGAAAGAAAGGGAGAGGGGGTCTCGCTTTTGTTAGTACTGTTACGCTGCCAAATTTTTTCTTGACTAAGTTTTACTTGTGAGAGTTGGGATTCCAAAACTTGGCAACGAGTGGAAGCTCTTCCTTGCAAGTAAAGTTTTGGGTGCTATTGAATTTATGGTTTACTTTGTGTGGCCCCTTTGCGGTTCGGGGGGCTAAGGGGGAAGAAGTGTACCCCTAACATTGGCTAGAAGGTACCCCTGAAGTTGTTCGATTAGCAAGTGAAGGAAGGACAAAAGCTACCAGGTCAACTAGTGGAAATCATCCTCATATTTTTACTCCTCTGGTTACAATAATTTTTGCGATTCTAATTGTATGTAATATATGAAATGTCAAATTTATGTATGTATATTGTCTCTTATGAAATAAAAGAAACTACACAACAAATCTATTGAATAATATTATGAATAACATTCGTCGTAGATTTTATGCAATTTCAATTACTATTTGAAGTCGTGTTGGTTACCTTAATCGTTTCTGAGCATTTCATTTATCAACTTTGACCCAATGCATGAACTTGAAATACAAAATATAAAATTCAGATTGAGTTTTAACGCCTTAGTTGATAAGCATTATCTTCGAATTTTGTTAGGAGTTTCTATGTTCATCGTGAACGTTTGAGGGATTCAATTCTTACACGTTTATAAAAACAGAAATCAGGGTGATTTTTTCAATTAAGTTATGTTGGTGTGTTTGTTCCCCTTGAATCTCAAAATGTATCTCTCTTCTGCAACTCTATGACAAAATTTAATGATTGACCCTAGCAGAAGGACAGTTTAAATCTTGTTTGTGGGCGGTTCTGATTAACCAAAAATTTTCTTTGTAGCCATAGTTGAATGAACGAAAGTTCAAAGCTCTGGGAGACAATTGTTTTGTTGGCTCTGCGATTACTCAGTTGCGAACTGGAGCAACAGGCCAAAAGAGGCAAAGTAGCAGCACTTTAGATCATAGTCGATTCTCCTGAAAATGACGAGGGGCACCACGAAGAGTGGAGCGTCTTGAGAGGCTGATTGTGAAGGATCTCCATAGGGAGACGAAACGAAAGTAACAAGGAGAGAATGTACCATATCTACCGCATTCACAACATGATTAACACTATTCTAACCATTACACAAATTGAGTGAGATATTTCAGGACTCGGATCACTCCAAGAAGGACGAAAAACGTTGCTCATGGAGGCCAATGTGGAAGCAGACATAACATCTAATTTGTTTTTATGATTGCCTGAAAGAGATTCGTAAGTATCATATACACCATTGTAAGGCACGTGTTATAGATTTAGAAGATCCTTAAGATTTTTTCAAGGTGGAGTACGAGTGGAGTTGGTAGAGAGGAAATGCTTGGCGATAACTTGACATCCCTGAGCACTATAATGAATATGACAACTCCAAGTTGGGATAGCTCCTTGAATGTGTTGTATTCCTGGAAGAGTTTCAGCTTACACATAATCAATCATGTGCTCACAGTTAGACTAGCTTTCAAGACGTGGTGTGGTCCTTCTGTTCGACCATAGACATGGATTACTTAACTCATATTATTTGGTATTGACAAAATAATTTCAATGTCGAGTGAAGGAACAAGCATAATTTTAATAACATATGAAGGTTTCGATCACAACTCGACATAATCTTTATTAAACCTACCCAGGTTATTCATGAGGATTATGGGTTCTCGAAAAAAAAAACAGACATAGTGAAACGTCTTGTCGTGAAACTTGTCGACGGATGCAGAATATTGTTTACAAACTCTGATTTGTCATCAATGAACAAGAGAACTCAGAAAATTTATGGTCTATAAAAGACCTCTTACAATACAATCGATGGGTTGCCCGAAGGATTATAACTCTCTAAATTAGATGGATAGTTTCATCACTGGTGAATTTTAATAATATTATAATAGATAATATTATTTTAATTCCATCTTATTGACAATTACTAAGTATGTTGACCGAGAAAATCCTGAATAAATTATCTAATCATAATATATATATAGAGAGAGAGAGAATATATGTACCTAACTTAGAATTGTGTATCTTAATTAATAATTATGCTGACAATGAATAGAGTTAGGGGCTTAAATTAATAAGTATAGATGATAAATGTTGTAGACAATAAACTCCTGAGCAAGTGTAAACATTTGTTTGATATATATATTGAATGGTATGTTTGAGATAACCCTTTCATCTCAGTAATCTACTTTCAGTTCACAATTATTTTAAGTAGAGAATTAATCATTGACCTCTAACTCTCAAGTGAAGAAAGTTTTAAGGAACTAAAGTTTATATTTCTAGGTATTTAATACCTTATTGATAGTTGGTATAAATAGTATAACGATTTCTATGTATTAAAATTTATTATTAATATGAATTATTATTATTCTAATAAGATTGCCTTGGTTGAGGTTATCAATTACATTGTTCTTGTAAGGAATAATTTTGCGTATAGAATATGTTTGGCCAATTGATCCTGGATTATAATTGATGTGATTGGTTAATATTGACTTGCACTTTAGACAATCTAACTAAGAGTAGAGACATGGTTGAATTATTGATTCGTTAGCTTTGTTAGAAGAAGTTAGATTCAAATGATATAAGAAATTCACTTACCTTACGTTGTTCGTTCATTAATTACATGAATTTATCTTGATTATCATAGTTGATTTAGACCTTAACTAATGCAAGGATTGTTGTGGTCGATGGTCATGCTCTCCACATTTAGAACAAGAAAGACTGGATGTTGTATCATGACCCTGATGTGAACTTGACATTGAGAAAGAATACCAATATTATTCTACATAGAATTATTTAATTGTTTAATTGTAGCAATCTTTTCTTACTTTATATTTGCATAACCGATGACTTCATAATTTAGTTTCAAAAAAAATATCTACTACTTCGTTCTAATTGTTTACTTGTATTGTGAATGGAGGATTTGTTACAGCATGTTATTACATTTTTTGCTTGATCTAACAAAAAATGCAAATATAAAGTGGACGTAAGAGAAAGATGCCAATCACAAGAGAGAACGCCAAAATTAAATTCCCGTAAGCTTATGACAATTTGTAATTCAAATCAAGAAGATAACAAGAAGGCATTTTACTAATGAGAGCTCGAGTTGTGTATTTATACACTACTCAAGTGAGGCATCCCTTCAATAGGGTGTTAAGGACCCACAAAACAAGGGCACACACCCTAGGGTTATTGAGCCTAAATATCATGCTCGACTAGGTCAGTTTTGACCATAGCCTAATATACAATAAATAAAACAAAATATGGTCGTGGCCATAATTACAAAATATGGTCATTTGTACATATTACACCAATAATTCCAACACAGAGATCTCAAAACATGTCACTAGACTGCACAATTATGGGTGGAGTGTGGTCGTCATATTTTCTTACCAAGGTATTATAATTAATAGTTTTTGTTTCAATTCATAGGCATCTGAAAAAAAAAAATGTCATTCCACTACAAAATTGTGGGTGGAGTGTGGTGGTCATATTTTCTTACACAAATCCTTTCTTCTATAAGTTAATGAGAGCCCTAAAAAAATTACACTTTTTGAATTTTTAAAGATCCAATTTGTGTTTCAATATAATTGACGCAAGCGGAGGCAAAATTGTTGGAGTGTGAGAATCAGGGATCGACAATCACCAAATGATGGTATCATGAGATCAAGGTCCATGTGGCATAAATGTTGATGTTTTGATAGTTGCATGAGGATCTTTCCCTCCTAGATGACCTTTCTTAGATGTGGAGAAGATTCCAGAAACAAGAGATCTATTGGATAGATATTGAAATACCCTAGAAGAGAAGTTGACCCAGAAGAATAAAATAATAATGAAAAGACACATGTCTAGAGAAGAAGTTGACCCAGTCTAGTGGCCAAGAAGACTATAAATAGAGGACGTCTTGGCTCATTTGTTCACTCACACACTCTCCCAACTACACAGAAGCAAGGCACGAGTTTGGAGGAGGTGACGCAATAGTTGTAGCTGCACAGTTTATTATTGTTCAGTATTTTGGTATCTCTCTCTTATGCGCTACTCCTTGAGGAGGTGCACTACCTTTGTATGGTGTTGTTGTTGTCGTTAGGGTGGTATTTCTGGTTAAGCTAGCACTTGTGCTAGGATTTATCTGATTGGACTTGCTTTGTGAACGAAATCTATCTAAAAAAGGTTGTTGGGTTTTTCCTCCTTTTGGGCTTTTCCCAGGATAAATTTCTTGTGTTATTTTTTCTGTCTCTTGTTTATGTTGCTACTGCTCAATACATGATATATATGTTAATGGTAATGAAGTAAAAGAACATTAGTAACATTAATGCTCTGTAAATAAGGAAAATCCAACATGGTTTTAGAGTTGGTTACCTTTAGAACAGTTTTACCACTAGAAGATCGTTATAGCGACACCTTCCAGCTGCAATACTTTGTCAAGCTCGTTGAGCACTATCCCAAGGACGTTGGGAATAATTCCTTCACAGAGAAGTGTGCCCTAACCTAGTGCACCCCCTGAAACCCTCAACGTATTGTTTGGTGAAGTTTGAAAAATTGAGGTTTTTCAGTGCTAGGGTTTCCACCAACGAAAATGTCAACCAATATGAGAGTTGAGGACAGATTGGATGGAGCAGATAACTTCAGATCCTGAAAGCATAGAATAAAACTCATTCTAGAAGAGAATGAATTATTGGATCACGTCAAAAAGATGCTTCCAGAACCCGAAGACGAAGAAGCAAAGGCAAAGTTCAAGAAGAATGAGGTCAAGGCCAAGAGGATCTTGACAGACTTGATCAAGGATCACCTAATACCCAATGTATCATAACTTAAGACTGCAAAGGAGATGTTTGATGCCCTAACCAAACTCTATGAAAGCAAGAACAACAGTAGGAAGCTTACCCTATAGCATCAACTCATAAATGTGACTATGAACAAGTCAAAGACGATAGCCCACTTCTTTACAAGGATCTCACGGATCAAAGACCAGTTAGCAGGCATTGGAGATCGAGTGGAAGATGTTGAACTAGTAACCACTAAACTTAATGGTTTCCCTCCCTCTTGGGACCCATTTGTCCAAGGAATTTGTGCAAGAAGGAAGTTACCCAAGTTTGACAAGTTATGGGCAAATTTCTCTCAAGAGGAATCTAGATTAATGTCCAAGAAACAAAAGGCAGATGATGAGGAAAACCAAGCACTTGTATCACAAGTGAAGAAGAGAAAGGAAAGACAAGAAGGAAACCCAAGGAAGTCTAAGAATCCACGTCATAAGAGGGATATGTCAAAGGTTCAATGCTTCAATTGCAGGAAGATGGGGCATTATGCCGCACAATGTCCTCACAAACATGAGAAGGAAAATAAGAAGCACTATGCACATGCGGCTGATGCTAAAGAACACAAACCCAAAGATGAATTTGTATTCATTTCAGCACTCACCGGAACCATCACTCAAGGAAGCAATACCTGGCTCATAGATAGCGATGCTTCCAAGCATATGCCCGGATTCAAAAACTCTCTATCAAAATTAACAGAAAATGACTCCGCACTTCAAGTGGTTCTTGGAGACGATTCTAAGCATGCAATCAAAGACGTTGGAGAAGCCTCCTTACAACTTGACTCGAGTAACCCTCTTTCAATTGAAGATATACTATTTGTACAAGGTTTAAAGAAATATCTTCTATCTATTTCAGCTTTAGAAGATAAAGGTTTTAGGGTAGCTTTTGTGGATGGCCAAGTCCTTCTATGGCCCAAGAATTCAAGCATAAATAAAGCCACTGTGATTGGTGTCCGAGAGGGAGGACTGTATAAGTTGAAAGGACACCAAGAACAAGCCCTTGTATACAATAGTGTTAGTTCTAGTGAACTATGGCATTGAAGGCTTGCTCACTTGAACTATAGATCATTACCAGTTTTGAGCAAGAATGTTACAGGTCTACCAGAAATCCAGATAGACCATGAAGGAGTATGCAAAGGTTGTGCACTTGGAAATAATGTCAAGGGAAGCTTTACAAGCAGTGATAGCATATCCAAAGGTATTTTGGACATCATACACTCCAATGTATGTGGACAGATGAGGGTGCCATCACTTGGCAACTTTGTATACTATGTGTTGTTCATAGACGACTATTCTAGGAAGACATGGATCTACTTCTTGAAAGCAAAAGATGAAGTCCTTAACAAGTTTCAAGAGTTCAAGGCTTTAGTTGAGAATCTCTCTGAGAGGAAGATTAAAGTTTTGACATTTGACAATGGAGGCGAGTACACCTCAAAGGAGTTTAAATACTTTTGCCAAGAAGCAAGGATTAAGAGGGGGCTTACAACTCCTTACAACCCCCATCAAAATGGGGTTGCAGAAAGAAAGAATAGATCCATCATAGAAGCATCAAAAGCGATGATACATGACCAGGGCCTACCCATACACTTATGGGAAGAAGCATCCAGTACGACTGTATAGGTGCAAAACATAATCCCTCATAAGATATTGTGGAACAAAACACCTGAAGAGGTGTTCACCGGAAAGAAGCCAGAAGTCAGTCACTTGAGGATTTTTGGTTGTCTAGTGTTTATACATGTTCCCAAGGAAAAGAGAACGAAATTGGAACCCTCAAGAAAGAAGGGCACATTAGTTGGATATAATGAGACTTTGAAGGCCTATAGAATTTACATTCCAGGGCAGAGACAGAACAAGATCAACCGAGATGTAACATTTGACGAAGCTGAAGCCTTCAAAGGAGCCAGGGAATCTCACATAGATGAGGACCAAATATAGCAAGAGGCTCCCAAAGATACAATTATGGTTGACTCTACACCTAAAGAAACCATCCCGGAAGTTCAAAATGATATGGTAGAGTCAGAATGACCTGTAGATCTACCTGAAGAAGTTGTGGCTACCAGGAAGAGACCGGCTTGGCTTCGAAACACCTTGTAGGAAGCTGAAGGACATGCAGCTCCCAAAGGCTCCTTTAGAGAGAGCAAGAGACCACATAAGTTTTCCATCTATGTGGCACTAATGAGCAACATCATTCATTTGGAACATTCCACTTTTGAAGAAACTACTGAGAAGCCAGAATGGAAGGATGCCATGATGGAGGAGTATCAATCCATCATGAAGATTGATGTATGGGAGGTCATTCTGAGACCAGAAGGGAAGTCAGTTGTGACTTCCAAATGGATCTACAAGATCAAGCATGCTACAGACGATAGCATAGAGCAGTACAAGGCAAGGTTTGTGGCTAGAGGGTTCTCTCAGAAAGAGGGAGAAGACTATGATGAAACCTTTGCTCTTGTAGCAAAATACACTTCCATTAGATCAATCATTGCAATTGCTTCTGCAATGAGATGGAAATTACACCAGATGGACGTCAAGATTTCTTTCTTGAATGGTGTAATAGAGGAAGAAGTGTACATAGAACAACCATAAGGCTTTGTGATCCATGGGAAAGAGTCCCATGTGTGCAGACTGAAGAAGGCCTTGTACAAGATGAAGAAAGTACCTAGGGCATGGTATGCCAGAAGTTCTTCATTCTTATTCAATTTGTTGAGCATTAACCATGAAAGGAATCGATAAGAAATTAAGCCCTCACCTTCCTGAAGTCAGGTGAGCGATAAATCCCTAAATAAAATGGAGGTGGAAACAGATGGTAAATTTGATAGTTGAAAGGTGGCCTTTTCAAACCCTTCCCATCCTTACCCGAACCAAATCAAATTGGATAAAACTAGAAAGTAAGGTCCATTTTAGGCACATAAGTAACATGACACAGGGCTTTTCATTGTTCAATAAATGGATTGATGTGACCCTTCAAAGAGCGAGCAGATTAGACAAATGAGTCTTTCCCGCTTCCAGTAATAGAAGATCAACTCTGGTATAACTGGATAAAGACAAAACGCTTTCTAAGCTAACTCGGCTACCCCCAAATATTTGATGAGCTTAGGATTTACCAAGGGTGAGGCAGAACCTAACCTTTACTATAAGGTTGAGGATGGATGCCCATTGATATTGGTTCTATATGTAGATGACTTGTTTCTAACAAGGGACGAGAAGCTCATTGATGGGTGTAAGAGGGAGCTCGCTTCAAAGTTCGAGATGAAGGATCTAGGTTTGATGCATTACTTCTTGGGATTGGAAGTGTGGCAAAGATCAGATGAGATTTTCCTTTAACCAAGGAAAATATATTGTTGAGATCCTGAAGAAATTCGGGATGATGGACTGCAAATCCATGACCACACCCATGATGATAAATCTGAAGCTCTTGAGTGACAAATCTTCAGATTTGGTAGATCCCACAATGTATAGATAGTTGATTGGATCCTTGATGTACCTGGTTAACACTAGACCAGACATGCTTTACAGTGAATACCTTGAGTCAACACATGCTTGAACCTAGACAGGTATATTGGATGGCAACAAAGCATATGTTGAGGTATCTTCACGGTACAGTTGAATATGGATTGAGATATGTCTCGAGTGAAGATGTGAAACTGCAAGGATATACAGATTCTGACTAGGTAGGGAGTGCAGTGGATCGAAAGAGTACTTCTGGATGTTGTTTTAGTATGGGATCAGGCATGATCTCATGGTTGAGTAGGAAGCGGGCATCAATGGCACTCAATACATCAAAAGCAGAGTATATTGCAGCAAGCGTGGAAAGCCATGAAGCAGTGTGGCTCCAGAAGTTGCTAGCTAGGATATTTGATCTAGAATTGGAGTCAACTTTGATACATTATGGCAATCAAAGTTGCGTGAAGCTTACTGAGAACCATATATTCCATGACAGGTCTAAGCATATAGAGATTAAATATCATCACGTCCGGGACATGGTGCAGAGAGGAGTTGTGGAGCTCCAGTACATATCCACGAACGAGCAAATAACGAACATTCTCACCAAGCCCTTATCAAGAGTGAAGTATGAATACTTCAGGGACAAGCTTGGAGTGTTGTCGAATGTCCACCCTCATTGAGAGGGAGGTGTGTTGTTTCTTCTCATGCTAGATAACCCCTCTGGCCAAGGGTTCTCTGGATCAGTGATGTGAGGTGACTGAGGGGGTAATGCACTGTCGGACCTGCTGAGAGAAGAAACATCACACGCATAGTCGTAAGACTATGGTGGAGGTTGTGTGACTCTGAACAGTAGTTGTGTACTACTTCGGTGGATGTGTTCCACTAGCGGAGGTTGTCTGACTCCGGACAATAGTTGTTTGCTACTTTGGTGGATGTGTTCCACTAGCAGAGGTTGTGTGACTCCAGACAGTAGTTGTGTGCTGATGTGTTCCACTAGCAGAGGTTGTGTGACTCCGGACAATATTTGTGTGCTACTTCAGTGGATGTGTTCCACTGGCAGAGGTTGTGTGACTCCGAACAATAGTTGTGTGTTACTACAGTGGATGTGTTCCACTGGCAATGAATGTGTGTCACTGGACAATAGTTGTGTACTACTTGGAAGCAATTGTGATCTATTGGATGACATTGTAGTAGTTGTGTGCTACTAGATGATTGTCATGGAGATTACCAGATCGTTTGGATGTAGTTGTGTGTCCTACCGTTTGATCGCAGAGACTGTGCCTGATGATTCGAACTACCAAAGGCATTGTAGCAGCCGTGTGCCTGCTAGCAGATTGCAGAGTAGTCAGTGGACTACCAGATGAAGACATCGTAAAAGATGCCTCACTAACTAAGAGGAAGCGTTGATGTTTTGGTAGCTAGGGGAGGATCTTTCCCTCCTAGATGACCTTTCTTAGATGTGGAGAAGATTTTAGAAGCAATCGATCCATTGAACAGATATTGAAATACCCTAGAAGAGAAGTTGGCCCAGAAGAATAAAGTAATAATGAAAAGACACATGTCCAGAGAAGAAGTCGATCCAATATAGTGGTCAGGAAGACTATAAATAGAGGACGTCTTGGCTCATTTGTTCACTCACTCACACTCTCCCAACTACACAGAAGCAAGGCGCAATTTTGGAAGAGGTGACCCAGTAGCTGCAGTTGCACAGTTTATTATTGCTCAGTTTTTCAACATCTCTCTCTTGTGCATTACTCCTTGAGGAGGTGCACTACCTTTGTATGGTGTTTCTGCTGCAACTGGGGTGGTATTTTTGGTTAAGCTAGCACTTGTGCTAGGGTTCATTTGATTGGACTTGTTTTGTGAATAGAATCTATCTAAGAAAGGTTGTTTCCCGTTTTTCCCCCATTTGGGGTTTTCCCAGGATAAATCTCTTGTGTTCTTTTTCTGTCTCTTGTTTATGTTGCTACTGCTCAGTACACAATATATATGTTAATGGTAATGAAGTAAAAAAACACTAGTAACACTAATGCTCTGTAAATAAGGAAAATCCAACAATATACACATTGAGTAGACTCATGGTGAAGTATGCCTCCGTGCAAAGAATGAAGGCATTTGAGCTGCTTCCACAATCAAAAATAAAAAAAATTAAAATGCTTCTTCAAACATTGTCAGGTAATCATTGGTCCACTTTCCCTCAAAATGATCTAAAGCAATCCATGGATGCAGTGCATGATATTCAAATACAGTCTCAACCAAAGACCAAAATATATTATTTTGTTGTTATGCTATATGCCAGTTGTTTGTTTATAAGCCCAGTCAAATTACAAGTTTCAAAAGTGCCACAACCTATGCATAACTTTGCGTGATTGACATGCATTTTACATGAGCATGAGCACATACATATTCATTGAATAATATAGAATCATTTCATCAAATCGCCCCCCCTCCCCAACAAATTCATGCCAAAGTGATTTACTGATAGCAATAACAAGTCAGAAATCATCCACAAGAAAAGTAACTAATAAAACGGATAAAACAACAGCAAAACAGTATACATCTATAAGTCTTATATTTGTACATTTTCCTTCCTAAAAAGGACAACTGAACCTCGTGTTTTAGCCCATGTCATTTCTTGCCATATTTTGAAACACAGAATCAGAACATCTACATGAGAGCTTGGAACTAAAAAATCTAAAGGTTCCCCGAGCATGCAGCAGCGACTAATGAATTATTTCAAACTTGCAATATGGACTCCTTTTAATGGTCACTGGTAAATGTTTATCAACATTGGTTCACACAGGTTTATATTGTTTTAACTTTTTTTTCTACATTGGCATGTCGATGCTTCAGCTACAGTCAATTTTCTTGGAGAAAGCCATCTGACTGTGGTTGGCACAGAAGCTATTCATCACACTGTTAATGTCTCCATCCTCTTGAGTGGCCATCCTCCATTGGTGGTTCCAGAAAACCGATAAACTATAAACACAAGCAAATGATCAGTAGATTCTTCTGTTACATGATGTCATGAAAAGGTAGATCCTATTATTATCTGAACTGAAGAAAATTTTGGGTATTCCCCATTTAAAATTGTCGAACTCATTTTTCCCTGTTGGGATAGACGGGAACATGTTTCTTTTTGAAGAGAAAGGTGCACAGAACAAATGTATGCAGCAAACTATTATTTGCATCACAAGATGAGGAATGGCGTTGAATAATTGGCATTATTTTATCTATCATTTTCACTGATTCTAGACATTTAACTTGCAGTGACTGCAAAATTTGCTACAAAGATTGGATGAATCTCATTTTGACTGTTTACTGTTCTGACTGCAGATATGTAATTCTCTCTCTTCAGCAATTCACTCTACTGTCACTGAAGGTATACTTCATAATTTTTCATGTAATTCTCATGATTTAAGTTGGACAGCTAGCTTCTTTGGGAGACACTACATACACAACATTTTCTCTATGGCTGGCAGTTCACATGGCTATCTATTTACTGAATTCATCTACACATTCATCAACATTGGTAGATGTCATGGAACAATAAATAGGCTTACACAGAATAAGCCTCGACATTCTAAGCATGTGTGCCTCGTAAATAGGAACATGAACCTGTACAACCTTAACATCATAAGCAGTTCATCCTTACTTTGTTCACTTTCTTGTATCTCATACTCCCCAACACACCATTCCTGGAGATTATGGTCATTAGTTGATCAGAGTATGGAACATGCAGCTACTGTTTGCAGCAAATTATTAATCTTAATTAATATCAATTCTACTTGTTCGTAACATCTGGAGCAATTTATTAATCTTATGAAACACCAATTTTTTTTTTGGGATATTCAATTTGCAATAATGGATAGATTGTCAGTTTTAAGATAGCACACACCTTCGTGATATACATGAGGTGGAAATAATATGAAACATAATATTAAAGATGCAGCATATATAGTATATACAACAGGGATAACTTGAGATAGGCTGCCCGTATCCAGAAATGTACCAAACCCACACACACAACATTTCTCAAAGACAACATTAATAGAGTCAGAAGCCCATTATTGTGGGTAGTTTCTGTAGGAATATTAACACTCCAATAATGTTTAGGAGTCGTAAATATTTGTATAATGATCACTTTATATTAGTGCTATCTGACAAATGTAATATTTAGATATTAAGCTGAGCAGTTAGGTGGTCGAACCGCATTAACTAATTAGTTGTGCTATAAATTGTAATGAGACATGATGTAAATGTGTTCGGGAGAGATCTATTGGCTGTAACATTAATAATAAAAATCTATTTCTTATTCTCTTAACCATTATCTTCACTTTTATGAATGTGTGTGCCCTAAATTTGTACATGATATCAGAACAATCCCTTACTGTAGCCCGCGAAGATTGGAATCACAATTGTGAATGTGAGCCCAAGAAAGTATCTGTGGGGCCAAGATTGAGAGAGAGAGTAAAGGCAAGTTGATTTTAATTTCATGTTGAGAAGTGAAGATTCTTATTCTCTTAACCATTATCTTCACTTTTATGAATGTGTGTGCCCTAAATTTCTACATGATATCAGAACAATCCCTGACTGTGGCCCGCGAAGATTGGAATCACAATTGTGAATAGGAGCCCAAGAAAGTATCTGTGGGGCCAAGATTGAGAGAGAGAGTAAAGGCAAGTTGATTTTAATTTCATGTTGAGAAGTGAAGACATTGTTATTTTTGGAGTTTCAAACAGAATGTTGGAGGCAAGTTAAAGTTATTTAATGTTTCAAAACACATGGGCAAATACTATAAAGAATATAAAATCAGAAAAACATCCAAGCGAAAGGGTATTGAAACACATGGCAACAGTTTGAGTGCCTGAAGAATTTGAAACTGTAAGAAAGAACTTTGGTAAGAAGGTTAATTGTAGCCATAGTTGCAGACACGACACTGTTTGTGAATTGCAGGTCTATAGGAATGCATTAAAAGGAGTAGTTGAACGGGATGATACCCACTACAGACGAGTAGTTGAATGGGCTGATACCCACTACAGACAAGTAGTTGAACGGGCAAGCAGAAGAAATTCTTGAAAGATGTTTAGCGAATCGTGGTTGAATTGCAGGTCTGAAAAAGGTGATTAGTGCTTGTGAGACATTGCTTATTTGTATGTGCTTGCTAGAGAACATGCAAACAGAGACACCTAAACGCATGGCCATATGTAGCAAATAAGAAATGCTCCCTACCTACCTAGAGCATGCTGAGGGCAAGCTGAGTTCCAAACATCACATGGACCAGATAATTTGAAAGCACACGAGGTTGAAAGAACTGCAGATTTGTTTTTTGAATAAAATACTTCCTTCTACTAATAGCATTACACAGCCACCACAAGCAAAAAGCTTGAAGCTGAAGAAACTGAAAGGCCTGAAAGCCAAAGTCCAAAAATGCCATAAAGGCATCAATCAAACAAGCTAACTGTCATCGAAGGCTACATGATGTGAAAAATATAGATCTATCAAAATTAAAATCATGGCCAGCTGGCTGGCATGAGCTGTTACATCAGGTCGTAGTAGTGAGTAGGGCTGTATTGGGTGGGAGGCGTCTTTGTCCTTGGGGAGAAGCTCCAGACCTTCGATCACAAGTTTAGGATTGGTGATGATAGGATGCCATCTTCTGTTGCCCCACATGGGCTCAGGAGGCTTCTCTGCCTCGGAGATTACTAATGCCAGGCATGAAAACTATGATTCTGGTGAGCCTAAGGAGGCAACAGCCAGCTGTGCTGCCTATCCTGGTGAGAACTGCAAATTTTAATGAAACTAGAACTGAAGAAGAACGACATGATAGATAAAGTAATAATTGAGATAGAGTCTAGATATAATATTTAATTTTCATGGAGATTTATATAGAAAGGTGATAGAATGAAGGACATAAGCAGATGCATTAAAATTTTTGACAGAAATATTTTTGGCACATGAATGTAAACCTCAAAACTGGGACTAGAAGAAACAGTGTTAAATATATTGGTAACAATTATTAAATAGTCGACACAAACCCATAAACAAACTGCAACGTAGATGTCTCTGGGGAGGGAAAATCCACTGAGTTGAATCCACATGAATCTATCAAATTCGTCTTAAGCCACAAGAGAACCCTATCACAGAAGGAGTCCCTGATCAAGTAGGCAACTCCGTCTGAACCTCTAATCCCACCTGAAGATCTGGTCTCCTGTCTGCAAGTCAAAAACTAATGATAACCTGCTATGTTTGGGAGTGGGCGGACAGGGCTCGTGTGGGTTTCGGTGATAAAGAGAATATCGGATGTACAAAGAGCATCGGATAGCATGCCCAGAGAAGACCAGAAAGATCCGTTTCTGTTCCAACAACCTACTAGGATACCTAAGCCCTGTCACCTCCCCCAACGAGACCTTCATTTAGATACCCCAGGCTGGGAATATCCTGGGGGAGGGGAATCCTAGATGACAGCCCTGAGGTTACGAATGACTTACCATTTCCCTACCTGCCGTGCTGCTGCAACCAATTCCTTGGAGCATTTCAATTCTACAACTTGGGATCAGGTGAGATCCTCATCTAAGAATATCCTGCTGGGAAGGGAGAATAGCCTGCACTTGGCTAGTAGCGCCTGAAGCCAATCCCCAGCTAACTTGAACGGAATGAGTAGAGTGGAATTAGTTCCAAACCAAGCACTCTCAAGAGTAATATCTGGAAGATCAAGATTATCCTGGAGTAAATTCCAACATTTATAGAATAAAGCATACATCAACTAGATCCAACTTAGATAAACCAATTCATAATTATATGGATCTATGAATCAAATCTGGTTTTATCATATTATTTAGGGAAATTTCCAGATTTGAACAAGTGGTGAGAACCACTTCTTAAACCTATGCAATTGATATGAAACAAAGCTCGATAGACTAACTTGAAAATCTGATTTTTAATATGAAAATGTAAATTCTGTATTTTCTTAATTAACTAACAGCCCAAGTAAATGATATAAGATTGAGGCACAACTTAGGACTAATCACAACTAGGGTTTTATAAAATAAGCTTGAAAATTTTCCAGAATTGTGATTCAATGAAACAAGTCTAGGAAATTATTTTTAGCTATGCAAAATGACTAGACTTGAAATGAAATCTAATGAAAGATACCCAGGAAATTTATATTGGATTCAAATAAACAAAGAAAACAAAATAATTTTACATTTTTTATATGGTGGTTGAAGGGAGAAACCGGTGCCAAATAAATCCTAGGGCTAATGGGGTCAAGAAACTATCTAAGAGAGCTTATTTTCTTATGTAATTAGAGCTAGAAATGAGGCCTGAAAGCTCACTAGATCCACCCTAATACTGTTGGAAATAAATGCAGAAATTTCACAAGCAATGGCTCCTAAAGGATGCTCCTTCAACTAGTTACTTGATTTCACCCTAGAATTGGAATCGACAAGTTTGCAAGAATTCCTAAGATATATCACGAAAATTATTTAACATTGTTATCACTCAGACACTCCCTAAGGAAAAGTCCAACCTTACTCAAGGGAAAGCCTAAGGATATAGACAAGAAAACAACCCACTATCACCTCAGTGGCCTTGCCTCTGCACTTCTAGGCTAGGGTGACTAACCTAAGGGGGGAATCCCGCATGATCAAGCTAAATCATATCGTTCTAGTAAGACGAGAAAAGGGGAAGGAATCGGCTTGACTCAAATTTAACAATCTTTTCTAAAGGGATAACACAAATCACTCGAGAGAAAACAAAAGCTCGATAAATGCTTGGAAAGCAAAATATTTCTTGCACGCATGTCAACATGTCAATACATCATTATTATTCATTCAACCATACATCAATGATCAATGAGGATGCATCCTTTTAGAGGGACGAAAACCAATGCAAGTTTGTTCAATTTCAAAGATGCGCAATGTATTACAGTCATGCAGTCAAATGAACATTATGATCCACTCATCATAATAATCCATAAAGCATGAATAACTAATGAATAATGAAAGGTGTTCGATACTCAAATATGCATACTTATGATGTAACATCGTTGAAGCAAAATCATTAAACATTAAATGGAAAGCATGAAGCATCAATGAAATATTAAACTTGTTTCCATACACCCAATCACCATCATTTGTTACAACAGAAAAACTCAAGGTAAAATATCTGCAATATATCAGCATTGTTGACAAAGTATGCCCCAGAGTTGGAAGACTAACAGATTTATGGTCAAATTGTCATTCATATAAACCACCAATAAGAATGAATAACCAATGTCCAGAGGTTAAGAATATTAAATGAGCAGCTAGACAAGCAAGGCATATGTACTGCTCACAAAACCATGTCCATACGATCAGCCATCATCATTCAATGGAGCATTAATAGTTACATGTGCCAATGACAAATATTTATGGAGTGTTCACGAGACAATTTGGGCATGAATTGAATAATTGGTTGGGTAACGTTGTAATGGACCTAGGCCAATCAAATGTTATTCAAAGTAAATATGCCATGGACCACACAAGAAGATACTGCTACAAGGAATTGATGAATGCACAGTGAGGGTCAACCAGAGATAGAATGTCACCCGATTTTATTATCCAATAGATTTATCATTGTTTTGGCTTTATTTAATGCTCAATATCTCCAATCATTCGTGTGATTACACTAAGCACATAATTCACTCACAAGATTATGGAACTGATCTAAAACCTATGTTCCACCAAGTTTCCAAGATGGGGGTGAGGGTTGGGGGGGTGGCGCAGGAGCATGGAGACGCATAGGGGGGATGTGTGGAAGCACCCCCAAATTTTAGGGAAACGGGAGATGGGGAGACGTCATATATATAATATAAAAAATATAAAATTTTAAAAATAAAAATAATAATGACAAAATCTCAACAATAACAATTCATCCAATGCAAATTCATCATTGTGCAATGCAAATACTAAATAGTAAACAATTAAATACTAAATAGTACTAAATTCAAATTTGTAAATGATATA
>ML806660.1:140595-162532 GCA_009831015.1 Picea engelmannii
TATATCATTTACAAATTTGAATTTAGTACTATTTAGTATTTAATTGTTTACTATTTAGTATTTGCATTGCACAATGATGAATTTGCATTGGATGAATTGTTATTGTTGAGATTTTGTCATTATTATTTTTATTTTTAAAATTTTATATTTTTTATATTATATATATGACGTCTCCCCATCTCCCGTTTCCCTAAAATTTGGGGGTGCTTCCACACATCCCCCCTATGCGTCTCCATGCTCCTGCGCCACCCCCCCAACCCTCACCCCCATCTTGGAAACTTGGTGGAACATAGGTTTTAGATCAGTTCCATAATCTTGTGAGTGAATTATGTGCTTAGTGTAATCACACGAATGATTGGAGATATTGAGCATTAAATAAAGCCAAAACAATGATAAATCTATTGGATAATAAAATCGGGTGACATTCTATCTCTGGTTGACCCTCACTGTGCATTCATCAATTCCTTGTAGCAGTATCTTCTTGTGTGGTCCATGGCATATTTACTTTGAATAACATTTGATTGGCCTAGGTCCATTACAACGTTACCCAACCAATTATTCAATTCATGCCCAAATTGTCTCGTGAACACTCCATAAATATTTGTCATTGGCACATGTAACTATTAATGCTCCATTGAATGATGATGGCTGATCGTATGGACATGGTTTTGTGAGCAGTACATATGCCTTGCTTGTCTAGCTGCTCATTTAATATTCTTAACCTCTGGACATTGGTTATTCATTCTTATTGGTGGTTTATATGAATGACAATTTGACCATAAATCTGTTAGTCTTCCAACTCTGGGGCATACTTTGTCAACAATGCTGATATATTGCAGATATTTTACCTTGAGTTTTTCTGTTGTAACAAATGATGGTGATTGGGTGTATGGAAACAAGTTTAATATTTCATTGATGCTTCATGCTTTCCATTTAATGTTTAATGATTTTGCTTCAACGATGTTACATCATAAGTATGCATATTTGAGTATCGAACACCTTTCATTATTCATTAGTTATTCATGCTTTATGGATTATTATGATGAGTGGATCATAATGTTCATTTGACTGCATGACTGTAATACATTGCGCATCTTTGAAATTGAACAAACTTGCATTGGTTTTCGTCCCTCTAAAAGGATGCATCCTCATTGATCATTGATGTATGGTTGAATGAATAATAATGATGTATTGACATGTTGACATGCGTGCAAGAAATATTTTGCTTTCCAAGCATTTATCGAGCTTTTGTTTTCTCTCGAGTGATTTGTGTTATCCCTTTAGAAAAGATTGTTAAATTTGAGTCAAGCCGATTCCTTCCCCTTTTCTCGTCTTACTAGAACGATATGATTTAGCTTGATCATGCGGGATTCCCCCCTTAGGTTAGTCACCCTAGCCTAGAAGTGCAGAGGCAAGGCCACTGAGGTGATAGTGGGTTGTTTTCTTGTCTATATCCTTAGGCTTTCCCTTGAGTAAGGTTGGACTTTTCCTTAGGGAGTGTCTGAGTGATAACAATGTTAAATAATTTTCGTGATATATCTTAGGAATTCTTGCAAACTTGTCGATTCCAATTCTAGGGTGAAATCAAGTAACTAGTTGAAGGAGCATCCTTTAGGAGCCATTGCTTGTGAAATTTCTGCATTTATTTCCAACAGTATTAGGGTGGATCTAGTGAGCTTTCAGGCCTCATTTCTAGCTCTAATTACATAAGAAAATAAGCTCTCTTAGATAGTTTCTTGACCCCATTAGCCCTAGGATTTATTTGGCACCGGTTTCTCCCTTCAACCACCATATAAAAAATGTAAAATTATTTTGTTTTCTTTGTTTATTTGAATCCAATATAAATTTCCTGGGTATCTTTCATTAGATTTCATTTCAAGTCTAGTCATTTTGCATAGCTAAAAATAATTTCCTAGACTTGTTTCATTGAATCACAATTCTGGAAAATTTTCAAGCTTATTTTATAAAACCCTAGTTGTGATTAGTCCTAAGTTGTGCCTCAATCTTATATCATTTACTTGGGCTGTTAGTTAATTAAGAAAATACAGAATTTACATTTTCATATTAAAAATCAGATTTTCAAGTTAGTCTATCGAGCTTTGTTTCATATCAATTGCATAGGTTTAAGAAGTGGTTCTCACCACTTGTTCAAATCTGGAAATTTCCCTAAATAATATGATAAAACCAGATTTGATTCATAGATCCATATAATTATGAATTGGTTTATCTAAGTTGGATCTAGTTGATGTATGCTTTATTCTATAAATGTTGGAATTTACTCCAGGATAATCTTGATCTTCCAGATATTACTCTTGAGAGTGCTTGGTTTGGAACTAATTCCACTCTACTCATTCCGTTCAAGTTAGCTGGGGATTGGCTTCAGGCGCTACTAGCCAAGTGCAGGCTATTCTCCCTTCCCAGCAGGATATTCTTAGATGAGGATCTCACCTGATCCCAAGTTGTAGAATTGAAATGCTCCAAGGAATTGGTTGCAGCAGCACGGCAGGTAGGGAAATGGTAAGTCATTCGTAACCTCAGGGCTGTCATCTAGGATTCCCCTCCCCCAGGATATTCCCAGCCTGGGGTATCTAAATGAAGGTCTCGTTGGGGGAGGTGACAGGGCTTAGGTATCCTAGTAGGTTGTTGGAACAGAAACGGATCTTTCTGGTCTTCTCTGGGCATGCTATCCGATGCTCTTTGTACATCCGATATTCTCTTTATCACCGAAACCCACACGAGCCCTGTCCGCCCACTCCCAAACATAGCAGGTTATCATTAGTTTTTGACTTGCAGACAGGAGACCAGATCTTCAGGTGGGATTAGAGGTTCAGACGGAGTTGCCTACTTGATCAGGGACTCCTTCTGTGATAGGGTTCTCTTGTGGCTTAAGACGAATTTGATAGATTCATGTGGATTCAACTCAGTGGATTTTCCCTCCCCAGAGACATCTACGTTGCAGTTTGTTTATGGGTTTGTGTCGACTATTTAATAATTGTTACCAATATATTTAACACTGTTTCTTCTAGTCCCAGTTTTGAGGTTTACATTCATGTGCCAAAAATATTTCTGTCAAAAATTTTAATGCATCTGCTTATGTCCTTCATTCTATCACCTTTCTATATAAATCTCCATGAAAATTAAATATTATATCTAGACTCTATCTCAATTATTACTTTATCTATCATGTCGTTCTTCTTCAGTTCTAGTTTCATTAAAATTTGCAGTTCTCACCAGGATAGGCAGCACAGCTGGCTGTTGCCTCCTTAGGCTCACCAGAATCATAGTTTTCATGCCTGGCATTAGTAATCTCCGAGGCAGAGAAGCCTCCTGAGCCCATGTGGGGCAACAGAAGATGGCATCCTATCATCACCAATCCTAAACTTGTGATCGAAGGTCTGGAGCTTCTCCCCAAGGACAAAGACGCCTCCCACCCAATACAGCCCTACTCACTACTACGACCTGATGTAACAGCTCATGCCAGCCAGCTGGCCATGATTTTAATTTTGATAGATCTATATTTTTCACATCATGTAGCCTTCGATGACAGTTAGCTTGTTTGATTGATGCCTTTATGGCATTTTTGGACTTTGGCTTTCAGGCCTTTCAGTTTCTTCAGCTTCAAGCTTTTTGCTTGTGGTGGCTGTGTAATGCTATTAGTAGAAGGAAGTATTTTATTCAAAAAACAAATCTGCAGTTCTTTCAACCTCGTGTGCTTTCAAATTATCTGGTCCATGTGATGTTTGGAACTCAGCTTGCCCTCAGCATGCTCTAGGTAGGTAGGGAGCATTTCTTATTTGCTACATATGGCCATGCGTTTAGGTGTCTCTGTTTGCATGTTCTCTAGCAAGCACATACAAATAAGCAATGTCTCACAAGCACTAATCACCTTTTTCAGACCTGCAATTCAACCACGATTCGCTAAACATCTTTCAAGAATTTCTTCTGCTTGCCCGTTCAACTACTTGTCTGTAGTGGGTATCAGCCCATTCAACTACTCGTCTGTAGTGGGTATCATCCCGTTCAACTACTCCTTTTAATGCATTCCTATAGACCTGCAATTCACAAACAGTGTCGTGTCTGCAACTATGGCTACAATTAACCTTCTTACCAAAGTTCTTTCTTACAGTTTCAAATTCTTCAGGCACTCAAACTGTTGCCATGTGTTTCAATACCCTTTCGCTTGGATGTTTTTCTGATTTTATATTCTTTATAGTATTTGCCCATGTGTTTTGAAACATTAAATAACTTTAACTTGCCTCCAACATTCTGTTTGAAACTCCAAAAATAACAATGTCTTCACTTCTCAACATGAAATTAAAATCAACTTGCCTTTACTCTCTCTCTCAATCTTGGCCCCACAGATACTTTCTTGGGCTCCTATTCACAATTGTGATTCCAATCTTCGCGGGCCACAGTCAGGGATTGTTCTGATATCATGTAGAAATTTAGGGCACACACATTCATAAAAGTGAAGATAATGGTTAAGAGAATAAGAATCTTCACTTCTCAACATGAAATTAAAATCAACTTGCCTTTACTCTCTCTCTCAATCTTGGCCCCACAGATACTTTCTTGGGCTCACATTCACAATTGTGATTCCAATCTTCGCGGGCTACAGTAAGGGATTGTTCTGATATCATGTACAAATTTAGGGCACACACATTCATAAAAGTGAAGATAATGGTTAAGAGAATAAGAAATAGATTTTTATTATTAATGTTACAGCCAATAGATCTCTCCCGAACACATTTACATCATGTCTCATTACAATTTATAGCACAACTAATTAGTTAATGCGGTTCGACCACCTAACTGCTCAGCTTAATATCTAAATATTACATTTGTCAGATAGCACTAATATAAAGTGATCATTATACAAATATTTACGACTCCTAAACATTATTGGAGTGTTAATATTCCTACAGAAACTACCCACAATAATGGGCTTCTGACTCTATTAATGTTGTCTTTGAGAAATGTTGTGTGTGTGGGTTTGGTACATTTCTGGATACGGGCAGCCTATCTCAAGTTATCCCTGTTGTATATACTATATATGCTGCATCTTTAATATTATGTTTCATATTATTTCCACCTCATGTATATCACGAAGGTGTGTGCTATCTTAAAACTGACAATCTATCCATTATTGCAAATTGAATATCCCAAAAAAAAAATTGGTGTTTCATAAGATTAATAAATTGCTCCAGATGTTACGAACAAGTAGAATTGATATTAATTAAGATTAATAATTTGCTGCAAACAGTAGCTGCATGTTCCATACTCTGATCAACTAATGACCATAATCTCCAGGAATGGTGTGTTGGGGAGTATGAGATACAAGAAAGTGAACAAAGTAAGGATGAACTGCTTATGATGTTAAGGTTGTACAGGTTCATGTTCCTATTTACGAGGCACACATGCTTAGAATGTCGAGGCTTATTCTGTGTAAGCCTATTTATTGTTCCATGACATCTACCAATGTTGATGAATGTGTAGATGAATTCAGTAAATAGATAGCCATGTGAACTGCCAGCCATAGAGAAAATGTTGTGTATGTAGTGTCTCCCAAAGAAGCTAGCTGTCCAACTTAAATCATGAGAATTACATGAAAAATTATGAAGTATACCTTCAGTGACAGTAGAGTGAATTGCTGAAGAGAGAGAATTACATATCTGCAGTCAGAACAGTAAACAGTCAAAATGAGATTCATCCAATCTTTGTAGCAAATTTTGCAGTCACTGCAAGTTAAATGTCTAGAATCAGTGAAAATGATAGATAAAATAATGCCAATTATTCAACGCCATTCCTCATCTTGTGATGCAAATAATAGTTTGCTGCATACATTTGTTCTGTGCACCTTTCTCTTCAAAAAGAAACATGTTCCCGTCTATCCCAACAGGGAAAAATGAGTTCGACAATTTTAAATGGGGAATACCCAAAATTTTCTTCAGTTCAGATAATAATAGGATCTACCTTTTCATGACATCATGTAACAGAAGAATCTACTGATCATTTGCTTGTGTTTATAGTTTATCGGTTTTCTGGAACCACCAATGGAGGATGGCCACTCAAGAGGATGGAGACATTAACAGTGTGATGAATAGCTTCTGTGCCAACCACAGTCAGATGGCTTTCTCCAAGAAAATTGACTGTAGCTGAAGCATCGACATGCCAATGTAGAAAAAAAAGTTAAAACAATATAAACCTGTGTGAACCAATGTTGATAAACATTTACCAGTGACCATTAAAAGGAGTCCATATTGCAAGTTTGAAATAATTCATTAGTCGCTGCTGCATGCTCGGGGAACCTTTAGATTTTTTAGTTCCAAGCTCTCATGTAGATGTTCTGATTCTGTGTTTCAAAATATGGCAAGAAATGACATGGGCTAAAACACGAGGTTCAGTTGTCCTTTTTAGGAAGGAAAATGTACAAATATAAGACTTATAGATGTATACTGTTTTGCTGTTGTTTTATCCGTTTTATTAGTTACTTTTCTTGTGGATGATTTCTGACTTGTTATTGCTATCAGTAAATCACTTTGGCATGAATTTGTTGGGGAGGGGGGGCGATTTGATGAAATGATTCTATATTATTCAATGAATATGTATGTGCTCATGCTCATGTAAAATGCATGTCAATCACGCAAAGTTATGCATAGGTTGTGGCACTTTTGAAACTTGTAATTTGACTGGGCTTATAAACAAACAACTGGCATATAGCATAACAACAAAATAATATAATTTGGTCTTTGGTTGAGACTGTATTTGAATATCATGCACTGCATCCATGGATTGCTTTAGATCATTTTGAGGGAAAGTGGACCAATGATTACCTGACAATGTTTGAAGAAGCATTTTAATTTTTTATTATTTTTGATTGTGGAAGCAGCTCAAATGCCTTCATTTTTTGCATGGAGGCATACTTCACCATGAGTCTACTCAATGTGTATATTGTTGGATTTTCCTTATTTATAGAGCATTAGTGTTACTAGTGTTTTTTTACTTCATTACCATTAACATATATATTGTGTACTGAGCAGTAGCAACATAAACAAGAGACAGAAAAAGAACACAAGAGATTTATCCTGGGAAAACCCCAAATGGGGGGAAAATGGGCAACAACCTTTCTTAGATAGATTCTGTTCACAAAACAAGTCCATTCAGATGAACCCTAGCACAAGTGCTAGCTTAACCAAAAATACCACCCCAGCTGCAGCAGCAACACCATACAAAGGTAGTGCACCTCCTCAAGGAGTAATGCACAAGAGAGAGATACTGAAAGACTGAGCAATAATAAACTGTGCAACTGCAGCTACTGGGTCACCTCTTCCAAAATTGCGCCTTGCTTCTGTGTAGTTGGGAGAGTGTGAGTGAGTGAACAAATGAGCCAAGACATCCTCTATTTATAGTCTTCCTGACCACTATATTGGATCGACTTCTTCTCTGGACATGTGTCTTTTCATTATTACTTTATTCTTCTGGGCCAACTTCTCTTCTAGGGTATTTCAATATCTGTTCAATGGATTGATTGCTTCTGAAATCTTCTCCACATCTAAGAAAGGTCATCTAGGAGGGAAAGATCCTCCCCCAGCTACCAAAACATCAACACTTCCTCTTAGTTAGTGAGGCATGTTTTACGATGTCTTCATCTGGTAGTCCACTGACTACTCTGCAATCTGCTAGCAGGCACACGACTGCTACAATGCCTTTGGTAGTTCGAATCATCAGGCACAGTCTCTGCAATCAAACGGTAGGACACACAACTACAGCCAAACGATCTGGTAATCTCCATGACAATCATCTAGTAGCACACAACTACTACAATGTCATCCAATAGATCACAACTGCTTCCAAGTAGTACACAACTATTGTCCAGTGACACACATTCATTGCCAGTGGAACACATCCACTGTAGTAACACACAACTATTGTTCGGAGTCACACAGCCTCTGCCAGTGGAACACATCCACTGAAGTAGCACACAAATATTGTTCGGAGTCACACAACCTCTGCCAGTGGAACACATCAGCACACAACTACTATCTGGAGTCACACAACCTCCGCTAGTGGAACACATCCACCAAAGTAGCAAACAACTACTGTCCGGAGTCAGACAACCTCCGCTAGTGGAACACATCCACGGAAGTAGCACACAACTACTGTTCAGAGTCACACAACCTCCACCATAGTCTAACGACTATGCGTGTGATGTTTCTTCTCCCAGCAGGTCTGATAGTGCATTACCCCCTCAGTCACCTCACATCACTGATCCAGGGAACCCTTGGCTAAAGGGGTTATCTAGCATGAGAAGAAACAACACACCTCCCTCTCAATGAGGGTGGACATTTGACAACACTCCAAGCTTGTCCCTGAAGTACTCATACTTCACTCTTGATAAGGGCTTGGTGAGAATGTCCGTTATTTGCTCGTTCGTGGATATGTACTGGAGCTCCACAACTCCTCTCTGCACCATGTCCCGGACGTAATGATATTTGATCTCTATATGCTTAGACCTGTCATGGAATATATGGTTCTCAGTAAGCTTCACGCAACTTTGATTGCCATAATGTATCAAAGTTGACTCAAATTCTAGATCAAATATCCTAGCTAGCAACATCTGGAGCCACACTGCTTCATGGCTTTCCACGCTTGCTGCAGTATACTCTGCTTCTGATGTATTGAGTGCCACCGATGCCCGCTTCCTACTCAACCATGAGATCATGCCTGATCCCATACTAAAACAACATCCATAAGTACTCTTTCGATCCACTGCACTCCCTACCTAGTCAGAATCTGTATATCCTTGCAGTTTCACATCTTCACTCAAGACATATCTCAATCCATATTCAACTGTACCGTGAAGATACCTCAACATATGCTTTGTTGCCATCCAATATACCTGTCTAGGTTCAAGCATGTGTTGACTCAAGGTATTCACTGTAAACCATGTCTAGTCTAGTGTTAACCAGGTACATCAAGGATCCAATCAACTATCTATACATTGTGGGATCTACCAAATTTGAAGATTTGTCACTCAAGAGCTTCAGATTTATCATCATGGGTGTGGTCATGGATTTGCAGTCTATCATCCTGAATTTCTTCAGGATCTCAACAATATATTTTCCTTGGTTAAAGGAAAATCTCATCTGATCTTTGCCACACTTCCAATCCCAAGAAGTAATGCATCAAACCTAGATCCTTCATCTCGAACTTTGAAGTGAGCTCCCTCTTACACCCATCAATGAGCTTCTCGTCCCTTGTTAGAAACAAGTCATCTACATATAGAACCAATATCAATGGGCATCCATCCTCAACCTTATAGTAAAGGTTAGGATCTGCCTCACCCTTTTGTAAATCCTAAGCTCATCAAATATTTGGGGGTAGTCGAGTTAGCTTAGCAAGCGTTTTGTCTTTATCCAGTTATACCAGAGTTGATCTTCTATTACTGGAAGCGGGAAAGACTCATTTGTCTAATCTGCTCGCTCTTTGAAGGGTCACATCAATCCATTTATTAAACAATGAAAAGCCCTGTGTCCTGTTACTTATGTGCCTAAAAAGGACCTTACTTTCTAGTTTTATCCAATTTGATCTGGTTCGGGAAGGGATGGGAAGGGTTTGAAAAGGCCACCTTTCAACTATCAAATTTACCATCTGTTTCCACCTCCATTTTATTTAGGGATTTATCACTCACCTGACTTCAGGAAGGTGAGGGCTTAATTTCTTATCGATTCCTTTCATGGTTAATGCTCAACAAATTGAATAAGAATGAAGAACTCCTGGCATACCATGCCCTAGGTACTTTCTTCATCCTGTACAAGGCCTTCTTCAGTCTGCACACATGGGACTCCTTCCCATGGATCACAAAGCCTTATGGTTGTTCTATGTACACTTCTTCTTCTATTACACCATTCAAGAAAGAAATCTTGACGTCCATCTGGTGTAATTTCCATCTCATTACGGAAGCAATTGCAATGATTGATCTAATGGAAGTGTATTTTGCTACAAGAGCAAAGGTTTCATCATAGTCTTCTCCCTCTTTCTGAGAGAACCCTCTAGCCACAAACCTTGCCTTGTACTGCTCTATGCTATCGTCTGTAGCATGCTTGATCTTGTAGATCCATTTGGAAGTCACAACTGACTTCCCTTCTGGTCTCAGAATGACCTCCCATACATCAATCTTCATGATGGATTGATACTCCTCCATCATGGCATCCTTCCATTCTGGCTTCTCAGTAGTTTCTTCAAAAGTGGAATGTTCCAAATGAATGATGTTGCTCATTAGTGCCACATAGATGGAAAACTTATGTGGTCTCTTGCTCTCTCTAAAGGAGCCTTTGGGAGCTGCATGTCCTTCAGCTTCCTACAAGGTGTTTCGAAGCCAAGCCGGTCTCTTCCTGGTAGCCACAACTTCTTCAGGTAGATCTACAGGTCATTCTGACTCTACCATATCATTTTGAACTTCCGGGATGGTTTCTTTAGGTGTAGAGTCAACCATAATTGTATCTTTGGGAGCCTCTTGCTATATTTGGTCCTCATCTATGTGAGATTCCCTGGCTCCTTTGAAGGCTTCAGCTTCGTCAAATGTTACATCTCGGTTGATCTTGTTCTGTCTCTGCCCTGGAATGTAAATTCTATAGGCCTTCAAAGTCTCATTATATCCAACTAATGTGCCCTTCTTTCTTGAGGGTTCCAATTTCGTTCTCTTTTCCTTGGGAACATGTATAAACACTAGACAACCAAAAATCCTCAAGTGACTGACTTCTGGCTTCTTTCCGGTGAACACCTCTTCAGGTGTTTTGTTCCACAATATCTTATGAGGGATTATGTTTTGCACCTATACAGTCGTACTGGATGCTTCTTCCCATAAGTGTATGGGTAGGCCCTGGTCATGTATCATCGCTTTTGATGCTTCTATGATGGATCTATTCTTTCTTTCTGCAACCCCATTTTGATGGGGGTTGTAAGGAGTTGTAAGCCCCCTCTTAATCCTTGCTTCTTGGCAAAAGTATTTAAACTCCTTTGAGGTGTACTCGCCTCCATTGTCAAATGTCAAAACTTTAATCTTCCTCTCAGAGAGATTCTCAACTAAAGCCTTGAACTCTTGAAACTTGTTAAGGACTTCATCTTTTGCTTTCAAGAAGTAGATCCATGTCTTCCTAGAATAGTCGTCTATGAACAACACATAGTATACAAAGTTGCCAAGTGATGGCACCCTCATCTGTCCACATACATTGGAGTGTATGATGTCCAAAATACCTTTGGATATGCTATCACTGCTTGTAAAGCTTCCCTTGACATTATTTCCAAGTGCACAACCTTTGCATACTCCTTCATGGTCTATCTGGATTTCTGGTAGACCTGTAACATTCTTGCTCAAAACTGGTAATGATCTATAGTTCAAGTGAGCAAGCCTTCAATGCCATAGTTCACTAGAACTAACACTATTGTATACAAGGGCTTGTTCTTGGTGTCCTTTCAACTTATACAGTCCTCCCTCTCGGACACCAATCACAGTGGCTTTATTTATGCTTGAATTCTTGGGCCATAGAAGGACTTGGCCATCCACAAAAGCTACCCTAAAACCTTTATCTTCTAAAGCTGAAATAGATAGAAGATATTTCTTTAAACCTTGTACAAATAGTATATCTTCAATTGAAAGAGGGTTACTCGAGTCAAGTTGTAAGGAGGCTTCTCCAACGTCTTTGATTGCATGCTTAGAATCGTCTCCAAGAACCACTTGAAGTGCGGAGTCATTTTCTGTTAATTTTGATAGAGAGTTTTTGAATCCGGGCATATGCTTGGAAGCATCGCTATCTATGAGCCAGGTATTGCTTCCTTGAGTGATGGTTCCGGTGAGTGCTGAAATGAATACAAATTCATCTTTGGGTTTGTGTTCTTTAGCATCAGCCGCATGTGCATAGTGCTTCTTATTTTCCTTCTCATGTTTGTGAGGACATTGTGCGGCATAATGCCCCATCTTCCTGCAATTGAAGCATTGAACCTTTGACATATCCCTCTTATGACGTGGATTCTTAGACTTCCTTGGGTTTCCTTCTTGTCTTTCCTTTCTCTTCTTCACTTGTGATACAAGTGCTTGGTTTTCCTCATCATCTGCCTTTTGTTTCTTGGACATTAATCTAGATTCCTCTTGAGAGAAATTTGCCCATAACTTGTCAAACTTGGGTAACTTCCTTCTTGCACAAATTCCTTGGACAAATGGGTCCCAAGAGGGAGGGAAACCATTAAGTTTAGTGGTTACTAGTTCAACATCTTCCACTCGATCTCCAATGCCTGCTAACTGGTCTTTGATCCGTGAGATCCTTGTAAAGAAGTGGGCTATCGTCTTTGACTTGTTCATAGTCACATTTATGAGTTGATGCTATAGGGTAAGCTTCCTACTGTTGTTCTTGCTTTCATAGAGTTTGGTTAGGGCATCAAACATCTCCTTTGCAGTCTTAAGTTATGATACATTGGGTATTAGGTGATCCTTGATCAAGTCTGTCAAGATCCTCTTGGCCTTGACCTCATTCTTCTTGAACTTTGCCTTTGCTTCTTCGTCTTCGGGTTCTGGAAGCATCTTTTTGACGTGATCCAATAATTCATTCTCTTCTAGAATGAGTTTTATTCTATGCTTTCAGGATCTGAAGTTATCTGCTCCATCCAATCTGTCCTCAACTCTCATATTGGTTGACATTTTCGTTGGTGGAAACCCTAGCACTGAAAAACCTCAATTTTTCAAACTTCACCAAACAATACGTTGAGGGTTTCAGGGGGTGCACTAGGTTAGGGCACACTTCTCTGTGAAGGAATTATTCCCAACGTCCTTGGGATAGTGCTCAACGAGCTTGACAAAGTATTGCAGCTGGAAGGTGTCGCTATAACGATCTTCTAGTGGTAAAACTGTTCTAAAGGTAACCAACTCTAAAACCATGTTGGATTTTCCTTATTTACAGAGCATTAATGTTACTAATGTTCTTTTACTTCATTACCATTAACATATATATCATGTATTGAGCAGTAGCAACATAAACAAGAGACAGAAAAAATAACACAAGAAATTTATCCTGGGAAAAGCCCAAAAGGAGGAAAAACCCAACAACCTTTTTTAGATAGATTTCGTTCACAAAGCAAGTCCAATCAGATAAATCCTAGCACAAGTGCTAGCTTAACCAGAAATACCACCCTAACGACAACAACAACACCATACAAAGGTAGTGCACCTCCTCAAGGAGTAGCGCATAAGAGAGAGATACCAAAATACTGAACAATAATAAACTGTGCAGCTACAACTATTGCGTCACCTCCTCCAAACTCGTGCCTTGCTTCTGTGTAGTTGGGAGAGTGTGTGAGTGAACAAATGAGCCAAGACGTCCTCTATTTATAGTCTTCTTGGCCACTAGACTGGGTCAACTTCTTCTCTAGACATGTGTCTTTTCATTATTATTTTATTCTTCTGGGTCAACTTCTCTTCTAGGGTATTTCAATATCTATCCAATAGATCTCTTGTTTCTGGAATCTTCTCCACATCTAAGAAAGGTCATCTAGGAGGGAAAGATCCTCATGCAACTATCAAAACATCAACATTTATGCCACATGGACCTTGATCTCATGATACCATCATTTGGTGATTGTCGATCCCTGATTCTCACACTCCAACAATTTTGCCTCCGCTTGCGTCAATTATATTGAAACACAAATTGGATCTTTAAAAATTCAAAAAGTGTAATTTTTTTAGGGCTCTCATTAACTTATAGAAGAAAGGATTTGTGTAAGAAAATATGACCACCACACTCCACCCACAATTTTGTAGTGGAATGACATTTTTTTTTTTCAGATGCCTATGAATTGAAACAAAAACTATTAATTATAATACCTTGGTAAGAAAATATGACGACCACACTCCACCCATAATTGTGCAGTCTAGTGACATGTTTTGAGATCTCTGTGTTGGAATTATTGGTGTAATATGTACAAATGACCATATTTTGTAATTATGGCCACGACCATATTTTGTTTTATTTATTGTATATTAGGCTATGGTCAAAACTGACCTAGTCGAGCATGATATTTAGGCTCAATAACCCTAGGGTGTGTGCCCTTGTTTTGTGGGTCCTTAACACCCTATTGAAGGGATGCCTCACTTGAGTAGTGTATAAATACACAACTCGAGCTCTCATTAGTAAAATGCCTTCTTGTTATCTTCTTGATTTGAATTACAAATTGTCATAAGCTTACGGGAATTTAATTTTGGCGTTCTCTCTTGTGATTGGCATCTTTCTCTTACGTCCACTTTATATTTGCATTTTTTGTTAGATCAAGCAAAAAATGTAATAACATGCTGTAACAAATCCTCCATTCACAATACAAGTAAACAATTAGAACGAAGTAGTAGATATTTTTTTTGAAACTAAATTATGAAGTCATCGGTTATGCAAATATAAAGTAAGAAAAGATTGCTACAATTAAACAATTAAATAATTCTATGTAGAATAATATTGGTATTCTTTCTCAATGTCAAGTTCACATCAGGGTCATGATACAACATCCAGTCTTTCTTGTTCTAAATGTGGAGAGCATGACCATCGACCACAACAATCCTTGCATTAGTTAAGGTCTAAATCAACTATGATAATCAAGATAAATTCATGTAATTAATGAACGAACAACGTAAGGTAAGTGAATTTCTTATATCATTTGAATCTAACTTCTTCTAACAAAGCTAACGAATCAATAATTCAACCATGTCTCTACTCTTAGTTAGATTGTCTAAAGTGCAAGTCAATATTAACCAATCACATCAATTATAATCCAGGATCAATTGGCCAAACATATTCTATACGCAAAATTATTCCTTACAAGAACAATGTAATTGATAACCTCAACCAAGGCAATCTTATTAGAATAATAATAATTCATATTAATAATAAATTTTAATACATAGAAATCGTTATACTATTTATACCAACTATCAATAAGGTATTAAATACCTAGAAATATAAACTTTAGTTCCTTAAAACTTTCTTCACTTGAGAGTTAGAGGTCAATGATTAATTCTCTACTTAAAATAATTGTGAACTGAAAGTAGATTACTGAGATGAAAGGGTTATCTCAAACATACCATTCAATATATATATCAAACAAATGTTTACACTTGCTCAGGAGTTTATTGTCTACAACATTTATCATCTATACTTATTAATTTAAGCCCCTAACTCTATTCATTGTCAGCATAATTATTAATTAAGATACACAATTCTAAGTTAGGTACATATATTCTCTCTCTCTCTATATATATATTATGATTAGATAATTTATTCAGGATTTTCTCGGTCAACATACTTAGTAATTGTCAATAAGATGGAATTAAAATAATATTATCTATTATAATATTATTAAAATTCACCAGTGATGAAACTATCCATCTAATTTAGAGAGTTATAATCCTTCGGGCAACCCATCGATTGTATTGTAAGAGGTCTTTTATAGACCATAAATTTTCTGAGTTCTCTTGTTCATTGATGACAAATCAGAGTTTGTAAACAATATTCTGCATCCGTCGACAAGTTTCACGACAAGACGTTTCACTATGTCTGTTTTTTTTTTCGAGAACCCATAATCCTCATGAATAACCTGGGTAGGTTTAATAAAGATTATGTCGAGTTGTGATCGAAACCTTCATATGTTATTAAAATTATGCTTGTTCCTTCACTCGACATTGAAATTATTTTGTCAATACCAAATAATATGAGTTAAGTAATCCATGTCTATGGTCGAACAGAAGGACCACACCACGTCTTGAAAGCTAGTCTAACTGTGAGCACATGATTGATTATGTGTAAGCAGAAACTCTTCCAGGAATACAACACATTCAAGGAGCTATCCCAACTTGGAGTTGTCATATTCATTATAGTGCTTAGGGATGTCAAGTTATCGCCAAGCATTTCCTCTCTACCAACTCCACTCGTACTCCACCTTGAAAAAATCTTAAGGATCTTCTAAATCTATAACACGTGCCTTACAATGGTGTATATGATACTTGCGAATCTCTTTCAGGCAATCATAAAAACAAATTAGATGTTATGTCTGCTTCCACATTGACCTCCATGAACAACGTTTTTCGTCCTTCTTGGAGTGATCCGAGTCCTGAAATATCTCACTCAATTTGTGTAATGGTTAGAATAGCATTAATCATGTTGTGAATGCGGTAGATATGGTACATTCTCTCCTTGTTACTTTCGTTTCGTCTCCCTATGGAGATCCTTCACAATCAACCTCTCGAGACGCTCCACTCTTCGGGGCGCCCCTCATCATTTTCAAGAGAATCGACTATGATCTAAAGTGCTGCTACTTTTCCTCTTTTGGCCTATTGCTCCAGTTCGCAACTGAGTAATCGCAGAGCCAACAAAACAATTGTCTCCCAGAGCTCTGAACTTTCGTTCATTCAACTATGGCTACAAAGAAAATTTTTGGTTAATCGGAACCGCCCACAAACAAGATTTAAACTGTCCTTCTAGACCTCCGCTAGGGTCAATCATTAAATTTTGTCATAGAGTTGCAGAAGAGAGATACATTTTGAGATTCAAGGGGAACAAACACACCAACATAACTTAATTGAAAAAATCACCCTGATTTCTGTTTTTATAAACATGTAAGAATTGAATCCCTCAAACGTTCACGATGAACATAGAAACTCCTAACAAAATTCGAAGATAATGCTTATCAACTAAGGCGTTAAAACTCAATCTGAATTTTATATTTTGTATTTCAAGTTCATGCATTGGGTCAAAGATGATAAACGAAATGCTCATAAACGATTAAGGTAACCAACACGACTTCAACTAGTAATTGAAATTGCATAAAATCTCCAATGAATGTTATTCATAATATTATTCAATAGATTTGTTGTGTAGTTTCTCTTATTTCATAAGAAACAATATCAGGATATCCAATAACACACCGATAACCAATTGAAATTCCTTTTGATCAACGCCAAATACCAATCACAAAATGTGAAATTTAATAGTATTTACTATAAGGAATCAAGGCTACTATTGTAACAATACAAATCCCATTCATAATATACATATATTGAATTAAAAAATGCACTATTACGTCTTAGCACTTATCAAATACACAAATTTTAACAGTGAGTTGAATTCATCGGAATCGTTCCAAATGAAAAATCAATATACATAAATTTGACATTTCATATATTACATACAATTAGAATCGCAAAAATTATTGTAACCCGAGGAGTAAAAATATGAGGATGATTTCCACTAGTTGACCTGGTAGCTTTTGTCCTTCCTTCACTTGCTAATTGAACAACTTCAGCGGTACCTTCCAGTCAATGTTAGGGGTACTCTTCTTCCCCCTTAGCCCCCCGAACCGCAAAGGGACCACACAAAGTAAACCATAAATTCAATAGCACCCAAAACTTTCCTCGCAAGGAAGAGCTTCCACTCGTTGCCAAGTTTTGGAATCCCAACTCTCACAAGTAAAACTTAGTCAAGAAAAAATTTGGCAGCGTAACAATACTAACAAAAGTGAGATCCCCTCTCCCTTTCTCTCAATTCTTTTATAGAAAAATTCTCAATGACACGTGTTCTCATGTAAAAATAATTAATTTTTAATAATTTAATTAAAGGATTATTCACCCACTACATGTGTCACACTCTCCCCAAGTTGCACATGTAATTTCTCTTTTTAATGTATTTAAATAGACAATTTCCCTCACATTCCCCAATGTGTTCCTATTTTTCTCTTAGTTGTCTCTTAGCTCCCCAATCCCTTTTTTAATTTGTGTCTCCTAACTAGATGTTAGTTTGAGTTGGATTATGAGTCTTCTTTTAGTTGAGATTAGTGGTAGTTGACTCAAGATGCTACTCTATGTGGACCACCTATTGTCTCATGTTTATTTATTTGTAAATATTTTTTATTATTTTCATGTACACATGTGCACTTACCCAAGTTTATTCTTATTTCTTCATTCAATTAAATTGCTAGTCTAATTCTTTTATTCCCTTTTTAGGGTTTACTTAAAAAAACCTCTTTTAATTTGCACTTGGTGACCTTGTGAGAGACTAAGGGTTGTCTAAGGAATAAATATTCTTCCTTTTGCATGCCCCTTAGAATTATTCGTGAGCCACTGTCTCAGTCTACCCTCACGACATCGTAGAGCTCTCTAACTAAGTCATCATTAACCTATAGTTTAGGTTATAGCGAAAGTGCTACTAGGCTATGGCAGGGACGTTGCCACACCTCTCCCCCAACTGTCTAGTTTCTGTGCATGACCCCTTTACTCCTTATGTGAATCAGATTAGCAAGCGTAGCCAAGCCTGCATCCACTGGCAAAAATACTATCAATAATCCATATACATAACATCCATACTGAAATCATCATATATACATGTAAATCAATACTCAAAACTCAAACCAAATACAAGTCCACTCCTTGACTCAATCCAGAGTCCAAGGAAGTTTGTTAATGCCATAAACATCATCAACCTGTCATGTATCCTACACTCTTAGGGAAACTCACCAATAATATTTTTCGATACATATATACATCTAAAAATTAATATATAATCACAATGACATCATAACATAACTCATAAACAAAGCATAATCATAATGTATCATAACCGGATCACTTGCTCGCAAGTGTCCTCAAAGAATAAGTCTGTATAAAATGTGCTCAGTAGAATTGGATGTTATATACACCCCCTCTTGGTTTAAACTTCATCCCAAAGTTTGTACAATGTCAATAATGGTAGAAATAAATGTATTTGACACAGATATACATATCTAATCTATCAAACAAATAAGGAAAATGTTGATGCATCTCATATGTGTTCTCCCAAGTAGCTGAGTGTGGACTATAATTGTCCCACTGAACCTTGACCTGATCGGCTATTCGACGCCATAGATGTCAAGTGCGATGGTCCAGAATGCGGATTGGCTCTGCCATGAGAGCACTCTCGTCCGACACCTGCAAAGAACACATGTCAATAACATGTGACAGATCTAAAATATAATGTCGCAAAATAGATACATGAAATACATCGTGCACATGCCTCAAAGAATCAGGCAAGGCTAGTTGATAAGCCACGAGTCATTTTCTCTCTACAACTTCGAAAGGTCCCACGAACCTAGGTGAGAGTTTAACACCCTTTCCAAACTTGATCGAACTCCTATGCATTTTTACCTGGAAGAAAACTTTGTCGCCAATATCATAGTTCCGGTCAATGTAGTGTGTATCACCATAACTCTTTTTTTGATCTTGCACTTATTTAATCCTTTGTCTTATTGTTCACATCTGTTTTTTTATTTCTTGGATCACTTTCGGTCCCACCAAGACCCTATCCTCTAGTCGATATCAAGTCAGAGGTGTCTAACACGACCATCCATAAAGAAACTCAAGCGGTGGCATATTAATCATACTATGGTAACTGTTGTTGTATGGAAACTCTACCAATGGAAAGAAGTCTTCCCAATGCTTTTGTTTATCCATCATGTACATCCGAAGCATATTCTCTAAGATTTGATTTGTCCTTTTAGTTTGTCCGTTTGTTTCGGGGTGATATGTTGTACTAAAATTCAGTTGTGTTCCCAAAGCCTCTTAGAAACTAGTCTAAAATCATCCTGTAAACATCGATCCTTGATCGGATATGATCCTTCTTGGTACACTGTGCAACCTTACAATTTCATTAACAAAAAATCTAGCTATGTTCGACACCTGATATATCATATACACTGGAATAAAGTGTGCACTCTTCGTCAGAGTGTCAACGACTACAAAAATCGAATCGTGTCTCCTTGTCGTCAATGACAATCTAACAATAAAATCCATCGAAATGACTTCCCATTTTGATTCAGGGATCGCGTGTGGTTGTAACAATCTTGTTGGATGTCTATGTTTAGCCTTCACTTATTGACGTTCTAAATATCTTTCCATGTAACTAACTATGTCTGCTTTCATTCATTTCCAGAAGAATAAAGGCTTAAGGTTTTCCTTCATCTTCATGACTCCTGGATGAGCCATGTACACTGCTCGATGAGTTTATCTTAAAATCAAACTTCTTAATTCGTCGTTAGGCGGTACATAAATTCTGTTGTTATACCTCAACAATTCGTCGATGTCAAATGAATAAACTTCATCCCTTGGTACTATCATGGTATCTTGTCCGATATTATCCTTAACTTCCTTGTACCAACCATTTTCAATCTGGAAAGCTAGAATATTTCCTCGAAGATTTGTCTTAAGAGGTATTATCGAGAATATGTGTGGTCTCTGACTCAATGCATCTGCTACTTTGTTCACCATTTCTTTAATGTAAGTAATCTCAAAGTCGTATTCTCTAGGTATTTCTGACCAACGCCTTTGTCGCGCGTTCAAGTCACTCTGACTAAAAATATGTTGCAATCTACATTGATTTCTCTTTAATTCGAATTTTCATCCAATCAAATAATGTTTCCAAACTCGTAAGACATATACAATTTCTAATAATTCCAAATCATGTGTTGCGTAATTCTCTTCACGCCTTCTTAATTTCCTTGAAATGTAAGTGATTACATGATCGTCTTGCATCAATACTCCACCCAAACCCTCCTTGGATGCGTCCATGCATACCAAGAATTCCTTGTCCATATCAGGGACCTTAATTATCGATGTTGTCTTTAATAACTCCTTAAGCTTTTGAAATGCTTCCTTGCATTTCTCTGACCATACAAATTTCTTGTTTTTCTTCTGCAATTCAGTAATTGGATTTGTTATCTTCAAAAAACCTTCGACGAAGCATCGATAATAACCTGCTAACCCCATAAATCTATGTACTTCTTGTACATTCGTCAGTGTTGACCATTCCATAATAGCCTCTACTTTCGTTGGATCAACAACGATACCTTCTCCAAATATGATATGTCCTAAATAATGAATCTTTGTCTGGTAAAAAGAACACTTCGACAACTTCCCGTACAACTTGTTTTCTCTTAGACACTGTAAAACCAATCTCAAGTGTTCGTCGTGTTCTTCTTTTGTCCGAGAATAAATCAGTATATCTTCGATAAATACTTGTACAAACTTGTCCAAGTATTTGCGGAATAACCCATTCATTAACTCATGAATATACACGGGGCATTCGTCAATTCAAACGGTAAAACAATAAACTCATAGTGTCTGAATCTCATCTTAAATGCGGTCTTAAGGAAACATAGTTATCAACTTAATGAGAACTCTACAGAGTTATTGTTTTTTGGGGGGTCAAGTTTTTTACCCCGTTTTTAAAAATGGTGCTGCCGGTAGCACCCCCCTCCCTTTTTAGGTGTTTTTTTTGATATTTTAAATTTTTTGATACATAAGGTTTCCACTTTTTTGTTTTTAAATGCTTGTTTTTTCATTTAGTTTCAAATTGTTCAAATTTTTTATTTTTTATTTTTTTCTCAACGGTGTTTTTTCTTCTATTTTCAAACTTTTCTATTTTTATTTTTAGTCAATGGTGTTTTTAGTCATATTTCCATGCTCCATCCAATGTTAAAAATGTTGTACACCATTTATTTTTTTTAAATTAAGATTTTTCATGTTATTATGTGTCTTTAATTAAATTATGGTTCCATACTTTTTAAATATAGTGGAAAATATCATTTTTAACACATTGTTTTACCTTTACTTCAATACATAGAAAATAATTGTAGTTAAATAACACTATTTTAAAATATTTACCAAAAATATATAATTCATTTTTTTATCAATTAAAAACTGAAAAAAATAAGAAAACCAAAAAAATTAAATTTTTTTTTTTCAAAACAAATTTATATTAAAAAAACTACCAAAAAAAATTGAAAAAAAAAACATTTTAAAAACAAATTTATATTAAAAAAACTATTGATGAAAAACCTAAAAAATTAAAGAGGAAAAAAACCATAAAATTAAATATAT
>ML806660.1:163280-210140 GCA_009831015.1 Picea engelmannii
ATATATATATATATATATATAATGTTTTAATATATAAATATGATTGTTTTTAGATATTTATGAAAAACATTTATTATTTTAAGGTTTTTTTAATTTAGTTTCATAAATATGTTTTATTTTAGATGTTTTTCTTAAAACATTTTATTGAATTTTGTTTTTTTAGTTTTTTTTGTTATTTTTTTTTCTATTTTTTTAACAAGAAAACTTATTTTTGTTTTAAATTATTGTTTTTTCGCCAAATTTTATTTTATTTTTAATTTTTTTTAGTTTTTCTTTGATTTTCACCATTTTGTTAAGTTTTGTTGTTGTTTTTTTAAATTTGGATTTTGAATATATTCTTTTAAATGTGTTTTTGTCTTCATTAAAAATATATATATTTGTGAAGATTTTCTCTTTTCTCTTATTCATTTTTTAATGTAAATTAAAAAAAAAAAAGGGTTAGTAAATAAATTTTCAAGTGACCATTTAGGATTTAATTTTGGGTTTTTATTTGTGTAGGGATTTGTTGTCAAGACCACAGTTTGAATTAGGTCGTAATTAGCTGTAATTTTCACGTTTAGAAAAAACATTTTGCTTTAGGTAGCGTCATGTTTTTATTTAGGTGTTGATTTTAAGGTTTTTTTAAGCAACTATTTTATGTTTTAAGGCCATGCTTGAAAAAAGTTGTAATTTTGACCCGGTCAGAAAAATTGGTGCTATTGGTAGCACGATGTTTTGATTTGGGGGTTGATTTTAGAGTTTTTTTGAGCAACCATTTTAGCTTTTAAGCTCATGCTTGAAAAAAGTTGTAATTTTACCCCGGTTACAAAAAATGGTGCTACCGATAGCACCACTTTTTGATTTGGGGGTTGATTTTAAAGTTTGTTTGAGAAGACATTTGATCATTTAAGCCCATGCTTGAAAAAAGTTGTAATTTGACCCGGTTACAAAAAATGGTGCTACCGGTAGCACCACTTTTGATTTGGGGTTGATTTTCAAGTTTTTTATGCAAAAATATGGGTTTTAAGGGCTAGAGTTCTCGTTTTGAGGTCACAGTTCTCATTAAGTTGGTAACTATGTTATATCTTCTTCCTTACTTCGCAACTGATGATATCTCGATCTCAAGTCAATCTTTGAAAACATCGTTGCTCCTTTCATCTGGTCAAATAAATCATCTATTCTTGGCAACAGATTTTGGTTCTTGATTGTAGCTTTATTCAATTGACAATAGTCAATGGAAATCCTCCACCATCCATCCTTCTTTCTCAAAAAAATAACCAGCGCACCCCACAATGACACACTTGGTTGTATAAGTCCCAAGTCTAGTAACTTATTTATTGCATTTTCAACTCCTGGAATTCCAGTGTCAACATCTGATATGACGTTCTTGTAATCAGTTATGTTCTAGGTTTTAAGTCTATGGTAAATTCCAATTCTCTTACTAGCGGTAAACCTAGTAGCTCTTAAGAAAAAACATCCATGAACTCTGACACTACGGGAAGGTTTTCTAATCCTTATGTGTCCCCCTTTTCGTTTAGCGCTAGGATGGCGTATAACTTACACCCCTTACGCATACTTTTCTGTAATTGTAGGGAAGAAATAAACCTCAATGACACTCCCTTGTTTCTTCCTACAATTAATCTACTCTGTTCCAAATCATTTGTCAAACTTAATCGTTTCGTCTTGCAGTTAAGTATCGCATCGTGTTATTCTAACCAATCCATTTTGATCACTATATTGTAAGATCCCAATATTGTAACATACAAGTTTACACTTGTCACAAAGCCACCCAAGTTAATGTTACAATCCTTAACGTTTCCTCCAACCTTTTGCTTAGCACCGAATTCCATTTCCACATGTCTAAACTCATCTTGTTCGACTATCTTCACCTTAATTATTTTAAGCGCAACACTAAATATAAAGATCTCAGTAGCTCTTGGATCTATCAAAACACTAAAATGTTGATCGATGATCATACCTGACGTCTCGAACACGGTGGATTGATTCTCATCCTGACAGTTATTCACCGTTGCATGTATCTTGTGGGCCTTGCCCAACTCTCCAACTATCCTAGGTCTTGATGATCCGAAAGCTCTCATCTTCTCAGTAGGACAATCTCTTTGGTAATGTGGCTCTCCACATGTCCAACATCCATTCTTTGGTCCAATGCTCCTAGTCCCAGAAGTAGAAACTATTGGCCTAGGAGTCTATTGTGTTGGTATGTTCTGTGTACCAGGTCTAAACTGATGTTGTTGTTGTGGATGACACTATTGTTGTTGTTGTGGTGCTCTGTAGGGAGTCCTCTGATGAGAATTTTGTCATCGTGGTGTCGAGAATATAGGTCCTTTGGGCATATCACAGTGCCCAGAGGTTTGTCTAGCTGGTCTCTGATGTTGTTGCGCTCCCATTGTCGCCTGTCTAGTATGTTTAGAATGAGTCCTACCCTGACCCCCATTGTTCAACTCTTCTTCAGCAATGAGAGTCTTCTGAACTACATCGTACAACATTTGAGGCATCAATATCCTCACTTTCGCATGAATGTTGAAGTTGAGTTCGAACACAAACTTGTTAACTTTTAGTTTATCCGTGTTCAAATGTGGAGCATATCTAAGTAGCTCCATGTACTTGGCCTCATACTCTGGTACCTTATGACTACCTTATTGTAAGGTGTTGAACTCATTAAGTTGGCTCTCAATGAATTCATATAACAAATACCTCTACCGGAATCGTTCCTCGAACAATTCCCATGACACATCTTCAACGACCATGTTTAGTTGAGGTAGGAGTGCATTCCACCAAAGAAGAGCACTCTCCTTGAGTTGAAAGACCGCCATGCAAACTTTCATGTTGGAGTTGTAATCGCGTAGTGAAAATCACATTGCCATGTTCTCCAACCATGCATCGGTGGCTAAGCCATCTGTGGCACCCCAGAACTCGAGAAATTTCACTTTCTTGAGTTCTTTGTGTATACTACTACTACCTGCTAAAGTGCATTGTGAACCCTCATTGGGCACATATGCTCTTCCCTCATCTCGATCCAGGCGGTTGATCAACGCCTCTGACATCCTCTGGAAGGATCTCATCATACCTACCACATCCCCCTAAAAAACCTTGTCATTGTGAGTAGTATGCTCCTCTCCAATTGGAGTTGATCCCTCCTGCGTGGATGCTCTCGGAAGAAGCGTACCTCTTCCCCCCACACCACATAATCTACTCATCCCGCATCCTCTAACCATGATACCTGTCATGAACAAATCAAATTATATTAGCTATACATCTTTAATCATTTGAAAATAACACAATGGAAGGTGTAACGGGTCTGGTGTCGCAGCGTTGAACTGGCTCTGATACCATATGTAACAAACCCTCCATTCACAATACAAGTAAAAAATTACAACAAAGTAGTAGATATTATTATTTTTTTAAAACTAAATTATAAATTCACTGGTTACGAAAATATAAAGTAAGAAAATCTTGCTACAATTAAACAGGTAAATAATTCTATGTAGAATAATATTAGTATTTTTTCTCAGCATCAGGTTCACATCAGGGTCATGATACAACATCTAGTCTTTCATGTTCTAAATGTGGAGAGCACAACCATCGACCACAACAATCCTTGCATTAGTTAAGGTCTAAAATCAACTATGACAATCAAGATAAATTCATGTAATTAACAGACGAACAATGTAAGGTATGTGAATTTATTATATCATTTGAATCTAAATTCTTCTAACAAAGCTAACAAATCAATCATTCAATCATGTCTCTACTCTTAATTAGATTGTCTAAAATGCAAGACAATATTAACCAATCACGTCAATTATAATCCAAGATCAATTAGCCAAATATATTCTATATGCAAAATTATTCCTTACAAAAACAATGTAATTGATAACCTCAACCAAGGCAATCTTAATTGGAATAGTAATAATTCATGTCAATAATAAATTTTAATACATATAAATCATTATACTATTAATAAATAGGATACCAACTATCAATAAGGTATTAAATACCCAGAGATATAAAATTTAGTTCCTTAAAACTTTCATCACTTGAGAGTTAGAGGTCACTAATTAATTCTCTTTTTAAAATAATTGTGAACCGAAAGTAGATTACTAAGATGAAAATGTTATCTCAAACATACCATTCAATATATAAATCGAACAAATGTTTACACTTTCTCAGGAATTTACTGTTTACAACATTTATCATTTATACTTATTAATTTAAGCCCCTAACTCTATTCATTGTCAACATAATTATTAATTATTAATTAAGATACTTAATTCTAAGTCAGGTACATATATTCTCTTCATATATATGTATATAGATAATTTATTCATGATTTTCCTAGTCAACATACTTAGTAATTGTCAACAAGATGGAATTAAAATAATATTACCTATTATAATATTATTAAAATTCACCAATGATGAAACTATCCATCTAATTCAGAGAGTTATAATCTTTCAGGCAACCCATCGACTGTATTGTAAGAGGTATTTTATAGACCAGAACTTTTTTGAGTTTTCTTGTTCATTGATGACAAATTGAAGTTTGTAAACAATATTCTGCATCTGTTGACAAGTTTCACAGCAAGACGTTTCACTATGTCTGTTTTTTTTTCGAGAACCCATAATCCTCAGGAATAATTTGGGTAGGTTTAAGAAAGATTCCATCGAGTTGTGATCAGACCCTTCATATGTTATTAAAATTTCTCTTGTTCCTTCACTTAGCATTGAAATTATTTTGTCAATACCAAATAATATGAGTTAAGTAAGCCACGTCTATGGTCAAATAGAAGGACCATGCCTCGTCTTGAAAGCTAGTCTCATTGTGAGCATGGGATTGATTATGTGTAAGTGGAAGATCTTCCAGAAATACAACACATTCAAGGAGTTGTCATATTCATTATAGCGCTTGGGGATGTTAAGCTATTTCCAAGCGTTTCCTCTCCACCAACTCCACTCGTACTCCACCTTGAATAAATATTAAGGATATTCTAAATCTATAACACATGCCTTAGAATGGCGTATATGATACTTACAAATCTATTTCATGCAATATAAAAATAAATTAGATTTTCTTCCTGCTTCCACATTGGCCTTCAAGAGCAGTGTTTTTCGTCCTTCTTGGAGTGATCTGAGTCCTCAAATATCTCACTCAACTTGTGTAATGGTTAGAATAACATTAATCATGTTCTGAATGGGGAAGATTTGGTACATCCTCTCCCTGTTACTTTCATTTCGTCTCCTTATGGAGATCCTTCACGATCAACCTCTCGAGACGTTCCACTCTTCGTGGCACCCCTCGTGATTTTTAGGAGAGTCGATTATGATCAAAGTGCTGCTACTTTTCCTCTTTCGACCTGTTTCTCCAGTTCATGACTGAGTAATCGTAGATTCACCAAAACAATTGTCTCTCAAAGCTCTAAACTTTCGTTAATTCAACCATGGCTACAGAGAAAAAAATTGGTAAATCGGAACCACCTACAAACAAGATTTAAACTATCCTTCCAAACCTTCTCAGGGTCAATCATTAAATTTTGTCACAAAGTTGTAGAAGAAAGAGATGCATTCTGAGATTCAAGGGCAACAAACACACCAATATAACTTAATTGAACAAAACACCTTTTTATATGTGTAAGAATTGAATCCCTCAGATGTTCACGACAAACAAAGAAACTCCTAACAAAATTTGAATATAATGCTTATCAACTAAGGTGTCAAAACTTAATCTGAATTTATATTTTGTGTTTCAAATTCATGCATTGGGTCAGAGTTGATAAACAAAACGCTTGACAATGATTAAGGTAATCAACATGAATTCAAATATTAACTAAAATTACATAAGAAGATCTCCAACGAATGTTATTCATAATATAATTCAATATATCCGTTGTGTAGTTTCTTTTATTTCATAAGAGACAATATCAGGATATCAATAACACACAGATAAATAATTGAAATTCCTTTTGATCAACGCCAAATACCAACACAAAATGTAAAATTTTATAGTATTTACTATAAGGAATCAATGTTGGAGTTACTTCACACACACCTAGGATTTATTTTTCCTAAGGTTTTTCCTTGTTTATTAGTCATTATTCAGTCTCCTATATTTTAGGGGAGAGTATTCTCTTTCAGTTGACACTTCAATTTGACTAGTTGAGTTGAGTTTACATGTTGCATTGGTTTTGTCACCATGCAACATTGGGATCATCACCATGATAATGTGCACTTGCCTTAGGATTATCACTAAACTGGCGCATTACCCTTGATTCCCTGAGTTAACTCCTCACTACTCTTTGTTTAGTCAGTTAACTGAAGACTAGTTGACTAGTTAACTCAGCTAGGTGGCAGTTCACTCTCGTAATTGTCCGAGAGACTAGACTAGATGGAAGTTCACTCCTGTAATTGCTAGTGTGTGTCGAGATCACTCTAGACCACCACTATGGCTCATTAGTTACTCATGTATCCCATATCTATTGTAAATTATTCATTCTTTGAGTGTGAAATACGGTTAATGAGAATTCTTCCATTCTTTCTCTCCTTCTTCATCTTTCTCCTATTCTCTATGAAAATGTGTGTATTATTGTTTAAATAGATCTATTATGTGTAGGTTCAACACATTTTCATGGTATCAGAGCTGACAGATTGCTAAGAAAAAGCTACACCAAGTTATTTTTTGCAGGTACTAAAGATTGAAGAACACATAAAGATGGAATACATGTTTTACTCACCAACAATATTTCTCATGCCTCATTACTATTTGGAATGGAAGCCATAAATTCTTCTTCATATTAGATGCAGAGGCTTGTACCAAATAGCTATGGCAATGGAAGTGGATCTTGATTCCGCCAACAAGAAAAATGACTTTCTCAATAGACAAGATACGGCCATAGGATTTATCTGCTTGTCTATTTCTCCAGAAATTCTCCACCAAGTATCTGATGTCTCACAAGAATTTACTCCAAATGAATTATGGACCATATTGGAGGTTTTATTTGGGAATAAGGAAGAATGGATGGAAAATGTTGACAAGATAGAGAATGTAGAAAAACCACTGGAAGATAAATCATCTCAGTTTGAAGAGCCTTCTACAAAAGTATATGCACAAATTTGTATTCCATTAATTGAAGATGATTTCTACTCCATTTCAAATTTTTTTCTAAAATTCATGTGGAAGATATATGGCATGCATCTTAGGAGTCACATGCAGAAATTTTTCCATGCGCAATGCATGTATATCAGGAGACAAAAAGGGAGCCACACACATCAGATTCAATTCTGATATATTTTTAGAAACATTTGCAGAAACAAATTAGATATTTGAATTCCTCTCGGGAAAATATCCAATATCAAAAAACAATTCACCCGAAACAAAGTTCAAGAAGTGAAGTTATGATCATTTTAAAATCAACAAAATTTCAACATTTTTCTGGATACGGCTGCACAGTTTTTAAAATTTCATCCAAAATCTATTTGGATACTTTGATTGCAAGAAGAGAAAGTGCATATGTGTGGACATATCAATGATGCATCTACTTCATCAGATCCGTGCAGACATCTACATCTTCAACAAAATCTTCAATGAGCACAAACTTGCACACTTGCGAGGTCTCCTTGGAGTGAACGACAAGATTGCTTAGAAACTGCTTTTTGTTCCTTCTCATTTTATTTTTTTATGCATTGTAAATTGAGGGGGGGGGGTTCCCACGAGGTTTTCCCTCTTTCCTCATTTATTTCAGTGTATATTTTGTATTTGGGTACCTAACATGACCTTGTTTCCGAGACCCATTCTTTATTTTCAATATAGTGATGTTCAGGGGGATGTTGGAGTTACTTCACACACACCTAAGATTTATTTTTCCTAAGGTTTTTCCTTGTTTATTAGTCATTATTCAGTCTCCTATATTTTAGGGGAGAATATTCTCTTTCAGTTGACACTTCAATTTGACTAGTTGAGTTGAGTTTAGATGTTGCATTGGTTTTGTCTCCATGCAACATTGGGATCATCACCATGCTAATGTGCACTTTCCTTGGGATCATCACTAGACTGAAACATTAGCCTTGATTCCCTGAGTTAACTCCTCACTACTCTCTGTTTAGGCAGTTAACTGAAGACTAGTTGACTAATTAATTCAGCTAGGTGGTAGTTCAATCTCGTAACTGTCTGAGAGACTAGACTAGGTGGAAATTCACTCCCGTAACTGTTGGTGTGTGTACAAATCACTCTAGACCACCACTATGGCTCATTAGTTACTCATGTATCCTATATCTATTGTAAATTATTCACTCTTTGAGTGTGGAATATTGTTAATGAGAATTCTTCCATTCTTTCTCTCCTTCTTCTTTCTCCTATTCTCTCTGCAAATATGTGTATTATTGTTTAGCTAGATCTATTATGTGTAGGTTCAACACATTTACATGGTGTCAGAGCCAACAGACTTCTAAGAAAAAGCTACACCAAATTATTTTTTGCAGGTACTAAAGATTGAAGAACACATAAAGATGGAATCTATGTTTTACTCACCAACAATACTTCTCACGCCTCATAACTATTTGGAATGGAAGCAATTTTTTTTTTTTTCATATTAGATGCAGAGACTTGTACCAAATAACTATGGCAATGAAAGTGGAGCCTGATTCTGCCGATGAGAAAAATGACTTTCTCAATAGACAATATATGGCCATAAGATTTATCTACTTGTCTATTTCTCCAGAAATTCTCCACCAAGTATGTGATGTCTCACAAGAATTCACTCCAAATGAATTATGGACTAGATTGGAGGTTTTATTTGGGAATAAGGAATAATGCATGCAAAATGTTGACAAGATAGAGAATGTAGAAAAACCACTAGAAGATAAATCATCTCAGTTTGAAGAGCCTTCTACAAAAGTATATGCACAAATTTGTATTCCATTAATTGAAGATAATGTGTACTCCATTTCATATTTGTTTTCTTAAATTCATGTGAAAGATATATGGCATGCATTTCATGAGTTACATGAAGACACTTTTCCATGCAAATTGCATGCATCTCATGAGACAAAAAGGGAGCCATGCACATCGGATTCAATTCTGATATTTTTTGAAAAACATTTGCAGAAACAAATTGGATATTTGAATTCCTCTCGCGAAAATATCTAATATCAAAAAACAAATCGTCCGAAATGAAGTTCGAGAAGTGAAGTTATGATCATTTTAAAATCAACAAAATTTCAAATTTTTTCCGGATACGGTCGCACGGTTTTCAAAATTTCATCCAAACTTTACTTGGATATTTTTCATTGAAAGAAGAGAAAGTGTATATGTGTGGACATATCAATGATGCATCTACTTCATCAGATCCATGCATACATCTACATCTTCAACAAAATCTTCAACGAGCACAAACCTACACAGTTGTGAGGTCTTCTTGGAGTGAAGGACAAGGTTTCTTAACAACTTCTTTTTGTTCCTTCTCATTTTATTTTTTTATGCATTGTAATTTGAGGGGGGGTGGGGGTAGGTGGTTTCCCATGAGTTTTTCCCTCTTTCCTCGTTTATTTCAGTGTATATTTTGTATTTGGGTACCTAACATGACCTTGTTGGCGGGACCCATTCTTTATTTTCACCATAGTGATGTTCAGGGGGGTGTTGGAGTTACTTCACACACACCTAGGATTTATTTTTCCTAAATTTTTTCCTTGTTTATTAGTCATTATTCAATCTCCTATATTTTAGGGGAGAATCTTCTCTTTCAGGTGACACTTCAGTTTGACTAGTTGAGTTGAGCTTAGATGTTGCATTGGTTTTGTCACCATGCAACATTGGGATCATCACCATGATAATGTGAAATTTCCTTGTGATCATAACCAGACTGGTGTATTACCCTTGATTCCCTGAGTTAACTCCTCACTACTCTCTGTTCAGTTAGTTAACTAAAGACTAGTTGACTAGTTGACTAGTTAACTCAGTTAGGTGGCAGCTCACTCCTGTAACTATCTGAGAGACTAGACTAGGTGGTAGTTCACTCCTGTAACTGTTGGTGTATGTCCAGATCACTCTAGACCACCACTATGACTCATTATTAACTCATGTATCCTATATCTATTATAAATTATTCACTCTTTGAGTGTGGAATACGTCTAACGAGAATTCTTCCATTCTTTTTCTCCTTCTTCTTTCTCCTATTCTCTCTGCAAATGTGTGTATTATTGTTTAGCTATATCTATTATGTGCAGGTTCAACACATTTACATGGTATCAAAGCTGACAGACTACTAAGAAAAAGCTACACCAAATTATTTTTTGCAACTACTGAAGATTGAAGAACACATAAAGATGGAATCTATGTTTTACTCAGCAACAATAATTCTCACGCCTCATAACTATTTGGAAAGGAAGAAAAAAATTCTTCTTCATCTTAGATGTAGAGGCTTGTACCAAATAGCTATGGCAATGGAAGTGGAGCCTGATTTCGCCGATGAGAAAAATGACTTTCTCAATAGACAAGATATGGCCATAGGATTTATCTGCTTGTCTATTTCTCCAAAAATTCTCCACCAAGTATGTGATGTCTCACAAGAATTTACTCAAAATGAATTATGGACCAGATTGGAGGTTTTATTTGGGAATAAGGAAGAATGCATGCAAAATGTTGATAAGATAGAGAATGTAGAAAAGCCACTGGAAGATAAATCATCTCAGTTTGAAGAGCCTTCTACAAAAGTATTTACACAAATTTGTATTCCATTAATTGAGGATAATGTCTACTCCATTTCAGATTTGTTTTCTTAAATTCACGTGGAAGATATATGGCATGCATCTCAGGAGTCACATGCAGACATTTTTCCATGCACAATGCATGCATCTTAGGAGACAAAAAGAGAGCTGCGCACATTAGATTCAATTCTGATATTTTTTGAAAAACATTTGCATAAACAAATTCGATATTTGAATTCCTCTCGGGAAAATATCCAATATCAAAAAACAAATCGTCCGAAACGGAGTCCGGGAAGTGAAGTTATGATCATTTTAAAATCAACAAAATTTCAGCGTTTTTCCATATACGGCCGCACGGTTTTCAAATATTCATCCAAAATTTATTTGGATATTTTTCATTGAAAGAAGAGAAAGTGTATATGTATGGACATATCAATGATGCATCTACTTCATCAAATCCATGCAGACATCTACATCTTCAACAAAATCTTCAATGAGCACAAACTTGCACAATTGCGAGGTCTTGTTGGAGTGAAGGACAAGGTTGCTTAGCAACTGCTTTTTGTTCTTTCTCATTTTATTTTTTTATGCATTGTAATTTGAAGGGGTTTTTTCCCATGAGGTTTTCCCTCTTTCCTCGTTTATTTCAGTGTATATTTTGTATTTGGGTACCTAACACGACCTTATTGTCGGGACCCATTCTTTATTTTCACCATAGTGATGTTCATGAGGGTGTTGGAGTTACTTCACACACACCTAGGATTTATTTTTCTCAAGGTTTTTCCTTGTTTATTAGTCATTATTCAGTCTCCTATATTTTAGGGGAGAATATTCTCTTTTAGTTGACACTTCAGTTTGACTAGTTGATTTGAGTTTAGATGTTGCATTGGTTTTGTCACCATGCAACATTGGGATCATCACCATGCTAATGTAAACTTGCCTTAGGATCATCACAATACTGGTGCATTACCCTTGATTCCCTGAGTTAACTCTTCACTACTCTCTCTTCAATCACTTAACTGAAGACTAGTTGACTAGTTAACTCAGCTAGGTGGTAGTTGACTCCTGTAACTGTCTGAGAGACTAGACTAGGTGGCAATTCACTCCCGTAACTTCTAGTGTGTGTCCATATCAATCTGGACCACCACTATGTCTCATTAGTTACTCATGTATCCTATATCTATTGTAAATTATTCACTCTTTGAGTGTGGAATACTGTTAATGAGAATTCTTCCATTCTTTCTCTCCTTCTTCTTTCTCCTATTCTCTCTGCAAATGTGTGTATTATTGTTTAGATAGATCTATTATGTGCAGGTTCAACACATTTACATGGTATCAGTTCCAACGGACTGTTAAGTAAAAGCTACACCAAATTATTTGTTGCAGGTACTGAAGAATGAAGAACACATAAAGATGGAATCTATGATTTATTCACCAACAATACTTCTCACGCCTCATAACTATTTGGAATGGAATCCAAAAAATCTTCTTCATATTAGATGTAGAGGCTTGTACCAAATAGATATGGCAATGGAAGTGGAGCCCGATTCCACCGATGAGAAAAACGACTTTCTCAATAGACAAGATATGGCCATAGGATTTATCTGCTTGTCTATTTCTCCAGAAATTTTCCACCAAGTATGTGATGTCTCGCAAGAATTCACTCCAAATGAATTATGGACCAGATTGGATGTTTTATTTGGGAATAAGGAATAAGGCATGGAAAATGTTGGTAAGATAGAGAATGTAAAAAAGCCACTGGAAGATAAATCTTCTCAGTTTGAAGAGCCTTCTACAAAAGTATCTGCACAAATTTGTATTCCATTAATTGAAGATGATGTCTGCTCCATTTCAGATTTGTTTTTTGAAATTCATGTGGAAGATATATGACATGCATCTCAGGAGTCACATGCAAACACTTTTCCATGCGCAATGCATGCATCTCAGGAGACAAAAACGGAGCCGCGTAGATCAGATTCAATTCTGATATTTTTTTATAAACATTTGCAGAAGCAAATTAGATATTTGAATTCCTCTCGGGAAAATATCCAATATCAAAAAACAAATCATCCGAAATGGGGTCCGGGAAGTGAAGTTATGATCATTTTAAAATCAACAAAATTTCAGCGCTTTTCCGGATACGGCTGCACAGTTTTCAAAATTTCATCCAAACTTTATTTGGATATTTTTCATTGCAAGAAGAGAAAGTGTATATGTGTGGACATATCAATGATGCATCTACTTCATCAGATCCGTGTAAACATCTACATCTTCAACAAAATATCCAATGAGCACAAACTTGCACAGTTGCGAGGTCTTCTTGGAGTGAAGGACAAGGTTACTTAGCAACTGCTTTTTGTTCCTTCTCATTTTATTTTTTATGCATTGCAATTTGAGGGGGGGGGGGGGGGGGGTNGTTTCCCTCTTTCCTTGTTTATTTCAGTGTATATTTTGTATTTGGGTACCTAACATGACCTTGTTGTCGGGACCCATTATTTATTTTGACCATAGTGATGTTCATGCGGGTGTTAGAGTTACTTCACACACACCTAGGATTTATTTTTCCTAAGGTTTTTCCTTGTTTATTAGTCATTATTTAATCTCCTATATTTTAGGGGAGAATATTCTCTTTCAATTGACACTTCAATTTGACTAGTTGAATTGAGTTTAGATATTGCATTGGTTTTGTCCCCATGCAACATTAGGATCATCAACATGCTAATGTGCACTTGCCTTGGGATCATCACCAGACTGGCGCATTACCCTTGATTCCCCAAGTTAACTCCTCACTATTCTCTGTTCAGTTAGTTAACTGAAGACTAGTTGACTAGTTAACTCAACTAGGTGGAAATTCACTCCCTTAACTATCTGAGAGACTAGACTAGGTGGAAGTTCACTCCCGTAACTGTTGGCGTGTGTCGAAATCACTCTAGACCACCACTATGGCTCATTAGTTACTCATTTATCCTATATCTATTGTAAATTAATCACTCTTTGAGTGTGGAATACGGTTAATGAGAATTCTTCCATTCTTTCTCTCCTTCTTCTTTCTCCTATTCTCTCTGCAAATGTGTGTATTATTGTTTAGATAGATCTATTTTGTGCAGGTTCAACACATTTACATGGTATCAGAGCTGATGGATTGCTAAGAAAAAGCTACACCAAATTATTTTTTGCAGGTACTGAAGATTGAAGAACACATAAAGATGGAATTTATGTTTTACTCACCAACAATACTTCTCACGCCTCATAACTATTTGGAATGGAAGCCAAAAATTCTTCTTCATATTAGATGCAGAGGCTTGTACCAAATAGCTATGGAAATGGAAGTGGAGCCTGATTTCGCCAATGAGAAGAATGACTTTCTCAATAGACAAGATATGGCCATAGGATTTATCTGCTTGTCTATTTCTCCAGAAATTCTCCACCAAGTATGTGATGTCTCACAAGAATTCACTCCAAATGAATTATGGACTAGATTGAAGGTTTTATTTGGGAATAAGGAAGAATGCATGCAAAATGTTGACAAGATAGAGAATGTAGAAAAACCACTAGAAGATAAATCATCTCAGTTTGAAGAGCTTTCTACAAAAGTATCTGTACAAATTTGTATTCCATTAATTGAAGATGATGTCTACTCCATTTCAGATTTGTTTTCTGAAATTCATGTGGAAGATATATGGCATGCATCTCAGGAGTCACATGTAGACACTTTTCCATGTGCAATGCATGCATCTCAGGAGACAAAAAGGGAGCCCATACATCAGATTCAATTCTGATATTTTTTGAGAAACATTTGCAAAAACAAATTGGATATTTGAATTCCTCTCGGGAAAATATCCAATATAAAAAAAATAGTCTTAAACAGAGTTCGAGAAGTGAAGTTATGATCATTTTAAAATCAACAAAATTTCAGTGTTTTTCCAGATACAGTTGTACAGTTTTCAAAATTCCATCCAAACTTTATTTGGATATTTTTCATTGCAATAAGAGAAAGTGTATATGTGTGTACATATCAATGATGCATCTACTTCATCAGATCTGTGCAAAAATCTACATCTTCAACAAAATCTTCAACGACCACAAACTTGCACAGTTGCGAGGTCTTCTTGGAGTGAAGGACAAGGTTGCTTAGCAACTGCTTTTTGTTCCTTCTCATTTTATTTTTTTATGCTTTTTAATTTGAGGGGGCGGGGGGTGTGTTCCCATGAGAGTTTCCCTCTTTCCTCGTTTATTTTAGTATATATTTTGTATTTGAGTACCTAACATGACCTTGTTTCTGGGACCCATTCTTTATTTTCACCATAGTGATGTTCATGGGGGTGTTGGAGTTACTTCACACACACCTAGGATTTAATTTTTCTAAGGTTTTTCCTTGTTTATTAGTCATTATTCAGTCTCCTATCTTTTAGGGGAGAATATTCTCTTTCAGTTGACACTTCAGTTGAGTTGAATTTAGATGTTGCATTGGTTTTGTCACCATCAAACATTGAGATCATCACCAGACTAACACATTACCCTTGATTCCCTGAGTTAACTCCTCACTACTCTTTGTTCAGTTAGTTAACTGAAGACTAGTTGAATAGTTAACTTAGTTAGGTGGCATTTCACTCCCCTCACTGTCTTAGAGACTAGACTAGGTGAAAATTCACTCCCGTAATTACTGGTGTGTGTCCAGATCACTCTATACCATCACTATGGTTCATTAGTTACTCATGTATCCTATATCTATTGTAAATTATTCACTCTTTGAGTGTGGAATATGGTTAATGAGAATTCTTCTATTCTTTCTCTCCTTCTTCTTTTTTCTCCTATTCTCTCTGTAAATGTGTGTATTATTGTTTAGCTAGATCTATTATGTGTTGGTTCAACACATTTACAATTAAGGCTACTATTGTAACAATACAAATCCCATTCATAATATAGATATACTGAATTTAGAAATGCACTATTACGTCTTAGCACTCATCAAATACACATAAATTTTAACAGTGAGTTTAATTCATCGTAATCGTTCCAAATGAAAAATCAATATATATAAATTTGACATTTCATATATTACATACAATTAGAATCATAAAAATTATCGTAACCCGAGGAGTAAAAATATGAGGATGATTTCCATTAGTTGACCTAGTAGCTTTCATTTGTCCTTTGCTTTCTAATCGAATAACTTCACTAGTACCTCCCACCCAATGCTAGGGGTACTCTTCTTCCCCCTTAGTCCCCTAAGTTGCAAAGGGGCCACACAAAATAAACCAGAAATTCAATAGCACCCAAAACTTGTCTCGCAAGGAAGAGATTCCACTCTTTGCCAAGTTTTGAAATCCCAACTCTCACAAGTAAAACTTAGTCAAGAATTGTTTTTGCAACATAACAGTACTAACAAACGTGAGATCATCTCCGCCTTTCTCTCAATTCTTTTATAGTAAAATTCCCAATGACACATGTCCGCATGCATAAATAATTAATTTTTAATAATTTAATTAAAGTATTATTCACCCACTACATGTGTCACACTCTCCCCAAGTTGCACATGTAATTTCTCTTTTTAATTTATTTAAATAGACAATTTCCCTCACATTCCCCAATCTGTTCCTATTTTTCCTCTTAGTTGTCTCTTAGTTCCCCAATTCCTCTTTTAATTTGTGTTCCCTAACTAGATATTAGTTTGAGTTGGATTATGAGTCTTCTTTTGGTTAGGATTAGTGGTAGATTGAATCAATATGCTACTCTATGTGGACCACCTATTGTCTCATGTTTTATTTTCTTTTTATTTATACATCATTTTTATTATTTTCATGCACACATGTGCATTACCCAAGTTTATTCTTAATTCTTCATTCAATTAAATTGCTATTCTAATTTTTTTACTTCTTTTTTATGGTCTACTTAAACAAACCTCTTTAGACTTAGACTCTTTGTTATTTTCTTGTTTTTAATTTAATAATCATTTTCATGCTTTTTCTAACAAAGTCTAAGTATTTTATTTTTATTTTCTAAGCCTTCTAGATTTTTATTACTCACATTTGATTATGCGACGTTCCCTTCAAGACACACCTCCATGCTCCAAGGGTGCCACTCAACTTTGACTAGTTTGGAAGTTTTTCCGACACTTGGAGTCAAAACTCCACTTGTTCGACCTTGTGAGAGACTAAGGGTTGTCTAAGGAATAATGATTCTACATATTGCGTACCCCTTAGAATTATTCGTGAGCGATTTCCTCAGTCTTCCCTCACGACATCATGGAGCTCTCGAACTAGGTAATCGTTAACCTATAGTTCAGGTCACGGCGGGAGTGCTAGTAGGCTGTGACAAGGACGTTGCCACACCTCTCCCTCAACTGCCTGGTTTCTATGCATAACCCCTTTAATTCTTATGTGAGTCGGATTAGCAAGCATCACCAAGCCTACATCCATTGACAATAATACTGCCAATAATCCATATACATAACATCCATACTGAAATCATCATATATACATGTAAATCGATACTCAAAACTCAAACCAAATACAAGTCCACTCCTTGACTCAATCAAGAGTCCAAGGAAGTTCGTTGATGCCATCAACATCATCAACCTGTCTTGTATCTTGCACACTCATGGAAAATCATCAATAATACCCGTCGATACATATATACATCTATAAATTAACATATAATCATAATGACATCATACCATAACTCAGAAGCAAAGCATAGTCATAATGTATCATAACCGGATCACTTTCTCATAAGTGTCCTCAAAGAATAAGTTAGTATAAAATGTGCTCAATAGAACTGGATGTTACATATACACCAAGGAATCTAACCAATATAATCTCCTATTAAAGCATAAGATAATCAGTAAATCAAAATGCAAGAAACAAGAGACAAGAGTTTACACGGCAAAACCCTAATGTGGGGAAATATCCATGGAATTTGGTCTTTTATTTTTCAGGCAAACTCTCAAATCTTACAATGCTTGGGCATCCCCACATATGCATTAACTCACACTACATTTTTCTCTCTTTCCCACCTAAAGGGCCTCTTTCACCTCTATTATATATGAGATAGTAAAAGGAGAACAATTCCCATGATGCATGTGGGACAAACCCTTTTTACAAAATAGATAGTAATTGAAGAATAACTTTAGAAAATGCCATGTACATGAAACCACTAGGCATCATTACCACATTCTAAAATTCCCCCTTAATGATGACTAGAGGGATAGGATCACAGTTGGAGGAAGACGAATAGTATGTCATTATGAGATCTCACAAGTCTAATGTTGTCTCATTGTGTGTACAAATGCCTCGTAATGATGTTCTCACAATCAACATAATAATAGGCTATACAATAGTAAATGTGATCATTAAACAATCATTACATGATGGTTGTAATTAACAAATAAAGATGGCATTACATTACATTCTCCCTTAATAACAACTTCAAACATCCTAAATAATTGACAAAGATAGATTCAAACTTTGTTGATGCCAAGGATAAGCTACTAAGAGGAAAAATGTATAAAACCATCCATGTGTTGCAATCCAATCCTCAATAAGGTGCAAGGATAAGACACTCGCTATCCTCAACAACCAATGCAAAATGATCAAAAATGTTTGAATCAAAACTACTACAATTGTTGTAGAGGCCACGTGTTCCTGCAAATAGTGATCCAATGCTTTGGGTGCACAATGATCCAAGGGCCAAGCTATGCTGCAGATCTGAGAGAATATAGGTCGATGCAAAAGTAGCTTTTTAAAGTCATGAACGACACCCTCGAACAAGAAATGAACCAATGATATAATCCACCAACACTAGATCTGCAAAACATCTGCTCCCTACGTCGATTTCCGGCAACAATATACCTCTATCTCAGGATCTCCAGCAACAAATAATGCCCAACAATTATTCACCTCGAATAAGAAAACAAATATCATCCAAAAACCTAGTCGCAACACAAAATCCCACATGGCCGTAGAAACCAACCATCAAATTTGCGAGATGAAAAACCCTTCCTGCAACAAAACTGCTCCAACGTTGACTTCCAAAAACGATCTGCCTACCTCATGATCTCTATCAACGAGTTGTCTCTGTCTCACGCTTAGAATTCGATTTGCCTCTATCTCTGTATCTAATAGTTGATTTGAAGGAGGAAATGGTGAGATCATCGTACGTGGTAGAGAAATCACCCTCGCTAGGGTTTCATAGAATAGCTAAAAAACCACCCAATCAAGTTGAACAACTAAACAAACACCCAATCTAAGAGAAATAGGTTGTGATCGATGTGTTTAAGGTCATCCCAGGGCACGATTTGAGTGTTTGAAGTTGTGCTAAGGCGTGATCTGCGTGTTATGGTCGTCCTTTGTATGTTGCAATCTAAGAAAATATTTGAATTCTATTTGCAAGAACATGTAGACCATAAATATCAGTAGCTTGAATGCTTGCAACAACCCAACAAATCGTGTTTTGTATAGCCCAACAAATCATGGTCATACAACAAATTGCAAAGAAACCCTGCAAAGAAATGCTAAAAAAAACCTAACATGGTCGTATGTAGTTTTTACGCGATGTGAGGAAGAGAGGGAGGTCATATGCAGAAAAAATGCGTCTGTATAGGTTTGTACGTGGGTGTAGAGGAGAGGGAGGTGGTTGGATAGCTACACAAAAATAAATCCACCCCCACCCCCCCCCCCACCAAAAAAAATAAAAACAAATTGGCTTGGTAATTACTAGACCTAAAAATGGGCCCAAAAACTTTAGCTTATTAAAAAATTAAATTTCATAGGCCAGGTTAGGAAAATTAATTCAGATAGGAGAAAACAAAAGCCAAATTTAATGAATAAATAGTCAATTTTGACTGATTCTTCCATTCCGAAGATAATGGTGAAGTCATATTTGCTGAAAAATACAAAGTCTAACCTTCTATACAAAGCATAAGATAAATTAGTAAATCAAAATGAAAGAAACAAGAGAGACAAATTTACGTGGTAAAACCCCAATGTGGGAAAACACCGAAGGAAGTTGGTATTCTATTCTTCAAGCAAACTCTCCAATCTTACAATGCTTGGGCATCCCCACATCTGCATTATCTCATACTACATTTTCCCCTCTTTCCCACCTAAAGGGCCTCCTTCATCTCTATTAAATATCAGAGAGTGGAAGGAGAACAATTCCCATGATGCATGTGGGATAAACCATTTTTACAAGATAGATAGTAATTGAAGAATAAATTTACAAAATGTCATGTACATGAGACCACTAGGCAATCATTACCACATTCTAACATTTTTTGACACTCGTGCTTGACTTTTGCACTTTCTGTCTAGCACACTATACCTATCTCTCTCTAGTGCACTGGTGTGGAGGATTTTTCAAGATTTGGGTGAGATTTGGCTTCATTGATTTTTTTGTCGACCCTTATAAATATCAACATGGTATTAGAGTGGGTGTGATACTTTTGGTTGATCTAGAAACTATTGGCTAGTGGCATCTTTATTACAATGTAGAACTAGGGTTTCCTTGGATAACATCTTCTAGGTTTTCTCTAGGAGTTCTAGAGATATAAACCTTAATCTAAGGTGGTGCCTTCCTTCTATAGTTCTCTTTGAAAATTTTCACCCTTCTCTAATGCCATTGCCTTCATTATTGGGGTTTTGTACCATTTGGGTCTATAAAGGTGAATTTTTGAAGTCTTCATTCCACAAGAAGCCTTCATCCGGTTTTCATTGAACCTATGAATTCAAACTGGTTGTTTCCGTTTTTTAATGGGGCCAACTATCATTCTTGGGTGGATTAAATAATTTCCCTACTTCAAAGAAAAGTTCGATGGATGTATTGGGAAAGGCCACTTCTTGTTGAAGATGATGAAAATCATGACCTCATATATTTGAAGGACAAAATCTCTTGGATTGATCACTCTTTATGTTGACCCTAATATCATTCATCATACTAAGGATAACAAAGGCATGAAGGAAACCGATGATACTTTATATTATCTAGACATTGGGGTTCTGTTGATTATTGTTGGTGCAAAGGAATATATTAGGATGATATCAAAGAATAGGGATATCATGGAGATGGTTCATTCGTTCTTCACTCCAAGAAAATGAAACTTTCATTCTGGAGAGAGGTAGTTGTTTGCATAATCTATATCATCAATATAACACATGTTAGAGTTTAATCTATTATTAGGTTTCTTTTTCAATTTACTAGATAACAATAGCATAGGTAGGATCACTGAGAGAAATACAATCATAAGATACACAAAATTTATCATGGGAAACTCTCATGGGGAAGAAAACCCAACAAAAACTTCCTTAATATAGATATCCAATACAATGCCAAGAGAATAAACCAAACACTAGAGAATATCCAACATTGAGCAATGCGCCTCTCTCTCTTCCTTCTTCCGGCAACTGGAAACTACAACTTCCTTCAAGCATTTGCACTAGATGAGTGAGATGAGCGAGTGAACAAACTAGTGGATGGCTTCCTTTATTTATACAAATTGGCAGGCGATGAAAGAAGGTGTCTCTTCACTGGCATGAACGACTTCTCTTTCTGGTTGGTTAGAACCACTTTAATTTGCCTGGGGGATGACTTCTCAATTTGCATATTATAATTAGGGTTTGAAAAATCTACAAAAGGGGATTTGGTCATTTACAATTCCCGACATGATCAATCCACAAAAGGGGATTGATCTAATTAATAATACATCAATAATAAATATAATACTCTTTGTAGTTACAATATTTCAACACTCCCCTATAACAAGAAGGGTATTCTACAACAACATCAAGTGAGAGAGAGAGAGAGAAACATCATCGACAACATCTGGAACACTGACTGACATATCTATAAATCATCAGAATTTTTTCTCATCATCAATATCATAAAAAAAACAGCACAAAGGCTGGAACATCATCAACATCAGCACTAGGCTGAGAGTCTTCAACACGAAGTTGGCTACACAATATCATTAGTACGAAGATGGCATCACAGTACGTTACTGGAAACAAAACATCATCAACACGAAGCTGGCATCATAGCACGAGGTTGGAAACACATCATCATAAAGCGAGGCTGGCACATCATCACAACATGAGGCTGGCACATCATCACAACACGAGACTGACACATCATCACAACACGAGGCTGGCACATCATCAACATGAAGTTGACATCACAACACAAGGCTAGCATCACAACACTACTCCCCCTTTTGAGGGAGGTCCTTTTGGACTACACCAAGATTATCTCGAAAGTGCTCAAACTTTACACGAGATAGAGTCTTTGTCAACACATCAACAACCTATTCATCCATGCTAACATATTGGAGCTTTATGGCTCCTCTTTGCACCATATCACGGATGTAATGATATCGAATATCTATGTGTTTTTGACTTGTCATGGAACACAAGGTTCTCTTTCATCTTTATGCAACTTTGGTTATCACATAGGATCATGGTTGCTTCCATTTCTAGATCAAATAGACCTATCAACAACTTCCGAAGCCATATGTCTTCACAACTAGCAGAACATGCAACAATGTATTCTGCTTCTGCCGTGTTGAGAGAAATGCTTGATTGCTTCCTACTCTACCATGAGATCATGGCTGACCCTAGACTAAAACAACATATTGAAGTGCTCTTCCTGTTAGAAACACTTCCAACCCAATATGAATCAGTATAACCACTCAGTCTAAAGTCATGATCTCCATCATAACTGAGACCAAAATCTAATGTACCCTTAAGGTACCTCATCACATGTTTTGCAGCGACCAGGTGAACACGTCTGGGCTCTACCAGAAACTGGTTCAAGGTGTTCACAACAAAACATATATCTGGCTTGGTGTTCGTTAGATACATCAATGATCCAATGCTCTGTTTGTACAGTGTAGCATCAATCAATTCTGACGAAGTGTCAACAAGGATTTTCAACTTTGTTTCCATGGGTGTATTCATGGAATTGCACTCCAACATATCAAATCTCTTCAATATTTCAACTGCATACTTCCCTTGGTTAAGGAAGATCCTCTCTGGGCTCTGCCAAACCTCAAGACCTAAGAAATAGTGCTTTAGGCTAAGGTCTTTCATCTCAAATTCTGCAACGAGCTTCTTCTTACATTCAGTGTGTTATCTCCTCAAATGACATAGTCAAGTTTGTTAATTTTAGGTGATAGGAGGTCATTGAAAAACACTTTTCTAAATTTTTTAAGGTTCATTTTTGAGAGCCTTATGTCTGTAATAAATTTTGAAAAACATTGGATTTTTTTTTTTATTCAAAAGAGTCAAAGCTCAGGTTTCAGTGGCTAAGCTCTTTTCCAAAAGGGCTTCTAAGCCACCGAAATCCTAGATTTCGACAGCTTAGACGTGAAATTCGGGGCTCTCCTAGACACCGAAAGCACAAAAATTCTGCGTTTTTACTGGGTTGAGTCATCATTTTCAAATGATGATTTTGAGTGATTGTAAGATCATTTTGAGAAATGATCAGAGGATTTTGTGCATAACATGTCAAAGACCAATAAAATCTCTCTATTTTCCTACAGGTGTCATAGATTGGGAGAATTGAATTCATCTCTGAGCCCTAATTTTTGGATCTTAGAATTTCCCTGTTCGACACATGTTTTTGAAATGAAGATCACGGGAAAATGAAAACAAATCTCAAAGAACCGAGAGGAATTTTTTCTAAAAACAAACCGATATACAAAAACCTCTCTTATTTTTCAAAAAAATATTTTTATTTGAGAGATATTGGTGAATCTTTGAGAGGAATATTTCCATAATTTTCGGTGTCTTAGGTGAACATTTCAACTGTTCATTAGCCACAAAAAGCACAGATAGGGCAGAGAGGCATTGTTTTCACACAGATCCAAGTTTTTCTTATCCAAATACCTTGAGGATGGTTTCTAATGATAGATAATAATTAATGGCATCATTATTGGGTTTCTGTTCCAGTTTTAAAGGATGACATGAAGAGGAGAAGATTGTGTTTGCTACCTAATTTTGGCAAAACACTATCTTTTAGACAAAGGTGGAAAATTCGAATTATCTACCAGCTTATGAAGATTTACTACAACTGTCAAAGACTTTGAAGATTTTGAAGATCATTGGAGATAATATGTTGACCTATGAAATATGATCTTTTCCTCTTTTCATGAATTTGTTTTGACTTTCTATTATTAGTATATTCAGATCCAGTTTTATAGGATCTTGATCTTTCATGTAAAGGCTATAAAGCCTACAATTTCTAAGAATTGAAGGGGCTCAGTATTGGAGGCTGAGGGAGGTTCAATTTTGAGTTCTACTATATTGATATTGTAATAGAGACCCTTTCTAATAGATATTCAGCTTGCAAGCTTCTTTCATTGATATTTTCAGATCTTCTTCTCCCTTTCTGCTTATGCTTATGAGTTGAACTTTCTTCTTTGTCTATGTTTACATAGTCCATAGGTGACTATCATATCACCATCTAATTAGTGAGAAAAGGATCATAAGTAATCATACTAGTTTCTTGACCCNTATATATATATATATATATATATATATATATATATATATGTTCTGGTTGATGTGATTAGTTTCTGTTCTATTTGATAAACTACTTATCTGATAATAGCTCTTGAAGGCCTAGCACTGTTTGAATAAGATTAGACAGTCTTGAGTATACAATCTAGTGAGTTATATATTGATCTTGATCCAACCCCACATACATCATTGAGTGAACCATTGGAAGAATAGTTAAGTTACTAGGCATATTTGAGATACAACCTAGAAGAGTTTCTTGGAGTGATAACAAATTGGCACCGTTGCCGGGGAGAGCAGATTGAAGCTCAACTTCCTTGGGAAACGACATAGATCCATCTTTGATGATACACAAAGATTGGATATATCAGTTGGTTGTAATTATCTATCTGGTGATTCCACAGTTTCAAGGTGGCTTCAAAGAGAGATCATACTAGAGCAAATCCAGAAAGGCCACTTACAACACATGTTTCAGATCCAGAGAAGATCACCAGAAGAGGGAGATCTCTGCAAAGACAAACTTCTAGAGCAGCAAGGACATCTAGATTAGGTATCTCAAGAGGTACCTCTTCTTTATCTGTACCTAAAAAACCTTCCTTTAAGTCTACTTCTATTGAAGCTTCATGTTCTTAGAAAATTGTAAGAAAATCAGAAATTTTGAAAGGTGATGAGCCTTCAATAGATTCTGCTATTATAGATCTTATTTTTGAGCATATTTATGTACATAATTTAGGGAAAGAGGTTGTACAATCTACCCCGGAAGAGGACTGCTGCTCTTCTCTAATTTCTTTACAAATAGAACTAGAAAAACTCTACTCCTATACTCATACCAGTTTTCTTATAGTAGAGTTTGTTATCCAAGACTTGTTTGTAAAGGAGAAGAAAATATAGCCCTACTGCTAGGGAATATTTACAAAGCCTTCTATTTCCCTGATCCATCTGAGTTTAATAAGACTCCACTGGGAAGGATATAGCTGATAGAAGATGAAGAAGCTAAATTTCAAATCCAGGTATCAGTTCATTAGTCTGCTTCATGAATTGTTGTATTTCTTTATCAACTCTTTCACGTTGTTCCCTTCTCATGTAAAGAGAATTATTTTCTATTTTGTATATTCAGAAAATCATCATCCTTCTTGTATATATCTTTAAAAGAGGAAATCTTGCAGCCCTATATTGTAGATGTTGATTCATTATCTTCATCACAGCCTGTTCTTAAAGATGAGTCTTTCATTCCCTTGCCTATTGAATCTGATCACTCTTCTGATTTTGTAGAGATTAAAATTGATTCTAAACCTGTCCAGAGCTCAACTCCTTTTGGCACTATTGCTGAACCTTGTCATCAACCTGTTGAATCTCATGATCATCCAACTGCCTTTCAAATTAAAATCAGAATGAAGATGTTCAAGCCTTTAAGGCTTCCCTATCTCCTTCATCCTTATCCTCTTGATTGTTATGAATATATTCCCCAGTTTTCTGGAGAGAACCAAGTTTCAGCTGAGAGGCACTTGGAATCCTTTGAAGACTTTGTTGATCGTTTTCGGATTGTTCATGAAGATGTGATCATGAGATTTTTCTCCAAGTCTTTGATCAGACATGCTGATGCATGGTTTAAAGGTCTGAGAGATGATTTTATTGGCTCTTGGATCGAGTTATCAAATTCCTTTTTGAAGTATTGGGGTGAAAACAAATCTCTTGATTTGTACCTCGCTGACTTTTATGCTTTGAAGAGAGAGAAGGATGAAGCTTTGTCTATTTTCAATCGAAGGTTTTACAACAACTATCATGACATGCCTTTGGATATCCGGCCTATAGAGACAATTGCCATGATATATTATGTTATGAGTTTGCATTCAGAACTTGCCCTTTTTCTACTAGAAAGAAGGTCTTCATCTCTAAGGAGCTTGTTTGAAGATGCTCAAGAGGTGGAGGAGAACATTCATGCTTCCAAAAGGATCTGAGAGCATACTAACTTTGAAGACCTGTATGCACAAGAGCAAAAAGACTGTTAGTACATTTCGGATTCAGAGAACGAAAGCAGTGACTATGAAACAAATATGGAACATCAACCTGAAGGTGAGTGTATTTCAGATTCAAAATCAGATTATTCAGTATATGAGAAGTATTCTAGAGACATATATGCATGTGAAGTTTATGATCAGTTTGTAAATCAGGATGATCCTATGATAACTGATGATTGTATAGGCAATTATATGTTTTCAACTGATCTTTATTCATATGATGTAAGACATGTTCTATCATCATCTTCTATGCATTTGTCTGAGGAGGAAGTTACAATGATTGATGATCAACCTTTGATCACAAGAGAAAAAGAAGGTCATCAATTTTCCAGTAGAGGAGCAATCATGGTTGAGCTAGTGTTCTCCTTAGAACAACATGTTTCTGATCTCGGTTTCAAAGACCCGGTGGCAGCCTTCATGGACTTATACTTTTCAAAGAACCAGAAGATTTCATATTTTCTTAGCTTTCCATTGTTTATGGGTGAGTATGGTTTCCTGAAAGACTTTTTATCACTATTGTTACATGTCAAACATCATTTACTGATCAATGATAAAGATGAGATTTCTTCAGTATTAAAATTACTTGGATGGTTGTTATGGAAATCAACCTTTACCTAACCCGAATTCAGATCCGGTTAGAGTAGGAGAATAAGCTCATTTTTTTTGAGCAAGTGGTTTCTTTCAGTTGTTGGTTGTTGAATAAACAGAGCAAGCTACATGCATGTTACATGTAGGCTACAGGTTTGCAGGGGATTAGTTCTAAAGGCCAAATGACTCCATAGCCCAATGGTAAAGACGACTAGAACTACTAGGTTCTTGGAAACCTCGCAGGGAGGTATCCATCCCAGTTGGAGCCAGATGTTATCTCCTCAAATGACATAATCAAATTTGTTAATTTTAGTTGATAGGAGGTCATTGAAAAATACTTTTCTAAATTTTTTAAGGTTCATTTTTGAGAGCCTTATGTCTATAATAAAGTTTGAAAAACATTGGATTTTGTTTTTTCTTCAAAAGAGTCAAAAATTAGGTTTCGGTGGCTAAGATATTTTCCAAAAGGTCTTCTAAGCCACCAAAATCCTAGCTTTCAGTAACTTAGATGCGAAATTCGGGGCTCTCCTAGCCACCGAAAGCACAAAAATTCTATGTTTTTATTGGGTTGAGTCATCATTTTAAAATGATGATTTTGAGTGACTGGAAGATCATTTTGAGAAACGGTCAAGGGATTTTGTTCCTAAAATGTCAAAGACCAATAACCTCTCTCAATTTTCCTACAGGTGTCATATATTGGGAGAATCAAATTCATCTCTGAGCCCTAATTTTTGGATCTCAGAATTTCCCTGTTTGACACATGTTTTTGAAATGAAGATCACGGGAAAATGAAAATGAATATCAAAGAAATGAGAGAGGTTGTTTCTCAAAACAAACCTCTCTCAGGTTTCAAAAGTATATTTTTATTTGAGAGATATAGGTGAATATTTGAGAGGAATATTTCCAGAATTTTCGGTGGCTTAGGCGAACATTTCAATTGTTCATTAGCCACTGAAAGCACAGACAAGGCAGAGAGGCATTGTTTTGCACAGATCCAAGTTTTTACTATCCAAATACCTTGAGGATGGTTTCTAATGATAGATAATAATTTGCCCAAAGGGGTTGGATCCAATGGTGGAAAGTGAGGAGTTTTTCATCGTTGGGCAAGGCTCAATTCTCGTGAGGGCTTTACCTGGAGCCATGGGGACACCTTGAGGTAGTGGTCGAACATGTGGTTGCACCCAGAGATACTATAATAAATGGTATCGTGACCTGTGCACACATAAGTGGATCAAAGCCCACCCCCATGTCCTTCAACTTTTTAAATCATGGGGGGCAATGGCAACTTAATAGTGATGAAGAGAATGAAGTGTCGGCTGAAACGAAACGGAAGCAACGCGGCTAGGGCCTAAACCCTAGCCGCCTCCAAGCTTGTTTGTTTGCAGGTACGTGTCTAGCAGCGACCAAGGAACAGAGCCGTGGTTCAAAGCATGCCTCGTTCAGCTGGGCATGCGTTTGGATTGAGTGTCGGGGCGCGTCTCTGAAGTAGCGACCAGGGGTTGGCATGCGTGGCCTCTTGCTCTGCCTCTTGCTTGCTGGTGGTCGCCGCCTACTACAATGGCCACAATCCCGAACGCTGAGTTGGAAAAAGATCCATTGGAAGCTTTCAAAACGTTAGTCCGCTCAGCAGGACCTAAATCCAAGCCTTCTCTCCCGTCTAAGTTTGTTAAGAAGATGGAGGAGATCCCTTCTATGGAGCTATCTCCAGAGGACCCTTGCAAGTTTGCCCTCATCGGAAAGTTTACGGGGTTGTGGCCAAGCCCCAAAACCGTGGAGGCATGGATGGATGATCGATGGAAGATGCTGATACAGGGAGAAGTTTCTCTGTGCGCAGTAGGCAGGGATTTTTTTGTCTTCAGCTTCGCGAGGAAAGTGGACCTTGATCTAGTTTTTAGATCTGGTCCCTATTTCATGGGGTCGAGAGGGCTATTCTTAGCCCCCTGGACTCCTGACTTCAACCCAGGAGCCGAGATCACAACAACCCCTGTATGGGTTAGGCTGCCTCACCTCCCCTTGCATCTCTGGGGGATAGGCTCTCTGGAGGAAATTGGAAATAAGCTTGGGCGCTTCCTGGACAGTGCAGAGCTGAAGGGGGATCAGTATACCTGCGCTCGTATTTGTGTTGAGGTTAATCTCGAGAAAGGACTTCCGAAAGCCAATAAGCTCTCACTGGGGGAATGGTGCCATATCCAAGATCTGGACTATGAGCAGATTCCGTTTAAGTGTCTCCGGTGCCATACTTACGGTCATTTCGCAAAAAGCTACCCCAAATCCTCTGAGGAGCCAGGACCAGTCAAAGAAGATGATTTTCAGCCAGTAACTAACCGACGAAGGCAGCCAAGGCGAAAGGATCCGCTAGCCCAGGCCCCAAAGGCCACCCATACGGCAGAGGCATCTCTAGAAAATAAAAATAGCTTTGATGCGCTAAAAGATGATGAAGCCCGAGAGCCAGAAGCAACAACAGTTATGGAAGACCCCCCGGCAGATGAAAGCCCTCCGGATTCCACCCCTCCAGAAATAATGGCAGCAAAAGAAACTCGGGATTTAGCTCTGGAACCTCCTGCCTCTGCAGGTCTAGTTGTTTCAGTCCCCCCTAGAGGCTCTGTGGAAACTTCTGAATCTGACGACAAATCAGTTCCGTCTCCACCTCTTACCCGAGGGCGAAAGACCAATAAAATGCGCAGAGAAAAGGAGGCGGCCTCCAACATTTCTTTAGGTTCTCAGAAAAAGCTGGATCCCTACATTAAGGGGAAATTTTCATCCCCCTCGGTTTAATGCTTTGCTTCTGTATTCTACTATGCTCACAATTTGTGAGAATTTACTCATGTATGTAATTTGTGTCATTTTCTTGAATTAGCTCAATAAGAAGATGGGATTGGTTTCCCAAGACATTCACAAGAAGGTTGGCAGCACTGTTAGAGGTCACCAACCTTCTTCAGATATGTAACTTTCTGATTCTGGCTTGCCAGAAAGTCGATTAATGCAACATAACTGTTCTTGTCAAAAAAAAATGATAGATAATAATTAATGGCATCATTATTGGGTTTCTGTTCTAGTTTTAAAGGATGCCATGAAGAGGAGAAGATTGAGTTTGCTACCTAATTTTGGCAAAACATTGTCTTTTAGATAAAGGTGGCAAATTCGAATTATCTACCAGCTTATGAAGATCTACTACAGCTGTCAAAGACTTTGAATATCATTGGAGATAAGATGTTGACCTATGAAATATGATCTTTTCCTATTTTCATGAATGTTTTTTGACTTTCTATTATTAGTATATTCAGATCCAGTTTTATAGGATCTTGAACTTTCATGTAAAGGCTATAAAGCCTACACTTTCTAAGTATTGAAGGGGCTCAGTCTTGGAGGCTGAGGGAGGTTCAATTTTGAGTTCTACTATGTTGATATTGTAATAGAGACCCTTTCTAATAGATATTCAGCCTGCAAGCTTCTTTCATTGATATTGTCATATCTTCTTCTCCCTTCCTACTTATGATTATGAGTTGAACTCTGTTCTTTTTCTGTGTTTACATAGTCCATAGGTGATTGTCATCTCACCATATGATTAGTGAGCAAAGGATCATAAGTAATCATACTAGTTTCTTGACCCATCATAAGTATTGTTATATATATATATATATATATATATATATATATATATATATATATATATATATATATATATATATATGTTCCGATTGATGTGATTAGTTTATGTTCTATTTTATACACTACTTATCTGATAATAGCTCTTGAAGGCCTTGCACTATTTGAATAAGATTAGACAGTCTTGAGTATACAATCCAGTGAGTTAGATATTCATCTTTGTCCAACCCCACATACATCATTGAGTGAACCATTGCAAGAATAGTTAAGTTACCAGGCATCTTTGAGATACAATTTAGAAGAGTTTCCTGGAGTGATAACACAATGATGAGATTTTCTTCTCTAGCTAAGAATAATTCATCCACATACAATAGAAATATAACATGCTCATCATTCATAACCTTTAAGTAAAGGTAAGAATCATCTTTACTCTTGGTAAATCCCAAGCTCATCAGGAAACCGTCAATCCTTCCATACCAAGCTCTAGGAGCTTGCTTCAATCCATACAGATCCTTCTTCAACTTCAAGCCCCTGAGGTCGTTCTATATACACTTCTTCTTCAATGACACCATTCAAGAAGGTTGTTTTCACATCCATATGGTGTAACTTCCACTTCATCTTAGATGCAAGGGATATGATGGTTTTTATTGAAGTGTATCTGACTATTGGAGCAAACGTCTCTTCATAATCAATGCCCTCCTTTTGAGAACAACCACGAGCAACAAACCTTGTTTTATATTTCTCAATACTTCCATCATCAACATGTTTTATTTTGAAAATCCATTTGGAAGATACCACATCCTTTCTCTTCGGTATGGGAACTATTTCCCATACATCATTATTTATGATGGATTGGTATTCTTCTGTCATGGCATATGCCCATTTTTTCTTATGAATGGATTCTTCAAAGAAGGTAGGCTCCTTCTCTAAGAGATCACACATAAAATCCATATAACTGGAGAATGGTTTAGATTTCTTTACTTGTCTCATGGTTCCTTCAGGAACACCATACTTCTCTCCATCTTGAATAAGTTCCCTTGCCCAGGCTGGCTTTTTCTTTTGGGAGATCGTCATTTGGGGAGGTTCTTGAGATTCTATTATGTCATGGTATTCTATAATCTCCTCATCAGGGGAAGCTATGACTTCCCTTACTGGTTTTGCAACTCTGGGAGCTACAGGTTCCTCTTCATATACTTATTCAAGCTGGGATGTTCTTGATTTCTTGAGTGTTGCATATTCATCAAAAGTTACATCCCTGCTGATCTCAATATGATGGTAACCTAGTATATAAACTCTAAAGGCCTTGGAGATCTCACAGTATCCAACAAATATTCCCTTCTTTCATGAAGGGTCCATCTTGGTTCTCTTCTCTTTTGGAATATGTACAAATACTGGGCAACCAAATATTTTGAGATGGCTTACTTTTGGCTTCTTTCTGGAGAACATCTCTTCAGGGGTCTTGAACCCAAGTGCACTATAGGACAATCTGTTTTGTACATATACTGTTGTTTTTGTTGCTTCTTCCCATAAACACATTGTAAGATCTTGATCATAGATCATGGTCTTCACTGCTTCCATTATAGTTATTTTCTTTCTTTCTGCTACACCATTTTGTTGAGGATTGTAGGGAGTGGTGAGATCCCTCTTGATCTCGACATCTTTGCAAAAGTTTGCAAACACTTTTGAGGTGCATTATCCTCCATTATCTGACCTGAGTATATTGATATTTCTCTTAGAAAGATTCTCTATCAAGGCTTTGAATTCCTTGAATTTACTGAAAACTTCATCTTTTGATTTCAAAAAGTAAGCCCAGGTTTTATGAGAATAGTCATCAATAAAGGATACATAGTATACATACCCACTGATGGAGGATTATGGGTTTTGGCCACACACATCTGAGTGAATGAGCTCTAGGACTCCTTCTACTTTATTGTCTCTCTTTGGAAAAGGGTTCTTGATGTTCTTTCCTTGTGCACATCCATTGCACACACCTTCATGGTCAACCTTGACTTCTGGTAGACCTGTGAATGCCTTGCTTACATAAGGTGATGCATTGTAGTTGATGTGGGCTAATCTTCTATGCCAAAGTTCACATGGATTCTCAATGGAGTGAGTCATAGCTTCTTCTAAGTGACCCTTTATCTTATACAAGCCACCTTCTTCTTTTCCAATAATAATTGCTTCTTCCATGGTTTTTCCTTTGGCCCACATAAGAACTTCTCCATCTATGAAGGCAACTCTAAAGCCTTTCTTTTCTAAAGATGAGATGGAGAGTAAGTTCTTTGTCAAACCTAGTACATATAGTACATCCTTCATCTTCATTGGGGTCCCTAAATTAAGCTTGTAATTTGATTCTCCTACTCCCTTGATAGAATATTCATAATCATCTCCAAGTGTAACTTTCTGAGAAAACTTCTTTTATGAAAGGCAAGAGAGAATGTCTCTTTGACCTACCATGTGCTTGGAAGAACCACTATCAATGAGCCAAGTTTCCTCACCAGGTGATATTGATCCTGAGAGGGAAGAGATTAAGACATAGTCTTCAATTCATTCTTTTATCATCTTTGTGGGTGGTTCTTCATCTTCAACTGCATGGGCATGGTGCCTCTTGTTTTTCTTCTTGTATTCTTCTCGTCTAGCTGGACAATGTTTCACAATATTCCCCATCTTGTCACAATGGTAACATTGGTAGGGTGGGAAATCTCTTCTTTGTCCTTTCTGAAACTTCTTGAATCTCCTTGGTTGAGATTCTTTATGTGTGAATTTGTTTTGTAGGCGAGAGTCCTTATGAGTTTCTTTCTGGAAGTAAGACTTCTTTCTTCCTCCTTTAGTGTGAGTAGCTAGGGCTTGATCTTCATCTCTTGATAGCAAAGCTTCTCGGTTAGCCACTCTTGATTCTTCTTGAACACATTCTTCCCAAAGACTATCAAATTGTAGTTTGTCTTTTCTGGCATAAACAATTTGGATGAATGAATCCCAAGGTCTTGTGAGACCATTAAGGGTTGTCATTATAAGTTTTTCTTCATCTATAGTATCTTCAATTGCTTCTAGTTTTTCTTTGAATTGTGATATTCTAGAGAAATATTCCTGGATTGTTTCTCCTTTATGCATCCTTGTATTCTTGAGTTGAGTCCTTAGATTCATCTTCTGATTTAAGTTCTTTCCTTCATATAATATGGTTAGGGCATCAAAATTTTCTTTTGGATTATTGTTTGAAGACACTTGAGGAATAAAGTGATCTTTGATTGAATCTGCAATGATTCTTTTGGCCCTAACTGTGTCCTTTTGGTGTTGTGCTTTAGCTGCAACATCAACGGGTTCTGGTACATTCTCTTTAATGAATCTTGCTAGGTCATTCTCTTCAAGAATGAGTCCAATCCTATACTTCTAGGCACGAATGTTTTCCACACCTTCTAGCTTGTCAACAAGCTTAGTGCTTGCAAATATCTTTACCTGGAGCTAGGAAAATGACCAAACAATGAAAATGCTTAGAATTGAATTTTGAACTTACCAAGAGGTGCGCTTGGCTGAGGCGAGTAGCCTAGTGTGGTTAGATTTCAGAAAATCCAAAATTTCCCCCTTCAAACTTGACCAACGAATTTCTGGATTGGTGCTTTTGGTTTTCTGGTACTTCTAGTTTCCTAGTACTTCTGATTTTCGGGTACTTCTGGTACTCGTGAAAACTATGGTTTCACTTTCTGGGAGTTCTATCCACTGAAAATGTGCGTTGAAGGTGCCAAGGAGTTCCTTGGGCTAGGGCGCACTTTTCTAGATGACTTTTGGGCTGAAATTCCTCTTCAATAAAAAGCCCTAATATTCTTGTACGACAACAATGATGTTTTTCTTTTTCATGTGAAAGATGATCTCTTTAGCTTAGCTCTGATACCATGTTAGATTTTAAGCTATTATTAGGTTTCTTTTCAATTTAATAGATAACAATAACATAGATAGGATCATTGAGAGAAACACAATCACAAGATACACAACATTTATCCTGGGAAACCCTCATGGGGAAGAAAACCCAACAAAAACTTCCTTAATATAGATAGCCAATACAATGCCAAGACAATAAACCAAACACTAGAGAATATCCAACACTGAGAAATGCCTCTCTCTCTTCCTTATTCCGGCAATTGACAACTACAACTTCCTTCAAGCTTGCGTACTAGATGAGTTAGTTGAGTGAGTGAAAAAATGGGTGGGTGGCTTCCTTTATTTATACAAATTGGCAGGCGCTGAAAGGAGGTGTCTCTTCACTGGCAGGGCCAACTTCTCTTTCTGGGTGGTTAGAACCACTTTAATTTTCCTAGGGGGTGACTTCTCAATTTTCATATTATAATTAGGGTTTGACCAATCCGCAAAAGGGGATTTGGTCATTTACAATGCCCGACATGATCAATTCACAAAAGGGGATTGATCTAATGAATAATACATCAATAATAAATAGAATACTCTTTGCAGTTACAATATTTCAACAACACCTACTTGTGTTGATATAGGAATGAATCCATTCTTGTTGGTCCATCGACATGCTATTAGGAGGAATCTCCACCCCTATCCCTTATTTCCCAGAGACTTCACTATTTTCAAGATGAACTTTATGCAGCTAAGTTCCTTGTTGTCCTAGTTGAAGATTATTGAGAGGATTATTCTCCACCATGAGCCATTACTCGGTTTTTTTAGACCCTTATCAAACTACAACATCTCACACATCTTTCACATAAATGTCTTTGGAGCTTAGTCTTAGCTCTTGATAATATTGATGGATTTTTTAAGGAGAAATTCAAAGTTCAAGGGGTTTGATACAACCCTTTGCTCAACATTATGGGGGGGGAAAGTGATTCTTTTGTTGTAATGACTTCTCTTTGTGGCTCCCTTTTCAACTCAAGGGGTGTGTTGGAATTATTGGTGTAATCTGTATATGTGGCCATGATTCATTCATCTGTATCAATATGTACTTGTAATTTTGGTAAAGACCATATTTAATTTAATTTATTGTATACTATGTGTATGGTTAAGGTTGGCCTAGTCCAACTTGATATGTGGAACCCATATCCCTCTTGGGGTGTGTGCCTTGTTTTGTGGGACCATGACCCCCTCTTTAAGGGACACCTTGAGTTGTGTATAATCTCTCAAGTTCTCATTCAAAAAATATCATCTTTTGATCTTCTTGCTATGAATTAAAAAATGTTATAAGCTCAGGGGACTCTTGAATTTGACATTCTCTCTTATGATTGACATCTTTCTCTTAGGCCGACTTTACTTATTTCTTCTTTAAAACAATCGTGTTTGGCTTTCCCACTCTCTCTAGTGCACTAGACCCGCCTCTCTCCAATCCAATTGTGAGGAATCATTTTCATAATTTTAGTGATATTTGTTTCCATAGATTATTTTGTTAACCTTTTGTTAACCATCATTTTGCATGAGGTCTATACTAGTGAAAATTTTCTATACCCTTGTGATTTTCATCACCTAGAGCTTTGGATGGCTAGGGTTTTCACTTGGTTCCTTAGACTTGATGATGGCATGGATGCTTATGTGATAGAGGTTTTGATGGTGTTTTTCTTTGTATACTTGCTTATCATAGAGAGATAGCATTACACTTGATCATGTGATATTCTAGTCTCCACTCCTTGCTAGATGATTGGATGTAATGATATATGGACCCCTTTGTGAAATGCCCTGTCACTTTTGGGCCAAATGGACATTGTATTGGCTTGATCATTTGGTGGGATTCATCATAGCGTAGATCACTTATAATGCACTCAATTGTTTACATGTGGTTCATTACTTGGATGATTTTTACACATGGATGGGTATGAGCATGGTTTAAGCTCATTTTTCTCCAATGCCCTAGCTCTTATGGATGATGTTTACACACATATGGGTTGCTTGTGATATGGAGCATGATTCTATGTAGAGCACTCCCCTTCTTGGGCCCACATTTGGAAGCATGTGCACACTTATCATCACCTTATGCATATCTTGATGAGGCCATGCTTCTCCTTGATGAATTGGCTAGATTTTTGGTGACTTGGAATATGACTCATGGTTTACTTAACTCATTTTTCCTTGGATATACCACCTTGCACATATCCTCATGCATTATTTATCTACATGTACCATCTTGGAGGATTGCTTGCACAACATGTTGAGGACATCCACCTTGAGGCCACATATCCACTTGAGAAGGTTGCTTTCACTTATGTCAATGCATTATGATGGAGTATTATTTATGGTCCAATCTTGAGAGATTGTTGGTTACTTCAATAATTTATGGAGTGCTCAACCTTTGGAGGTTACGTGGAACACTTTATTTTTCTTGTTGATGGGACCTCTGACCTTGGGAGGAGTGTTTTGTACACATGTAAAGGCATTCAAGAGAGGTCATTCCTTTTTTAATGGATATGTTTGAGTATTATTGATGTTCCACATGTTGAGGCCTTGTGCCATGGATTCATTTTCTTAATTTAAGGAGGATGACTCACTTTTTCATGCCATTATTTTGGGATGTACCCCTTGGATACCTCACAGATGCTATCTTTGAGGTGTTGACTTGGTGCATGCTTTTTGAGGATGATGATGTCCACTTCAGAGGTTACATTACACTTTTTTTCATTCTTATTGATGGGATGACTCACTTTGGGATGAGGTTTCATGATCCAAACCCTCATTTTAGGATGATGTCCATCCTTTTGGATTTTTATTACATGCATATTCATGCTATTATTGAGTGCATACACCTTGGAGGAACTTTATTGGCACATCTACTCATATTTTGATGGATGACATCTCAATCAAAGGGTCACAAGTGCCATTTATGAGGTCTTCCACTTGGTCTTTGCATACTTTGAGGAGGACGTTCCACCTTGGAATATCTAGGAGGTATCAATCCCTAGATCTAGGGTTTTCTTGCTACTTTGAGGAGTTGGTTCTGGATCAATTTACTTGGAGGATTTTGGAGGCTAGACATTGCACCTTTGACTCATCTTATTCCTTGTTTGATGGAGACGTCTCTTTGTTGGGCCTATGTTTGTTGGAGACTTGTACATGTGGCTTGACTAATTCATTGAGTTTCCCCTACTTGGAGCTTAATGGACACATAATTCTTGGAGCATATGTGATGTATAAGGGTTCTCTCTTTGTTTCTTAAAGCAAGGCTAATATTTTGGTGCTTAAAGATTGAAATGGTGTAGTTTCTTCTACATAGACAAGGCAAGCAATTTGATCCAATGAAGGGTAAATTATATCACTTGGAAGGAGTTTAACACGTGGTAATGCCTCTTCTCTCCTTTTTTATCTTAGTCTTTGATGATGGATAGTTTTCTTTATATATCTTTTAATAATTCTAGCAAGATTATTGATTTTGATTTCTAGGGTAAATTTGAGTTTCCTAATTCAAGGAGGATCCTTTTGGACCCCTTCCTTGTAGAATTTATGTGTTAATTCCAACAAGATTAGAATGGAATATTTTGAGTATTTTATCCTTATTTTAATTTCTAACACATAAGAAAATAAACCCTCTTAGGTATCCCTTAATTTCATTTCCCTTGTTGGATTGAATCTAATCTCTACTTCCTTCCATCACTCGAACCTTTTTTTTTGAAAACCCAAAAAATATTGTTTTAATAAAGCTACTCTCATATCATCTTATGCTTAATTTTTATCTTTAGTAATCCTACCAGGGATAACCCCCTTGATTCACTGGAGAGTCGACTTAAAGTGAAGAGGATATGTTACTCATGTGGCAATAGTGATTGTTCTAGTAGCTCCCTCTTAGGTTGTACCTTATGAATTAGAAATTTTATCATTAAGTACAAGTTGGGAGGTAACATTTTGTCATTTTTGTCAAGGATAAAGTCCATTCTCCTAGAAACTTTGAAGACTATGCTTCATGACATATTTGTGAGTGTTGTGTTGAAGATCTCTTCCTTACATGACGACTCCATGAAGGGACAAAGCCCTTGTTCCTTACATATTTTGAAGACATTGTTGGGTGTAGTGATGAGCACACCCATCAATATTGAAGGCCTTTGAAATATCATCTTGGTGACTCCACTCTTTGGTTTTGGTATGAGGTATGATCATTATTCATTGCAGTTTTTTATTTTCAGCTTTATATTGAAGATATAGAAGTAAAGGAAAAATGGAATGGCCTCCATGGTTGGTCATTTGGTTTGTTGTCATTGATTTCTCAAATATCCCAAGGTGCCTCAATGAACTACCTGTAATGTTCCCCTCTCATTGAAAGGGATCAAGGATGATTTAGTAGTCTAGTCACCCCTATAGACTATAGTCCAATGAAAAAGGGGTAGGAGGAACTTAAGAAAGTCACTAGGTGAATCAACTTTATTTTATTAAAGTGAATTGAGAAAAAGGTATTAATGAATTAAAGGGAAATTAGAACAAAACATTAGAAGACACAATAAATTAACTCAATGAACAATTGGAAGATGGGGGTATAAAAGAGAGAGGATGACGCCTCACTCCTCATTCATGCTATTATTCTCTTCAGTGATTTGAACTATGCAACTTAATTTTGAGGGTTTTGAGTAAACAAACCCTAGAGACCAGGAAGGAGGTGAAATATCCTTCTATTCCTGGTGCAAGCTTGGCCAAGGAGGTGAAATATTCCTCCTTCACCATTCTATTAAGCTATAGGTTGGGTTCTATAGTGGGAGACAAAATCATGCCGCAGGTTTGAAGCTTTTATGCAGGTTGGGCACATTGCTGGAAGAATATCCATTCGATTAGGGTGGAAGAAGGGAGATATGAGGATAGACCTTTTCCTGGAGGGTTTTCTAGGCCCGAAACACCCTTTCTCACCATTCCTTGGTGGGTTTTCTCTACATGTTATTTTATTGGATCTTGAGGGAGAAATCTGAAGATATGCGCACTAGTAAATAGGGAAATCAAGATTTGAAGTGTTGATATACAGATATGGTCAAGAGATTGATTCATTGACATTATACATCTCGTGATATATAGTTTGGTGGTATTTTTATGTGATTTGGTAGTCATCTACACAGGAATCAAATTTTATAGGGCATTTGACCGAAGAGGGATGCATCCAACATCAGATCTAAAGGTTGCTTCTTTCCAGGGAAAGAAATTGATATTGTACCAACTTCACCTAGTCATTGGAGCCCTTATATATCTATTATTATTGTATATTCATTCTAGGCTTCTCTTTTATATTCTTCTGATCCAGATCTGTTGTTCTATGTATGGAGGACTTCATATTATTATAAATAAAGGTCATATCTGAAGTTTTGTTGAAGCATATGTTGTGTTTTCTTTGTTGTCTTATAATCTATGTATGTTGTTGTGTCTTCTATGCTATAAATTTATGAAAAAATCACCAACACATATTTATGTAACAAAATATGCAAAAAACCAGTAACCCAATAGAAAGAAACAAACCCTAGTTCCTAACGGAACTTGCTTGGGAACATTATAGTGGTATTAGAGCCAGCTCCTGCGCCAGCCTGTGATTATTTATAATTCCCAAGAGAAGAGGCAGTGGGGGACAACCACTTACATGTAATTATGAAGAACAAAATCAAGAGGTTAGTATGGGAGAGACCGAGGAATCATAGGAAGCATTGTTGGTCGAAAGGGTCTTTGATACTCTATAGAACAACTAGGGAATACTACAACATCATTTGGGTGAAATGAAAGACCATTTATCCAAGGGACAAGAATATATTAAAATATCTTTGAAAAAATTATCTAAAGGATATGATAGAATGATACCCCTTTTGGAGAAGTAGGCCATGACTCAGTGGAGTTTTTGCCAATATTTGATGGAGAAACAAAATGGAAAGGATGCGCCAACATTTGGAGGAAACAATGGGGATAGTGGTTCTCAAGGAGGAAATGGAAATTAGGAGGAATTCATACACATGGTCCATACATGAAACATACCTTCTTAGTCCCCGGTAGCCAACAGAGCCACTCCTAGACTGTAATTCCCTACTTTTAGGACATCTCATCCAATGGAATATAATCCCTTGAGTCATGAGACTATGGAGGATGAATGGGAGACGATGGAGAGGGAATATAACAATATGATTGTAGGATTCAAGAGACAAGTCTCCTTACTTGATTTCTATCATCTTAAACTCAAAATGAATTCCAAGGAACATCATTGGGGAGATAATGAGCTAGGATGCAAGGCAAGTATATGTATATTCCTACCTTTGATGGAACCAATCAGATATTTTCTACAACTTGGGTACAAAAACTAGATGCGTATTTATATTTGAACTCCATGGAAGAAGAAAATGCCATCAAGTTTTAAAACTTGCATTTGATGGGAAAGGCCCATGATTGGTGGTTCCATGAGGTAAATACCTTGGGTCATGGACAAATTACTTCCTACAGGGATTTGACTCAGAGACTCATTGATAGGTTTGACAGGGAGGATCCTAAGCTTCATTTCAGGGAGCTCACGCAGATTAAGAAAACAAGGTCTACATAAGATTTTATTGAAGATTTTCAAAGGGTGGCAGTTAAGGTTCCAGACATGTAAGATTCTCATTTATTGATGATATATATAGAGGCATTAAATGAGTCTTTTCATGGATGGATGAAGGCTTTCAATCCTACAACCCTATAGGATGTCATTGAGTGCACTAAGGATTGGACTGGAGCAACTAGTAAAAACAAATTCACTCCTAAACCTCCAATTATTAATAAACCCACAGGTCCTAGGAAATTTGATAGGGGGAAGGGGCCATTGGATGAGGCTACAGGGAGGGAATCAAGAAGGAAGAAACTATGCTTCACATGAAAGGAATAATAGCAGCCAAGGCATACATGTTGGAGTAAGGGGAAGATCCACTATATAGAGTCTGTGTCTAATAGTGAGGATGAGTATGATGAACATGATATTGGAGTTATCCACAACTTGAAATTAATCCATAGAGAGACTGAACAAGCCTTGCTTGTGCAGAATGAGGAAGTTCTCTCACCCCATGAGGAAGGCCTCAAGAAGGTCATTATTTCATCTATGAGCGAAGTACCTAAATTCAACACTTTTAGAATGAATTGGGTGGTACAGGGGCAATGGTCTAGTATGTTGATTGATGGAGGAGCCTCTCACAACTTCATTGATGTTTCTATGGTGGAGAGGAGGCACATTCCTACAATATATTTTGAAGGACTCTTGGTAGAGATAGCAGGAGGACACAGGATGGCTTGTGACAAATACATCCCACAAATGAGTTTGAATTTGGGAAGGTATACCTTGACACATGATTTTTATGTGGTGGAAATTATGGAAACCAATATTATATTGAGGGTACAATGGCTTAGCACCTTGGGACCCATCACCACCAATTATAAAACCATGGATATGTCCTTCACTACAGAGGAAGGGAGGAGAATCACACTCAAAGGAATGATAGGGGAGTCACCTAGAATTGTGACTTCCAAGAAAATGCATGCCATAATTAGGCGTGCAGAGGTGTCTTATGCAATTGAATGATTTGTTATAGATACAGGGGAAAGGGGATTCAAACATTACCCTCAAGATATGCAACAAATCCTTCATAGGCATAAAAAGGTATTTGAGCCAATTCCTCCAGGTCAGCCACCAAATAGGGGGTTTGATCATATTATTGAATTATAAGAAGGGGATAAACTTGTTATTACCACACCTTACATACATCCAAAGAAGCATAAATATGAAATATAAAGTGCCATCAAAGAACTATTATCCATGGGTCACATTCGACCAAGTTCAAGCCCATTTTCATCCTCAGTTGTTATGGTTAAAAAGAAGGATGGGACCATGCACATGTGCATAGATTACATCGCCCTAAATAAAAGAATGATCAAGAATGGGTATCCTATTCCCATGATTGATGAATTGTTGGATAATCTACACGGTGCAATATATTTCACAAATATTGACTTGCGCTCTGGGTATCATTAGATTAGGATGAGGGAGAAAGACATACATAAAACAACCTTCAAATGTCACCTTGGACACTATGAGTTCCTTGTCATGCCCTTTGGCCTAACCAATGCACCTGTCACTTTTCATTCTTGCATGACTACAATTTTTAATAAGCAGTTGAGAAAGTATTTTCTTGTCTTCTTTGATGATTTACTGATTTACAAAAAACCATGAGAGGATCACCTTAAACATGTAGATGAAATATTGAGAATCATGGAACAACAATCTTTATATGCTAAAGAATCAAAATGTGAGATTGGGATGACATAGGTCCTCTACTTGGGGCATATTATTGGAGAAAAAGGGGTACAGGTTCATCAGGAGAAGATTCACTCCATCATTGATTGGCCCACTCCAAAAAAACTTACATAACTAAAAATTTTCTTGTGTATTTGCAACTAGTGCAATAATTTTGTCAAAAGGTTCTCCCAACTGTGCACACCATTGACATATTTGACCAAAAAAGGGACCTTTTTGGGGGGCCAGGAGGGAAAATCTACATTTGAAAAAATGATAAGGGTTATGAGCACTTTCCATGTACTCTCTCAACCTGATTTATCTCAGCCTTTTATGTTGGAGTGTGATGCATCTGGTGAAGGTGTTGGGGTTGTTCTTATGCAAAATAGGCATCCTATTTCATATGAGAGCCACAAATTGAGAGGTCTTGAACTTATTTACACCATATATGACATGGATATGCTCTCCATAATGCACGCATTGGCCAAGTTTAAATAATATCTAGTGGGAGAAAAATTTGTGGTGATAACTGATCACAATAGCCTCAAGTAATTTCTAGTGTAGAAGGATATTAATGAGAGGAAGAAAAAATGGGTGAGAAAAATCCAATCATACAATTTTGACATAGAGTATGTTAAAGGGAAAAACAATGTAGTAGAAGATGCCTTGTCTAGAAGGCCTTCCACATACTCAATGACTGAGATCTCAATTGATTGGAAGTCCCATTTATTGGTAGAATACTTAAAAAACAAACTTTCATGTGAGATGATGGATGGAAAGATACAAGATGACAGGTTCAGAGTTATTGATGACATTCTTTACTAAAAGGGGAAGTTTTACTTAGTTCTAGAATCATCCTTCAAGAGAAAAGTGGTCCAAGCATTCCATGATTCTCGTATAGCAGGACACCAAGGGTTTCTTAAGACATACAGGCAAATATGAGAGAGGTTCTCCTAGAAGGGCCTCAAAGGGGAAGTTATGCACCACATTAAGGAGTGTACTACCTGCCAACAAAATAAGGATGAAAAAAACCATCCTACGGGTCTACTACAACCTCTCCCCATCCCAGAGAATAAGTGGGAAAGTATATCCATGGAATTCATTATAGGGCTCCCCAAAGCACAAGGGAAAGTCTATATATTTGTGGTAGTGTACCATTTAACTAAGTTCGATCACTTTTATGCCATCACCATGGATTATAGCGCATCTCAAGTAGCTGAATATTTTTTCACGGAGGTCTTCAGATTGCATGGATTACCCAAGACCATTGTGAGTGATAGGGACAACAAGTTTATGAGCATATTTTGGCAGGAATTGTTTGGATTGGTGGGAATTGAGTTGACTCTTATCACTAGCTATCATCCACAAATAGATGGGCAAACAAAAACAACAAACAAGTGGGTAGAATGTTATCTCAGAAACTATGTAGCAGGACATCAAAAAGCATGGGTCAAATGGATCTATTTAGGGGAATATTGTTACAACACCACCCACCACTTATCCATTGGTATGTCTCCATTCAAGGCCTTATAAAACTATGAACCCCTTACTTTTGTTGAGATTGTGTTTGGAGATAACAGGGATTCTATGGCCAAAGAATGGATACAAGAAATTAAAAATATCTTGAAAGAGCTCAAGGACAATTTACATAGGGCGCAAAATCAGAAAAAATTGTATGCCGAAAAAAAAAGGGTGGAGCCCACTTTTGAGGTAGGTGAATTGGTCTATCTAAGGCTACAACTATACAAGCAAACATCTATTAAGAAGAACGGGGTTGGAAAACTTAAACCATGTTTCTATGGCCCCTGTGTAGTACAAAGAAGAATTGGGGAGGTTGCATATGAGCTCAAATTACCACCGAAGAGAAAACTCCACAATGTTTTCCATGTATCTTATGTAAAAAGGGTCTTAGGGAAACTAGTCATAGCTAATAAAGATCTCCCACCAGTTGATGAGGAGGGACATTTGACCTTGATACCAGAAGAGGTGTTGGAAGTGAGAGCACAAAAGTTGAGGAATATAGAGGTTAAAGAATATTTGGTTAAATGGAAGAAATTTCCCATAGAAGATGCTACATGGGAGAATGAACAAGTCTTACAACAAACAGGTGCAAAATTGCTTGTGGGAAAGGAATTCCTAGCGGGGGAGACTATATTGTTCCCCCCTCCCTGAAAGGGATCAAGGAGGAATTAGTAGTCTAGTCACCCCTCTATACTATAGTCCAATGAAAATGGGGTAGGAGGCACTTAATAAAGTCACGAGGTGAATCAAATTTATTTTATTAAATTGACTTGATAAAAAGGGATTGATGAATTAAATGGAAATTAGAACAAAACATTAGAATAAGTCATAAAGTAACTCAATGAAGAATTAGAAGATGGAGGTATAAAAGAGAGAGGAGGACACCTCACTCCTCATTCATCCTATTATTCTCTTGAGTGATTTGAGCTATGCAGCTTACGTTTTGAGGGTTTTGAATAAACAAACCCTAGAGACCAGCAAGGAGGTGAAAGATCCCTCTGTTCTTGGTCCAATCTTGGACAAGGAGGTGAAAATGTTGGTTGTGGAGCCTGATTATCTTCCTGATTCAGAGGTCTTTTAATTTCAGCTGTGTTTATACCCCATGAAGTATTTACACCCCAAAAGTATGTACACTCTTCCACGTGGGGGAGTGCAGAGGGGGGGTACCACCTTTGTGTGGTATGGGGGGGCTATCCCACTGGGTTGGGGGGTCTTGGGGAAAGTGGGCCCCTAGTGGGGGTTCGGGGGCGAAGCCCCCAAAGGAAAAATTGCCTTGTAAATGTATATTGTAATTTCATTGTAAATTTGGACCGTTCATTATAAGGTCACAGATCTAACGATAGAGATTATGTTAGGGTTTTTTTCCCTAGAAGGCAACCCTCTTTTATGAGGGAAATGTATTGAGGCTATGATTGATGGCGAATATTGTATTCTGAGATAGGAGACTGTGAGAGAAAGAAGAGGAAGTTACAATAGGTTTGTTGTAGGTTGTATCCCTTCATATGCTGGATAATAATAAAGGAAGGACCTGACAATTTCTCTGGTGGATGTAGCCCACACTGGGTGAACCATGTAAATCTGTGTCTCTATTGTATTGTGTATCTTCTGTGTTTTGTTTCTGCATTTGTCTTATTTTATTGATCCACGGTCCTGTTTTTCTAACAATTGGTATTGGAGCGAAAGGTAACTCGCAGAAAAAGAGGGTTCCTAGTTCGAGTGGGAGCAATGTCGGAAGATGGAAAGTTTAGGGTCGAGAAATTTAACGGCCAAAACTACCAGTTATGGAAGATGCATATGGAAGACCATTTATATCAGAAGGATCTATTCCTACCATTGGGTGGAATAGCAAAGAAGCCGACGGCTACGAAGGACGAAGAATGGGAGATTATTGATAGAAAAGCTCTAGGAACGATACGACTGAGCCTGGCAGTGTCAGTGGCTTTCAATATTTCCAAAGAAAAGACAACGAAGGGTTTGATGGACACATTGGCCAAATTGTATGAAAAACCCTCGACCTCCAATAAGGTATTTCTAATGAAGAGATTATTTAATATGACGATGTCGGAAGGTGGGTCTGTTGCAGATCATTTAAATGATTTTAATACGGTTACTAATCAACTAAGTTCTGTAAAAGTGGACTTTGATGATGAGGTCAGGGCTCTTCTAATCTTGTGCTCATTGCCAAAAAGATGGAATGGCTTGGTCATGGCTGTAAGTAACTCTGTCTCTGGTTCAAATAATTTAAAATTTGATGATGTTGTTGATGTTATCCTTAGTGAGGAAATGCGATGGAAAATCATAGGTGAGACATCAGGAAATGCGTTAAACATGGAGAACAGGGGAAGACAAAAGGATAGAGGAAAGGGTTTCAAGAACCGTGGGAATTCTAGGAAGGGTAGATCCAAATCCAGACTTGGAAAGATAGAGTGCTGGAATTGTGGGAAGAAAGGACATCTGAAGAAAGACTGCAGAGCTCCAAAGAAACAAAGAGATGGACAGCAGGAGAGAAATCAAAGAACAAATGTAACATGTGATGTGTTACAAGATGCTTTGATTCTTTCTTTAGATAATATTTTTGATTCTTGGGTAGTAGATTCAAGGGCTTCATTTCATGCCACACCCCATAGGAAACATTTTCTAGATTATGTTCAAGGTGATTTTGGACAGGTTCATTTGGGTGACGATGCACCATGCAAAATTGTTGGAATGGGAAAGGTAAAAAT
>ML806660.1:212216-239227 GCA_009831015.1 Picea engelmannii
TTAACTAAGGAAATGTGTCCCAAGACATAGGAGGAGATAGAATACATGTCCAGGGTCCCATATTCATCAGCAGTTGGTAGCTTGATGTATGCAATGGTTTGCACAAGACCATATATTGCACATGCAGTGGGAGTTGTGAGCAGATATATGAACAATCTAGGTAAATAACATTGGGAGGCAGTAAAGTGGATTCTCAGATACTTGAGAGGTACTGCTAATCATGCATTATGTTTTGGAGGTTCAAAAACTGTTCTACAAGGATATGTTGATTCAGATATGGCATGTGATAAAGATAACAAGAGGAGTACCATAGGGTATGTGTTTACTATAGGTGGAACAATAGTAAGTTGGATTTCAAAACTGGAAAAGGTTGTTGTACTTTCAACAATAGAGGCAGAGTATGCTGCTGCTACAAAGGCTAGTAAAGAGATGATTTGGTTACAGAGGTTTATGGAGGAATTGGGAAAGAAGCAAGAGAATAGCAGGTTGTACTGTGACAGTGAGAGTGCCATTCATCTTTCAAAGAACTCAGCCTTCCATTCGAAGAATAAGCATATATAGTTGAGGTACCACTTCATATGATCTGCCTTGGAAGATGGACATTTGAAGTTGGAAAAGATACACACTAGCCAGAATCCTGCAGACATGTTAACAAAGGGAGTAACCAGGGAGAAACTGAGTTCCTGCTCAGTTTCAGTTGGTCTTCAAGAATGAAGATGAAGATAAGAAATTTTCCAGGTCCAAGAAGGTTCAGAGTCCAACATATACAACGGCGGTGGAGTTGTTGAGATCAGTCTCCAAGTGGGAGATTGTTGGTTGTGGAACCTGATTATCTTCCTGATTCAGAGGTCTTTTACTTTCAGCCATGTTTATACCCCATGAAGTATTTACACCCCAGAAGCATGTACACTCCTCCACGCGGGGGAGTATAGAGGGGGAGTACCCTCTCTGCAGGGTCCAGGGGGGCTATCCCCCTGGCTAGGGGGTTTGGGGTCAACATCCCCTGATGGGGGATCGGGGGTGAATCCCCCGAAGGAAAAATTGCCTTGTAAATGTATATTGTAATTTCATTGTAAATCTGGACCGTTCATTATAAGGTCGCATATCTAACGATAGAGATTATGTTAGGGTTTTTTTCCCTAGAAGGAAACCCTCTTTTATGAGGGAAATGTATTGCGGCTATGATTGATGCGAATATTGTATTCTGAGATAGGAGACTGTGAAAGAAAGAAGAGGAAGTTACAACGGGTTTGTTGTAGGTTGTATCCCTTCATATGTTGGATAATAATAAAGGAAGGACTTAGCAATTTCTTTGGTGGACGTAGCCCACACTGGGTGAACCACGTAAATCTGTGTCTCTATTGTATTGTGTATCTTTTGTGTTTTGTTTCCGCATTTGTTTTATTTTATTGCTTCACGGTCCTATTTTTCTAACAGAAAGATCCCTTTATTCTTGGTCCAATATTGTCCAAGGAGGTGCAATATTCCTCCCCCACCATTCTATTCAACTACAGGTTGGGTTCTACAGTGGGAGACAAAAGCATGGTGCATGTTTGAAGCTTTTCTACAGGTTGGGCGCATTGTTGGAAGAAGATCCATTCGATTTGGGGTGGAAGAAGGGAGATATGAGGCTATACCTTTTCTTGGAGGGTTTTCTAGGCCTAGAACGCCCTTTCTCACCATTCCTTGGTGGGTTTTATCTGCTTATTATTTTATTGGATCTTGAGGGAGAAATTATGAAGAGGAGTGCACCAATAAATATGGAAATCAAGATTTGAAGTGTTGATCTATAGATCTGGTCAAGGGATTGATTCATTGACACTATCCATCTCCCGATCTACAGTTTGGTGGTCATCCACAAAGGAATCAAGTTTTCTAGGGTATTTGACTAAAGAGGGACACATCCAACATCATATATGAAGGTTGTTTCTTTCTAGGAAAAGAAATTGATCTTGTACCAACTTCACCCTGTCATTGGAGCCCTTATATCTCTATTATTATTGTATCTTTAGTCTAGGATTCTCTTTCTTATTCTTCTGATCCAGATCTGTTGTTCTATGTATGGAGGACTTTATAATATTATAAATCAAGGTCAAGTATGAAGTTTTGTTGAAGCATATGTTGTGTTTCCTTTATTGTCTTATGATCTATGTATGTTGTTGTGTCTTCTATGCTATAAATTTATGCAAAAACCACCAACACATCTTTCTGTAACAAAATCTGTAAAAAATAAATAACCCAAAAACAAGCAACAAACCCTAGTTCCTAGCATGAACTTGCTTGGGAACATTACACTACCAAATGTGGATTAGGATTCCATTCCAAATTTTTATGGGCATAATGATTTTTCCATGTTATTTCTTAGACACTCCCTAAAGGAAACATCCAACCTTACTGCAAGGGGACTACCTAAGGATACTATCAAGTGAACCATTATTTATCACCTATGTGATTCACTCCACTCTTTAGGCTGGGAAAACCAAGTCAAGGGGGGAATATCGTGTGGTTGAGCTAAGTTCTATCGTTGTAATTCAAATATAAGTGAGTAAAAAGACTAGACATGATACCACAAAGCACACTCCTAGCAAATCTAAGTAATCAATAGACAAACCAATGGATAAAGGGGTCTTTCGAAAACTAACCCTTGGGGGATGTCAAGTCCGCAAGGCCTGATTAGCAAAGGTGTGAGAGGTAGTTACGGTAACCTGCTTACAACGATAGAGTAAGGTGAAAGTACCCTCGTGAAGACGAGTTCCTTCCCTAGTATTTGAAACAATGATTATGCATCTTCCTCAAGTACTTCCCACCCACAATCACCTCTGTATATTTCCTAGGAATGGCCACTATGGATACCACTTTATAATTGATGATTGGGTAGAACAGTCATAGGTTGGAACTGTTATCGCACATATTGTAGGTGGGAAAATTCTGACCCAATCCACAAATGTGAGACAACTATGGGATTAACTACCGACTATCACCTTAGATATATACTCCCCTCACTTTAGTGGTGATGAAAATCACCACAAGAGGAGAATCTTGGTGACCCTAGGGGGATTGAGATGGAAAGTGAAGAGATTGAAGGAGAAACCCCTATAGTCCAAGTTAGGAATTGTAAAAGGGCTTGGATGAGAGTCTTTTTGATAAGGGTAGGATGCCAAAGTAAAGTGTACCTACAAGAGAGTGTTATACCTGCCCGAGACAAGACAAAATATAGAGATACAATCTAGATAATCAAAGGGACAAGCAAGTGAAGCTTGTTTTCCTATATTACAGCAGTAAAAAAAAACATATATCAGAAATGAAAAGATCAAGTTAATGAAAATTAACCATCAAAAGTACCAAATATTTATTGGACAATGAAGCACTAAACAAGTAGATATTTTTCCAATAGTTAAGCATAAACTTCGATGGTGAAATGAGGCCAAAAAATGATGTTATCAGAATTAATTTAGGGAAGCCAATTGGATGTAGAAAACTATTTTCTAGAAAAACAACTTCTACTCAAATAAATCAACAAACAACTTGCCCAAATGATAGCGAATACTAAGTAGTTTAAAAATAGCAAGTAGCCAACTATTTTCTATGGTTGAGATAGAAGAGATAAAATAATGACTTTTCAACATCCCTAATGATTGTGGCACGAGTTTATAATAGAAGAAAGAAATATTTGCTAAGATAGATGCCCTAGTGGCTCAAGCAAGTAGATTTGATTCTGATTTAGACAAATGAAATATCTCAACAAATCACTTTTTCCAAAGCAATGATTTTGTTTCTCCAATGCAATTTTAGATTAGTGCTTTAATCTATTGGGTTATGGAGTCTTGGTTGTAAGAGTTGGATCCACTACTTCTCTAGGGGTTTAATCCCTTTTACTCCCTAGAGAAAGTAAATCCAACAAAGGTAAGTATTATCACACTAAGTCGCCTTGGGTCTCTTAGTTTGTTTTTGTTAAAAAAAAAAAAAAAAAACCTTAGATTCTTATTTTCTCTTTAAAATAAATTTCTCATACCTTAAATGTTATTTATGATAGGACCCCTTAGGATGACTAAACCTTTGATTCATAGCTCATGTGTTGATCCACAATTCAATTTTTGGTCCTTAAACCCTTTTAAGCTCATGGTCTATTCTTTATGTCCCCTCTCGTGATTCATCCTTAGGTTGATACCTCCTATGACCAAGCTGATGTGACACACCTCTCTCCTCACTCATGACCTCACATTCATACCTCATCATCCCCACTCACCTATCCAATCATTTTATTTTATTTGGAGAGTGCTGCCCACTCAGCAGGCATTTCCGTAGCACCTGTCATGTTTATCATTCATCCACTCCAAGTCATGATTTCCATGACTGATACCTTAACCCTTGTTTTCAGTGCCAAAAGTTGGTTGAAATGCTTTCAAAAGATCTTTCATTTATGATCCTTGGTAATGGTTTCTAAATTTGAAAAGTTCAGCAGTGAGGCACTGTGTAAGTTTGCCAGTTCAGATCGGACGATCACATGTCAACTAAATCCGAGGTTGTGAGAGATTTCAGGGCTGAAGTTTCCTCAATCTCATCCTAAGATCGCACTGAGGATCTCAAAAGATGTCGACTTCAAAGGTATCCTGTGCAACCTCCTTCACATATTAATATTCATAGGAGATTTGTGCTCGGGTTTCGGTTTGTTAAGCTTGCAGGGTAGTATGGGAGCCATATTTGCATTCCTGTAAACATCATCGCTCGTATCCATAGTCTGATTATTGTTGTTAGTCACAGCCTTTGAAAGTCATAGGCCTGCAATAACCTATCCTCTGTGTATGCGTTGTGCTACACAGAGACAATGCTCAAACCTCTCTGATTATTCTTTGCTTCTTTTCATCATGTATGAAGAGTCATTTCAGAATTACCTCCTCATAGTCTACACTCTGAAAACCTGTATAAGCCTAAAGGTCCATTTCTCATAGCCAAGTTCATTTTCTAAGAACTGTTAATTTGGAGGGCCATCCTTGTGCATTTGAGACTTGAATTGAAGTTTTCTTGTAAATAACATCCCTTACAGCCTCTTAAGAACCCTCTTTCTGAGTCATGGAGACCCCTCAGTCGAAGAAAGCACACAAAGGTGGCAAGATAGTTCGAATAGAACCTATGGACATGCACCTTTTTGACACAAAATTCATGGCAAGGGAAATGTTTCGAAGAGGAGGATGCCTCTCTTTCTGCCAGAACATGCAGAGAGGCCACTCGGAAGTAGCAAAACAATTTGCACTAAATTTTGATGTCAAGAAAACCAGAGTTGGAGATTTGGAATTTGAGATGACTGAAGCCTCCATCTCAACTGCAACAGGGATCCCCATTTCAGGAGAAAATTGGTTCAAGGCCATGGTATTGAGTTCACCTTTTGTTAAGATCTTTTCAAGCCTGAATACCAAGCCAATGATTTATCTAAGAGTGTGCCAAGGAATCATTTGATTGACCAATTTGACAGAATGTTGAAAATCATACAGAGATATTTTAGTTGTGAAGGGAGATTTGACACCTTGTATCATTACCACTTAAGGTTGTTGTTGCATTTTACTAGTAAGGTTTAGATGAATATTCCATATTACCTACTGAGAAGTATAGGTAAAATGGCAGATATGTTGCAAGCCAAATCTAAGGATGTGGACTCCAGTCTTTTCCACTCTGGACTTATCAGGATGCTTGTATCTGAAGAGTTGGGAAAGAAAGAGATCTCCTAGGATATTTTTTTGATCACTTCTCACTTCAAGTTGGACCCAACACCTACCCCCCAATCAAAAATTGCGGGCTCTTCATCACCTACCAATACTAAAACAGGGATCGGCAATAAGAGAAAGGGCAGAGCCCCTGTTTCAGAGATCAATAAGCAGGTCAGGGAAGCTGAGGAGGAAGTTTTTCCTTCCCCACATAGAGATTTATCACCACCACCTCCACCAGGGTTAGAAGAAGTTCCATATTCTACCAAGGTGACGTCAAAAAAAGGGAAGAAGCTTCTCTTTCCCTCTCCTCCTCCAACAGTTGAAATCAAAGGTAAAAGACCTTTCACTAGGTCATCAATTCCTAAGGGGGCTACAATGATACTCTTGACTTAGCAAAATTTGTAGCAAGAAGGGTTCAACCCCTTCATAGGCAGCTCCAGAACCTCTACAGGCAGAACAAGGGTTTCTATGCTCAGAACAGGAGGCTAAAGGTAGAACTAAAGCATTTCCAAGATGAACTAACCCAAAATAATTTATAGGTGTTGGTTGAGGCTACCATTGAAGATGAAAAACCAGTAGCTAAGGAGAGCACAAATATATTGAAGAAGCCTACAAGTGCTAAGAAGAAGAAGTCTATTAAGTTAGTTGGAGACACTCTTTCCACCAGAAAGAGTGTGAGGCTAAGTGTTAAAATGAAAAAGTAGTTGGTAGTGGTAAACCCTATTTTTGAGAGTTGTTTCTTCTTGGGAAGGTTGACTGATATGCACATACTAAGTTTTGCCACCTATACAGGATTCTATGTGTTTAGCTATATGAATTTTGGAATTTTTTGCTAAGTGCTATCTTCACTCAGTGGTAAAGGCACCTAAATAAATTGATTTGTCATCATGGAAGGACACAAACAACTCTACACACATTCAAGAGTCAAAGACACTGCATTTTTGGCATAGCTACCCAAACCCTTATGCAGACGCAACGTAGGCGGTGCTACGTAATATTTTACAGAACACATAATTGTCATACAGATGCTACCCATAGGCACTACCCACAGACATTGCGTAAATATTACAGAGAGTAGGTTCACACATAGGCGCTACTCAATATTGCAACAGAGGACAAATGTAGCCACAGATATGCAGCACAGTGGCGCTACCTTCTCTCCTTGTTTCATTTTAGGGGGCGCTACATAGAATTGCTACCCAAGGGAGTAGCCAACAAACACCAGGGATCTAGGAAGACTAAGACAACAATTTTGGATAAGTTAATGATGGAATAAATGACAGAAGTAGTAGTTGGCATGCAGAGGACAACTACAAGCTCCAAAGCGACACATGGAAAAACAAGAGTTGAGCAACAAAAGAGGATCAAAGCAGTTAGAAGCATGATTGGGTTTAGTCACCAACACTTTCTTGTTTTATAACATAGGTTGTTATCTTAGTTGTTAGAATAAATAAATGTTTTGATATTTTTAAGGAAAAGAGGCCAGCTCATACCTCTAGCTGTTGCTTCCCTTTCTTATTATAAATAGACAGATGAATTGCTTTAAGGGGCTCGGATGGTAGAGTAAGGCTCCCAAGAAACTGTAATATTTTTGATAAATGACTGTGATCTAGTATGTATTGGACTTAAGACTTTTTGACTAATAGAAATCAACTCCTATTTCAGACTATTTGCTTCTAATGCTAAATGTTCATATTTGAATGCTTCATATAGATGACTGTGGTAATGATATGATGGATGTTTGATCATTTTATTGTCATGGTGTTTATTTAGCTCCATAGTTTCTAATTTCAAGAAGATCTTGCTTTAAGAAACTTTCTTCCTTTGGGATTTTGTGGACCCGATGTTTGTAGTAGCTCTTACATTCCTCTCATTCAAGTCTTTTTTCTATCCACATTTACTCCCAAACTACTGGTTGAAATTAGTCAAGACCTTATTTGCTATTACATGTTAGCTCTGTTTCTGAGTGAGGATATTATCATTTTGAGTTTTTCCATTCAACCTTTCAAAAAACACTCATACTTTCACATATCATCTGATGGGTACTAGGCTTACCTTCCTTGCAATCAGAAGGTGACTCCTAGTGCTAACAGTAAGTCTAGGAGGGCGTAAGCCCTTTTACTCCTCCTAGCAACCTTGTGAAAAATGACTTATCCAATAGGACCAATAAATTCCAAACCCTAGTTTGAAAAAGGAAAGTCTGGAAGGACAAGCTGTAAGGGCATGGCTGAAAGGTGTTCTTTCCTAGCAAATTTCTAGCACTTGTCACAAGGTCTCGTAAAAACATAAGAATCACGAAAGATTGAAGGCCAATAGTATCCTTTTCTAATAATCTTAAAAGCAGCGGTTTTAGCAGAAAAAATGACCTACATGAATAACAAAATTTGAAGAACCATGAGTTTATTGCAACAATTTTTGTGCTTCCTCATTTTTTACACAACGAAGCAACATACCATCGACAGATATTCTAAACAAGAAGTATCCTATAATGACGTATCTAGCAGATTCGAGATGGAGCCTTCTTCTTTGATGAGTGTCTAAGTTATTTAGACATCTTTGATTTTGCAAATAGTAAACCAAAGTTTTATACCAAGGATGTTTAGACACAAGAAGGATTTGTTTATCAATGTAGAACAATGCTGATAAAGCACTATCTTGTTCATCAATTTCTTCACTAGTTTCAACATGCTGAGCTAAGTGAAGGGCTAAGTCACGTCCCTTGATGGTGTTAGAAGTCACGATAGTTAAATCATGCTCCTGGATCTTGGCAAGACAATGTGAAATCTTCCCTGAAAGATAAGTATGTGAGAGAAAAAACTTGACCACGGGTAAAGGGACTTTTACCAACGTGTTCTTACTTAAGATGAAGTGGCAGAATTTTTCAACAACTTTAACAGGAGTGAAAGCATGTTTTTCAATAAAAGAATATTTAAACTCATCATCATACAAGCTTTGACTCATGTAAGCCACTGGTTTTTCGTTACCTTGGTAATCACCTTGCATGAGGATAGCAAAAAATGCTTCCTATGTGGCATTAGTATATATCATAAATTCTTTCTCAAAATCTAGCTTCGCCAAAGTCGGTGTAGAACTGATTACTTTCTTGATCCCTACAAAAGAATTTTCGACATCATCTAGCCAAGAAAAGGAACGATATTTCTTAAGCATATTAGGAATTGGCTTGACCATTACAACAAAATCAGGAACAAACCTGTGGACAAAGTTAATAACACCCATAAAAGCTTGGACCTCCTTCTTGGAAGTGGGAGCAGGAAGATTTAGGATAACAACAATCTTTTCAGGATCAATGTTTATTCCGGAATCAGAGACAATGTGTCCAAGGAGATTTCCCTTGGTAACGCTGAAAATAGACTTAGAAGGATTTAGATAAATTCCAAATTTCCTGCATCGCATCGTAACTCTTTTAAGATGACCAAAATGATATGATCGATTTTTAGAGTACACAATTAAGTCATCAAGATAGATCTGAACAATCTTGCCGATCAAATCATCAAAAGTTATTTGCATAACTCCTTGAAAAGTGGCACCTGCATTAGATAAGACAAAAGGCATGCGTTCATAAGAAAAGGTGCCCCAACGAGTAATAAAAGTGGTTTTATATTTATCTTCCCTTTTTACCTTAATTTGATTGTAACTAGAAAAACCGTCAAGTAAGGACATCATCTGTGACCCTGCAACTTGATGCAAAATCATTTCCATATTAGGGAGAGGAAAGTGATATTTTATACTAGCACAATTCAATGCACGAAAATCTACGCATAATCTGATTTGACCAGTTGTTTTCTGAACGAGAACCAGATTGGAAACCCACTCAGAATATTTAACCGGGAAAATGATCCCAACCTTCAAGAGTTTTTCCAACTCCTTTCGAATAGTTTCTTCCAGTGCAGGGTTAATGGGTCTTTGTTTTTTCCTAATTGGTTTTATGCCCTCCTTGATAGGAATGGAGTGTTTTATAAGCGCAGGATAAAAACCATGAATATCCTTATAAGACCAAGAAAAAACATCTTGAAATTCACCAAGCAGTCTAACGAACTTAAATTTTTCTTCAATAGAACATTGGGCACCTATTTTAACATTCTTTGGAGACTCGGGTGTTCCAATTTTCAAGGAAATGGTTTCACCCACTTTCCTTTTCGACTCCTCTTCTTTATGTTTCTCTTTGTTGCCTGCATCACTCGATGAAAATGAACTTTCTAGAGGAGTCAAGCCTTTAGGAATCTTGTTATCTTCCATTGATAATTTCCTTAGGATTATAAGATTCATTTTGAATGAAAGCACAAATGCTCTCATCACTAGGGAAGACCTGCCATGAATCTATATTGTTAGGGATGTGTGGATGATACAAATATTGACGATTACAGTTAGGTCTTTGTGGCAGAAGTTTCTGAATAGGAGAGGCTGCAAAAACAACTAACCGGTCAGCCATTGAGTTCAATTCCCTTCTAACATGAGTGATGTTGAAATATAGTAAGTTTGAGATAAGTGCCCAAACAGTTTGGGTGTAGAGTTTCATTAAATTGTTTATAGGAGAGTATATATTACATACAAGGTTTACAACAAGTTCATAATCCCCAAAAACTATAAGGTAACCACAACCCAAATTATAGGAATTCTCAATGCCTAACAGTAATGCTTCAAATTTAGTGACATTGTTTGTGCAAGCAAACTCTAACCTATAGGAAAAATTATGAATTTTACTCACATGAGAGTACAAGATAATACCAGCTCCGCTTCCTTCGTTGGAGCATGAACCATCAAAGTGCATATGCTACATCCCATCGTCTAAGTCGATTTGTTCCAAGATAATGTTGTCCTCATCAACAAAGATGGAATACACTCCTAGGTCATCCTTGACATAATTCACATTAGGATGTGGGACACTTTCTATGTAAGGTGAAATTTTGCCCTCTCTTAGGACTATGATGTTTTTACCATTCTGAGGAGTGGATAAGTGTGTCCCATCGAGTGAGAGGTATCCACCTGTCAAATCTTTCCAATCTCTTCCTAAGATGATTGAGTAGTTACTCACTGACATATCAATTACCTGAATATTAAGGGTTGTCCTTATCTCAGGGTGCATGTACAAAACCAAGGTCACATCCTTGATTTCACCTATGGTCATTTTTTGTAGACTATTATAAGAGAGCATGCTCCTGGAATTTTCATTTGTACAAGACAAGCCTAGATCTTCCATAATAATCTTCGACATTACACTTGGGCCTGAACCGCCGTCAATGAGGCAACAATGGACAATCTTATCCATACTCTTTATAGAAATATAAAACGGGGGGTTTTTTATAGGGTATCTAAAATTATGTACACCTACTTTATTTACAAACAAATCCTCTTCATATACCTCTTCAGATAGGTTGGCTACAATGGAAGCTTTTCCTTCCATGATATTTTTTAGATGCTTATGTTGTTTAGGGATGACAACCATGTCTAGGAGGGTTGCATCTGCTTTGATGTTGGCCAACTGATTTAGAATGTTGTATTTGGAAGAGGGGAGAGGAGAGGTGTTTCCTTGACTGTCATGAGCCTTAGGAACCTGAACAATAGCAGCTGGTGAAAATGAGCTTGGGCTAGAAGATGTGCGGGTGGGATCATATTTGATTTTGGGAGAATAGGATTTATTCCTAGTATTTATGATCATGACATCCTCTGGCTCTGCAAAGTCTAGGACAACACTAGTAGTTTCAGGTCTCTTACCTCACATGTGCTTTCCTCATGGTGTTCCTCACAAAAGTTACACCAACTACGAGGCATGATAGCTTTAGGCTGAAAATTATTTTCATTTGAGTTTCTAAAGGGGGGTTCAGAAGAAGATGAAGCTCTAGGGGTAACAGAGGGGACATTTCCTTTTCGCTCAAACACTATCATTCGATTATTCATGTCTTGTACAAGTTGTAAGAGGGAAGACATGTATGTCTATTTAGCTAAGTCTTCCTTAGGAAGACCTTTTATTTCAAGTTGTTCTTCATACTCTAAAAAAGTGTACAGAGCGGAACCAAGGTTATCAATGGCCTTTTCCTCAAGCCTATGATGATAGGGGGAAGGTAATGCATTATAATAATGCATGAAAGTGACTTGGTTATGAGGTCGAATGAGTTCATGTATTTGGTTATATAATTTGGTGAAACACAAGTTGAAGGACTTGATAGTCTCACCATCCCTATAAGCGATTTTATTGTACTCCCGTAACTGCTCAACTCGACTATTGGATTTCCCATAGGTAGATTTGAACCAATAGACTAACTCCTCCCAAGTAGATAAAATATTAGGAGGGAGATCAAAGAAATTGGTCCCAACCTTCCCTTCAAGGGAATTCACAAATAAGCACATACAAGTATCGTTGTCATTGGCTCCTATGTTGTGACAGGCATTAGAAAATGCCACCAAGTGTTCATTCGTAGTGACAATGTTATTCCCTGAAAACCTAGGGAGATTCTCTTTGAATTTAGGAAGTGGATGAGTAGCAGGTGCTAGGTTAAGAGGGGAGGAAACATGCCACGGGGTAGTTGTATCATCTTCTTCAAACTGAAAAAGCCCATACTTTTTAATGACTTTGGCATGGTTTGTGGTAGATTGGACAAAGACTTGGTGAATATACAAGCTACCAATCACTGACAAAATTGAATATTGAGATGAAGAAGCACCTCCAGTGCCACCATATACACCACTATATGCCATCTTGTGAATGATAGGTAAGGTAGAGCAAGACGAACTAGATGAATCTGACAAAGTTCTCCTTAGAGAACTTTGTTGGGTTGACAACACAACGTTCCTTCTTCCTATTTCAGCAATAGGATTAATTTCTATTGATAAACCTCTTCTTCTCTTAGAAAAATGAGGGTCTTAGGACATGAAAAGAAGATCAAAACTATAGGAAAAAGAAATCTATGGCTGATTCCTAAGATGTCTTTTCCTAGCTTCCCAACATTCTTGGGAACTTATGACTTGTTCAATTTCTTCCCATGAGAGATTAAGCTCAACCCGGGTATTAGCGATATCTAAGATGGTATTAAACAAGTTTAAAGCAATGCTGGTTTGATCTTGGAGACCAGGCTCGATATTGGGCTTCCTTGCAACATGTACATTCATTAAGAAATGAATTAGTCAAAGAATCAATATCATAAATGTAAATATATTCAATGATAATCAAGCATAAAAATCAACCAGAGAGATATGGAAGATATCCTCAATATGGTTGCCAAATAAATGTTGAGGAAAAGATATGAAATAATCTTACTCAAGCATTTTCAAATCTTGCTTGGCTAAGCTAAGATAGATGAGAATATCACCCTATGTTTATAGCCTATAAAATTGTTTCATAATCCACAAGTATTAGTTACAATGGCTTGGGATGATTTTTTTATAAATAAATGATTTCTGTAAAATTCAACATTTTATATAATTTTCTGAATATAACAGATGCAAAAGTAAATGTCGAGACAAAAGAAAAAAATACCAAGTCACATGTTAACACAGATGAGACAGAATATCAATCGCTTATTTGATTCCAATAAATCAAAAGAGTCATTCTCTTTACAAAAATCCCAGAGGGATTTTGGACCAAAGTCAAACTTAGATGTCCCCGGTGAAAACCATACAAAAGGATTTCTGACAGAAAGTAAAAAACTGAACTTGAAAAGATGGATCCGCTTGCCACATATTGTTGTCCACTTGAATCTGCACAATATCCTTTATCATTCATGAAAGTTAATTCATAAATAGACAAGTCTACACAGACTATCAAAGATAGATCAACACCTCTGAAAAACAAGTGTCTGAATCATGTAATTCAGCCTTGAATCTCGTTGTCTACAATAGGACCCTGCTGTCATAAAAGAGAATTAGGCTTTTAATGAATTAAAGAATGAATGAAAACTAAACTATCTCAATAAAACTCAAGAGCAGACCTTAGTATTCTTTCTCTTTCTATTCTCCCCTTGTTATTCCTTATCTTTTTTCATTTAAGCAATCAAAATTAGTTGAAGTAGTTCAACTACCTCTTTTAATTAAGTTAAATAAAACTCAACTAAATTTTAGTTTAGGGGAAGAATTAATATAATCAGAATAAGGGTCTTTAATAAATAATAACTAGTGGGTGGGACCCCTTGTGACTCCCTTTAGTTTATTAACAAAAATAAACATAACTAGTTAATTAATCAACACATCCCTCCTTGTGGCTCCCATCATCATTCTCATAATTTGAAAATTAAATATCAATGATATTTTAAACCATATCCAAAAATATAATGTCCAAAATATCCAAAAATAGTATGTTGTCGAAAAACTTCAGTTGTCAATTGTTCTCAACAATCAATAATAAAATAACTCAAAAACCATATTTTCCACTTTGGGAGGCAATTTTCCCTTTGTCGTTGTTGTCTCCCTTTGACTTTTTTGAATTACCCTTAGGCTTTGTGGAGCCTTTAGGCTTGATCTCACTGATAACATGAGAGAAATCGTCTCTCAAGTGCATGCAGGATGAAACAGATTTGGTTGAATCACTAGAGGGAGAGGAGTGGGAAAAAACAACTTTTCCTTTATCATGCATGTGGTGGGCTTTGGTGTTAAGAACCAAATATCAATATATCATAGAAAAACCTCAGAATAAGTACTCAACTCTTTTAAAAAGAGAGAATTTCAGATAATAAGCCTCTTCGAGGGGGAAACCTCCTTATACACCACATAAATGTCCAAGTACAAGATGATTCCAAATGAAAATGTCTCCTTGGTATATATAGGAGACTAGGAGGTACAATTACAACTAATGGAACCAAGCCGACATAATAAAATAAAATTACTAATGTAATATTCCCCAATTAATGGGTAATGTGCCACTATTTAGGGCTTAACATGCCCCTCCCCTTCAGACAAGTGTTGTCTGCAACGCTTGAGTAATTTTGGATGCTTTTGTATAAAAGACTCATCTTCCCAAGTGGAATCTTCAGCAGGAAGTTTCCTCCACTTAATGAGATACTCGGAAATGGATCTATTCCTCAGCTGGTGAATTCTTGTGTCAGTGATGGCTTCATGCTCCAATATGATTTTTCCTTCCTCGTCAAATTTTGACAATATAGTTTGAACTAGGATATTGTCACCTATAACCTTTTTTAAGCATGAAACATGGAAAACTGGGTGTACTCGTGAGGATGCAGGTAAGTCCAATTTGTATGCCATAGTACCAATATTTTTCAACACCTTATAAGGACCATAGTACTTTGGTGATAATTTATTATCCTTCTTGGCTTTCTTGAGGGACATATGTTTGTATGGTTGTAGTCTTAAAAACACCCAATCCCCTACTTCAAAACGTCTTTCACTATGATGTTTATATGCTTGTTGTTTCATGCAATTTTGTGCCATGGTTAGGTTGTCCTTTAAGATTTGGAGAACTTGTTGTTGATGCTCAATGTTATATTCCACTGATTGAACCTTAGATTTTTATTTTAGAGAAGAAGTGATGGAAGGCGGTTGGTATCCATAGAGTGCCATAAATGGTGTCATTTTTGTTGCAGTATGAAAGGAAGTGTTATACCACCATTCTTCCAAGGGTAACCATTTGAAACATTGTGTTTGTTTATCAGAGACAAAGAAATGAAGGTAGCCTTCCAGACATTTGTTCACTATCTCGGTTTGTCCATCAGATTGAGGATGATAGGATGAGATATAAGCCAATTGAGTACCCAAACAAGAAAATAATCCTGTCAAAAAATGTCTAGTGAAGATAGGATCTCTGTCACTTACAATAATCTTTAGGATTCCATGTAGTTTTTGAACTGTCTCTACGAATGCAGTGGAAACTGTATTGGCTTTGAACTAATGAGAGAGTGCACAAAAGTGTGTGTACTTGGTCAGTCTATCAACAATCACCATGATAACACTCTTTCCTTCAGACTTCGGTAACCCTGTGATGAAATCCATGAAAACCTCCTCCCAACGTTGACTTGGGATGGCTAATGGTTGTAAAAGACCTGGGGTCTTAATTGTTTCCACCTTATTTTGTTGGAAAACCAAAAATTATGTTATAAATCTTTGAACATTAGTTTTAAGGCCATCCCAAAAAAATTCCTTCTTGACCCTATGGTAGGTTTTCAAAAATCCCGAGTTCCCTCCTACCAAAGAGGTGTGCAATTCCAATAGTAATTTTTGTTTGAGTTTGGATTTCTTACATAAATATAAACGATATTTGTACCATAGTGAATCGTTTTCTTATGTAAATGTATCTGATGCACTGAAATCCTATTGCAACCTTTGAATGAGAGTCCTCACATTTTCTTCATTCTTCCATTCATTCCTCGCTTCTATTATCCAATCAGGTTGGATGATCGAGATAGCACATAGAAAGGCCTCAACATATTCATCCTTTCTTGAGAGTGCATATGCCACAACATTTTTCTTCCCTTTTTTATAGATTATTTCAAAATCATAACCCAATATCTTGGTCACCCATTTTTGTTGTTCTTCTGAAGATAGTCTTTGTTCCAAGAAGTATTTAATACTATCATGATCTGTTTTGACCTTCAAGTGCCTACCTATTAGGTAAGGGTTCCATTTCTTCAATGCATGTAGTATTTCCATCATTTCCTTCTCATAAATGGGTTTGTGTAAGTCCTTTCCCTTGAGTGGTCTAATCTCAAAATCCAGGGGCCTTCCTTCTTACATTAGGACAACACCAATGCCATTTCCCGAGGCATCACATTCCACAATAAAGGTTTTTTTTATGTCTGGTGTGGCAAGACATGAGATTTACACATCACCTCTTTAAGTTGTTCAAAATATTTAGTTTCCTCTGGAGTCCATGAAAATGCATCCTTCTTAGTTAGTGCCCTTAAAGGTGTTGCTATTCTCCCATAGTTCTGAACAAACTTGCGGTAGTAACCTGTCAAACCCCAAAATCCTCTAAGATTCTTCACTATTTTTGGAATTGACCAGTCCATCATGGCCGTAATATTGTTAGGGTCTACCTTGACACCTTCATGAGATACAATATGACCCAAATACTCTACCTCCTTCACCACAACGAAACATTTGGATGATTTGGCATATAGTTGTTGCTCCTTTAGTAGTTGTAGCACCTTGTTAACATGTCACACATGATCCTCCCAAGACTTTCTATAGATTAATATATCATCAAAAAATACTAACACAAATTTTCTAAGTAAGGGCTTGAAAAGGGAATTCATCAACCCTTGGAATGTGGAAGGTGCATTTGTAAGGACAAAAGGCATGACCAAAAATTCATAATGGCCTTCATGAGTGTGAAATGTTGTTTTTGGGATATCTTCTTCCTTCATTCTAATTTGATGATACCTTGAACAAAGATCCAACTTTGTGAAATAGATTTCTCCATGTAGTTCATATAACAATTCATCAATGACAAGAATGAGATACTTATCTTTAATAGTGATATTGTTGAGCTCTCTATAATCTGGACACATATGCCATGATCCATCTTTCTTGAATACCATTACCACCGATGCAGAGTAAGAACTTGGCTAGGTCTAATAATGCCAACCTCTAACATTTCTTCAACCATACGCTCAATTTCACTCTTCTGGGCATAAGGGTATCTATACGACCTGATGTTAGGAGGAACACTCCCAGGAATTAGGTGAATATGATGATCATGATTTCGAGTGGGTGGAAGACCTTTGTGAATATCTTCAAATACTTTGGAATTCTTATCAATGATCCCTTGGATATCTAGGGGAATATATGGCTTAGATGTTTGAACATATAGTGAGCATAGTTGTGCAATAACACCTTGATGCCTCTTTTTCAATAATTTTGTCATTCCATTAGAGCTTATCACCTTACCGGGTTTCCCTGTGCTACCTCTTAACTCAATTTCTTTTCCTTCCAATGAAAATTTCATGAAAAGTTCTTGAAAATTAAAATCCATTGTTCCTAATGATCGTAACCATTGGATTCCTAGTATGACATCAACACCACCCATGAGTATAGAAATCATTGGACTATTCATTACATATTCCCCCATAATAAGATTGATCTTATTGCATTTTCCTGAGCAATTAATAGTTCCTCCATCTGCAATCATTACTTGAAACTCTGGTGCTAGATATACAAAGCAATTGAGAGCTTTGGCTAATTTATAGTGAATGAAATTATGAGTACTACCATAATCAATTAGGACTATTACCTTTTTATTTTTGATATATCCTTCAATCTTGAGGGTTTGAGGAGTGCTAATTCCAACCAATGCATTACACGATATCATGGGAGTTAACTCTTTAGAATAAATCGCTTCTATGTTTTCATCGTGAGATGGTTCTTGTTCTTCTTCTTCTTCCTCTTCACAATCTATGTAGAATAATTTCTTTTCGCCACACTTATGTCCCTTACTGTACTTGTTGTCACAATTAAAGCATAAACCTTTTTCTTTTCTTTCATCAAATTGTTGAGGTGTTTTAGAAGGATAATTATTCTCTCGATAGATGTTAGGATTGGTCCTTCTAGTAGCCTTAGCCATATATTTACTTTCAAAATTTATTTCCACTCTAAATGCATTCTCCAATGATTTGGGTTCCCAAAGGCGAACCTCATGTTGAATGTTATCCTTTAAAGTTCCTATGAATACATCAATCAAGTGCTCATATAGAATATATGTTACCTTTATATTCAATCTTTGGAAGTTCTCAATGTGCTCTATAACTAAACCCTTTTGCTTGAGATTTATCAATTGGCTAAGGAAGGTATTGTTCCTTGTATCCTCATAGTGTGTTATCATTTCTTCCATGAAAATTGTCCAAGTGACAAGTGATTTGCAAGAAGAAAGCCATCGATACCATACAAATTGATTTGGTTCTAAATATAAAGAAGCAATTTGTACCAATTGTGTATGTGGCACATTATGTAGATCAAAGAATTGCTCCATATGAAGTATCCAAGTGATTGTGTCCTTGCCATCAAACTTCCTCATATCGATCTTAGGAACGTGGTTGGTCTTCAACCCAAAGTTGGAGTTTCTCCATTCTTGATTCATCTTCCGTGTGTCCTCATCATGAATTTCATGGGATACATTTTCACTTTCAGGTGTCCTCTCTATTAGGAAATTTTTCAATCCTTCCATGATCTCCCTTTTTAAACCATCCATCTTAGTATCCAATATTGCCTCCAATTTAGCTTCAGTTGAATCCATCATCCCTTGTAGTTCATCTTTTGTGAATATCTTCTTTTGTAATTCATTTATGTCCCTATGCATTTCTTCACCTTCATCAAGAGTCCAAGTAGGATTGTCTGGAGGCTTATTTGGTGTAGAAGTTCCCTTTTTTGGTGGCATGTTGGCCAAGTATCAATTTTAAACCTTGATTTTTAGGTGGTTCTGCTAGACAATCTGTTTTTTGCTGTATCTCCAAAGTTTCGGCCCTTCTGGGTATGAAAATTTATTTTTTGTAGTTCTCTGATATTTCTTTTGTGCAATGCCATAGGTGTGATAAAAATTGGATTTTCCAAGTGGAATTTACAGTAACTTCCCCATATCTTTCTGATTTTTTGCCTTTCCAGGAGATCTCACTTGTATAGTGTGCCCCTCACAAAATAATTGAAAAAAATTCTGAAAATGGTACTAGAAATACCGCGGACTGTTCACTATCCAATGCAACTAGTCTCACTCAATTTGGATACTCTAGGAAGAAGTTATGATTGTTTTACCTGGAATACCTTCTTGATACTAGTCAATAGGACTAGTCAGATACCCTATCTTCTACAGGGTGTATCTACAAATGTAATATGACCCAGAAGCTAAAATTTGTATAAAAAACACCTTAATAATTTATGTGAATAATATCTGGATTTCGGGGTCTGAAACGTTACACAAATGTTTTTATAGAAAAAATTCCGCGATGAATCAATTCAGTATGATTCCATAACCCTATCTTACACAGGATGTATATCTAAAAGTATAAGGCCTCATGAGCTGAAATTGTAACCCAACGTACCTTGATCTGTCTACTAAATATCCTCCAAGGGGTTCCTTATGAAACATCTTATAATTTTTTTTTATAGGGAAACTTCCAAGGTGTCTCAGATGTAGCAGCGAAACCCCACGACCTCTAGCTCTGATACCATATGTTAAGAACCAAATATCAATATAGCATAGAAAAACCTCAGAATAAGTACTCAACGCCTTGAAAAAGAGATAATTTCAGATAATAATCTTTATACACCAAATAAATGTCCAAGTACAAGATGATTCCAAATTAAAATGTCTCCTTGGTATATATAGGAGACTAGGAGGTACAATTAGAACTAATGGAACCAAGATGACATAAATAAAATAACATTACTAATGTAATATTACCTAATTAAGGGGCAATGCGCCACTATTTAGGGTGTAACATTTGGTTTTGAGTCTCTTTCTTACGTGGGAATACTGTACAGGTGAGTGTGTAGGGGAAATTTGGAAATTCGGGTTAACTGGTGGAGGAGGAGCAGGTAGGGACAAATTGAGCTAGCCACGATGTTGGGAGATTGCTGGGTGAAAAATATCTTGCCATCCGTCATTCTCAGGGATTTTAGGTTTCAATGAAACATGAGGGGGAACAAGGATACCTGGGACATGCTGGGGTTGGAAGGGAGGCCTTTTTGGCCTAGTTTGGACTACCCCTTGTCCAATCCAGTTGAAAAATCCATCTTGGAAGATCTGGTTTAAATCTTGTGGATCTGCATCAAAATGTATCGAAAATCTAGGCCTTCTAAGGTCTCTATTCCAATTCCCTCTGCCCATGTTATTTCGGCCATGACTTCCTCTACTAAAGAAGCTCATCATGCATGCAACATTTATTAGCCACTAGCTTCTTAAACAAACCATACATGACATCTCTTTAATATGAAACAAAGTTTGTCTCAACAATCACATCATACCCATGCAATCCAATCCATAAAAATCATTTAATACTTTTCAATGAGCAGGGGGTGAATAAGGGTTCTAGGATATCTAAGGGGGTTGTATTGAGTGGAAAAGTGATAAAATGAAAGGGAGTAAGAACATGATTACTGCTCAACAAATCATTAAACAATCAACTGTGTTACAATAACAAAATCATATCAACTGTGACCTATCTCTATATCATCCTTTAATTGCTATAATACAAAGTTTCCATTTAATTTTAATTTAATTTTAAGAATAGGGCATGCAAAGTGAATCGGGGAATGTGATGGGATTAGTAATGTGCAAAAAAGTGAGAGAATGACAGGGAAATTAATGGATATTGTTCATAAAACAAATTAAATAATCAATAATCATAACTCTGTATTAAAATCAATCCAAAAAACACTAACATTCATTGTTTCTCAATTGTGTACCAAACTGTTTGTTGTTCCAATAATTAAATTTCCTAGAATTTCTCAATTCATAATAGTCTGTGCAATTACAACTTATAAACAAAACAACCTTTCCATTCAATAGTCATGTTTAAAAAAGTGCTGATCCTTTCTTTCTTTTCTTTCCTTTTTTAAAAATAATCAAGAAAATGCATAGTAATATGCTCGACATCTATCTCTAATAATCCATAATGCATCACGATAATAATAAACATCCACTTTTTAGCAATTTACAATAGTGCCTAATTAAAATATACACATCTCTTTTTAAATACGAACAAACTTCCAAAATATGCCCGATTATACACAGTCTTCATCATATCAATTGACAAGATCTTGCAATGAAACAACAATAAACCAAAACATAAAACCTGAGCCTTATCACTGTGGATATAACTTCCTTTTAAAACCATTGGTAACATGTACGATGATCCAATATAATATATGAAGCGAACATAACCAACTATACACAAGAATCATTTTTTAAAACTGGCCATAACCTTGATCGGGCCTAGCAAAAACACACAGGGGTTTCCATTTGCAATCAAGACCACGCTGGTGAAAACATAGTGAGTGAAACCATAATGAAATAATACAACTATCGATTGTATGGAAGCTCCTGTTTCATTCGTATTCAAACAATTTAACCATACAAGGATGAGACTGAGACTCGACGATAAAGCGTGTTTCTTTTTTTTATTATTATTAAAACAAATACCTCCATAACCATTTCACTGATATGCGATACTAGAAAGCCCCAGAAAGTGCCTAGGGTGAGAAAAGATAATGGAGTCTACATCAGGCTTTGTCAAAAATAAAATGCAGAGAGGAAACATGAGTTCGTTCATCCTTAACATCGACACAAAGAGCTGGGGGTCTTCTGAGACTTATCAACCATAGGTAGAATACCTTTTGAAAATGACATAGCAGTGAGCCACACAATCTTCTTATTACTCTAAGTTTGGGCAATAGAACCAATGATCAACATCCGAGGAGAGCAAAGACAGGCAAAGAAAAATAACCCAATGCACATAGTGCATTTAACAGTTGCATAGGAGAGGCGAAATTTAATTGAACAGTGGAAGTTATTAAAAGAAAACACAGAGATATAACCTCTCTATCAGGGATGATTTTAAGGATGGAAATTTATTTTAAAATGTAGAAACCTTGATGATTATTACTAATCCTTCATATGCCAACTATACATGTTTGGTGATATTTTTGTAAAAGTATTCAAATTTCTAAGGATTTTATATAGTTTTTATAAAATTTTGGCGATTTTTAAGGTAAAATAATTTTATCCTATAGAATTTGGGAGAATAATGTTTAAAATAGTGAATCTCATTTTTGGAAAAACCATGGAAATTTAGCCCATGAGCGAAATTTAGCCCCTAAAATCATCCCTACGAGTCTCTATCCAATACTTAAGAGCCGGACAACTTGACAGCAACACCAGTGAGAACACAGACATCCTTATGACATAACGCCGAGATACAATTTGTATCAATCCACAACCATACAGTCGTATATTAATGTTAGGGCCACCCAAGACTGGATCTTGGGATACTTCAGTGAAAAGACAATAAGAACGAACCAACGACCATGACTTGGGGTTTGAAGAAATAACACAACTATTGGAAACCCATCTGCGATTGGGTAAGGGCTACAATAATGACTATGAGGGAATGAAATAACCGATGGTAATACAAATAATGAAACCCTCCATCATCAACGGAGAGCCATATGTACCACCATTCACTTATATTTCCACAGAGACCCATCCCAATACTAAACTGACCGAGAAACCAGTCAATGCGCAACTTAAAATACCCAATTATTTTTCTTGCAATATGAAACATTTTACAGTCATCACAGAGAGATATAACACACATATACACAGTCGAAAATCTCAAGAACACACAGAATCCAAGCATCATTGAGCCATCATTTGTTCATACAACAGAGAATACCTCATGGATGGAGAGAAAAATAATCATACATGTAGAAAATGATTAAATGGTAAGTTGGCCGAGCTCTCTTTCTTCCAAGATCTTGAAAATGCGGAGCTTCACAATCAACAGAGTGGAAAATGAAACAATGGAACAATGCTAGGGTGATGACCGATAGGGGGAGTATGGAGTGACGTGCAGTAAATGCACATCGCTTTCATCACCTGAACTATTCAATTCAAAGTACGAGACAACCCAACAAGCATTATATTCACCAATCAATAACCATGCATTCAATGCCAAACCATTGTGAAATCTGTGACGATATCCATTGCATAGTGCGCCATCCAATATAATTTACATGTTAACCCTTGCCATAACTCCATGCCATAATACATATTGCAATGCCATATGCGCCCCATTCAAATCTAATCAAATCTGTATATCCCACTAACCAATAATAGCATAATAGTTAGGACTAACACCAATATCATTTAACTTTTCTAGTTGAATTTACATATAGTCCTTTATCATAGCTCAACATATAAATTATTTCCCTTTAGGATTTTTCATAGGTTTTTTTCTTGTTTTGATCATGCTATCATTAAAATATCTCTTGCATATATGTGGCTAGGTAATTGATCATAAGGATTGGTGACAAGCTTAAACCATAGAAACTGTAAATAACTTGCTCCTCATGACCATAAAATATTTTTGGATCGCAAAAAGAATTCCACAAAATGCATCATCCACCTATTACCATGTCAAAATGAAACCAAGACTACATCGTCAATAATGTAGGACTGTGTAGGCAGCATAAAACCAAAATAAAATAAAATGTGTGATATGTCTATCCTTGCGCCTCTAGTCTACAAGGGGGTCCCACCTACTAGTATTATATTATTAGCATAGTTAAATAATAGGGCTTTAGCAATACTTTGCGGGTGGAATTCATTGCTACGATTTTAATTGTCAACAAAGTTGTATTATTTTGATATTATTATGTCATCATATGGTGTGTCGAGCTCCCATCAAAGTGGACTCACTTTGATATCCCATTGAAGTGTTTAGCCATCGGAGAGTGGAGTCAACTCTTTCACTTACCATTAAGACCATCAGACTCCAAGACCACACATTATTTTAATATTATTTTTTATGCCATGGGAGCCATCAAAATTACCATTATTTTTATATATTTTTTGTAAAGCGTGCACGCATCGAAAAGTGAATTATTTTATTATATTTTTGGAATGCATGGAAGCCATTGTAATTATTATTATTTTAATATTATTTTTGGAAAGTGTGCACCCATTCAAGGTTTATTTTAATATTTTTATGTAACATTGAGAGGGGGATTATTGTAATGTTTTATTCACCATCATAGAGGTTTAACCCATCATAGTGGGCTACCATCAGACTCTACATTTTCACACTTAAGTTGACCTTCTGACCATTGAACCCTGATGGGATCGGGAGGAGCATTATTTTAATATTTTTTCATGAACCTTAGGCTATTTAATATTTTGGTTTTTTATTATTTTATTCCAATTTCATGTGGGTGGGGATTAATATTTGATTTTATTAATTATATTATTTGTTTTTTTTTTCACGTGGATTAGGGGTAATTTTATCAACTTTTGTTTATTAATTGTAATTAACATAGATTAATTTAATAAAGTTTGTTATTTTCTTATTTTTATTTCCTTTTATTTATTTTCCTAATATTTAGGATGACAATTAGCCAAAATTACATTACAAGCCCTAGGTCCTATGTATTCCCTAGGTTCTTATACAAATTAGTTAAGGGGGATAAATCTATATTAACCATTCAGTTTTGGATTACCTTATGCATGTGGGATTTGTATTTCCAGGTTAAAGGTCAATGATCCAGATTCACCCACATGCAGATCAAGGGTTATTGAGCACCATTTTCAAACATACATATCTTGGGTTGCGTGTGTCAAAATTGAGCCCATGATACTTGTTATCGCACAATTTGTACTTGCCAAAATCCTAAGGCAAGTGAACAATAAATTGGCGTAACATGAGGTTATCCTATCACTGTCACCTAAATAAGACACCTCTTTCTCTTTAGGGGTGAAATCCCAGGGGAGACATCCCCGGTGACCTGGGGGTTTGAGAAGGAAAAGGCAATGGTATCAATAAAATTTCTTCCCCTCTCACAAGTCACACTGATCAGAAAGTCCCAAGGGTTTAATAAGATGAAGCAAATATTTTCTTAAGTGTACCTTCCCAGAACAAGACAACAAGAAGACACTATTTGCAAGTAACAATTGATATTAGTGCTTCGTAAAACCTTGGAATTTCAATAAAAGAAATAAGTTGATATACAAGATGAAGCAAACAAAAATTTATAAAAACAATGTATATATAATGATAGATTCACAATTATGCCTTAAACAAGCTTCAATAATGACCCAAAATGATAACCTAGAATTGGCAATATGCTAGCATTTGTCAGAAGCAAAGAAGGAAATGTAAAATCAACTTTAACACTTTCTTTTAGGAGTTTTTAATACTATGATATATGGTTGTAGCTTAATTTTGTAACAACAACAAGATAGTTAGTAAATTAGTCTAATCTAAGGTTAGGAATGGTTAGAAAAGAGCCTGAAGTAGAAGGTTTAAGGGTTGTTTTCATCAATCAATCAAATACAAGGTATGAACTAGTGCCTTTAGGGTTAATGGACTCACTTTTGTAGAAAAAATATTGAAGAAAAGAAATGATAGTAAGTGAACTAAATACAAGAGGGAGGATGGTTGAGGTGTTGGTAACCCAAGGCCTCAATCATCCAAAACCCTATAAGGAAAATGACTACTAGGAAGTAGGTAACCCTAGGCCCTAGCGGTTTTCCTTCTTCTTTAGCTCAATCTTGAGATAAATAAAATCTTAATGAAGCAATGGTGTTAGAGTGCTACAAAGGTAGGGCTCTAGCATATTCTTCAATGGATGTGTCTTCTAGCAAAATCAAGTAGCTGGATAGCTATTGAGATAAGGACAATAATATGTGCTTATTCTCCCAGGGTTTTACACTAGCAATTTCATAATATTAGTAAATAAAAAGTAAAATATACCATAACCATTCAAAGAAAGAATAATTTCATATTTTCAGTTACATTCACCAAGAATAATATAGTAACATGCCCTATTTGAATACTTTTCACCATGAAAATGAAAAAATACATCAAGATAAGCTCCCTCCAAGAGTTGCGCACCACTTAGTTTAGCCAATAAGCCTTAAAAGAGGCCGAATTTCAGACCTCACACTTGTGTGGGTGAAAGATGATGAAAAATACAAGGTATTTTCCCCTTATTTATACAATTCAAATGACCTTTAATTACAAATTAGGTAAAAAAAGGCCGACATGGTTAGTTACATAAAAAAATCCAGTTTTTTACATAAAATTAACAAATTAAACCCTAAAATGTGCAGAAGAGGTGACATCATTCCCTTCTAGGGTGATGTTGGGCCTCATAAGTGAGGCATTGGCCTCCATGAGCAAACCGTTACACCTTCCAAAGCCTCCGGATCATGTCACACTTGCCACTTGGCACACAACTGCCTCCATCATGTCCATCTAACACTCGATGACTTCAAGGGTCACAAGGGTGACATCATGGGCCTCCCAAGGACAACATTCAGGGGGGAAGGAAAGACCCCCCTAGGTTCAGGCCTCCCAAGGTGTCTCTAGTGGAATGTCCTTCTTTTTCTCTGGTTCAAGCCTCTAGTATATATTTTCCCCTAGCTGGGGTATCAACATCCATCTGGTGGGATTTTATCCCTATGGAGGTCTGAGCTAATCATCTCCCCATATGTACCTTGTTGGATTACTGAGAGGGGGGGGTGAATCAGTAATAACGTAATTATAATCCTTTTTCTTCAAATGTTATATCAATGTAGAATTATTATCCAAAAATGAGCAGTAATAAATAAACAATCACACACATGAACAGTACACCAGT
>ML806661.1:29252-50835 GCA_009831015.1 Picea engelmannii
TCTGCGGAAAGTTAGAGGGCAACTCTAATTTTATAATTACAAACAATCATGCAAAATTAGTGTATACTATAACAAACATTCAAACAATATATATACATATATATAATTTTATATAAAATTGACAAAATAAAAAAAGATAATAAGTATATAGCTAATTACCATGGTACGATATTCATTCGATCTGCCATCAATGTGACCATATTTCCTACAATGTTTTGTAGCTGTTGCTATTAAAGTTCTTATGGGACATCTGAGGCAACATTTTTTACATGGGTAATAACATCTACCACCACCCTTTTCACCCGCTTTACTTTTTTCCCCACCTCTAACAACATTCTACGACATTTTTCCGCACAAAAATACCCTTTCAGAACCGTCGTTGTTATAGCAAGATTGTCGCAACATCTTCAAATCATCAAATATATAGGCCAATTTTAGGTCACCATCGTCACAATTGTGACGATAGTGACCTAAATATATATATATATATATATATATATATATATATATATATATATATATATATATATATATTACAGCTATTTATTTTAGGTCATTTTCAACGGTAAAGTTTGACTAAATTATTATGGTCAACTATCGTCGCTTATGCGACGACCAATCTAAGATCGTCGCTTATGCGACAAACATTGACCATTACAGTTCAGTCAAACTGTAGGCGTCGAGATGGCGACGAACACGGGGTAGATTTAGAAAAAAAAAACTTTTTCTCTTGCATGTTGCGACGAAAGAGTACTTTCATCACAAGTGCTCGTCGCAAATTTTTCAATATGTAGTAGTGAGCTGTTTACCCCTCTTTGGCCCTGGCTATAGTCTAACGGGGCGATTTAGACCATTAAGCCTCCTCTTCTGGAGCTCCTATTTGGAAAGGGACATTACACTACCCGCCAAGTGTCTCCACTGGCAACCCACCAAGTGTCTCCACTGGCATCCCGCCAAGTGTCTCCAATTCTGCCGGTCAAGTGGCTTCACTCTCTGCTCGTCAAGTGACTCCACTTTCTGCTCGCCAAGCTGGAAGGCCGCCAAATGGGTCCACTACAGGCATGGGATTTATTTTCCCATTGTTCAAATACAAGGTGCACATAGGCATGCGATTTATTTGCCCATTGTTCAAGGTGCGCATTCTATGAACGGCAATTCAAATTAGAAGTTGACCATTCATAAACAATTTAGCTTTTTATTTAGAAACTTTGACTTGGACCAACTAAATGGTATGGAAAAACATTTGTTATATGTTAGTTATTTATTTAATTTAGATATTGACCATGGTTAGTTATTTTTATGTTGTATGAACTATTAACGAAGATAAAATGGAATTTTAATTATATTTTTTTGAATTATTAATTATACTAAAATGAAAATAAAATCGAATTATATTTTTTATTAAAAGAGTTATATTTATTGTAATTGATATTTTTAATTATTTCTTATTTAAATTTAAATTTTTCATAATTTTATATTTAATTTTACATGTATTAAAATTTAATTAATCATATTATAATAATATTAATAAAATGGTTTTATTTTTTTTAAGTAAAGAGGAATTTAACCCTCCTACACATTTAAAAAAAAATATAACCTTTCTTCAAGTTTATTATATGTTTTTAATGATTATTTTTTTGACATTTTAATTTTTAAAATTAAAAAATTCAAGTTTATTGTATGTTTTCAACGATTATTTTTTGACATTTTAATTTTTAATATTAAAAAATTACACATTGAAATTGAAATTGAAAGAAATATAATGCAATTTTAAATGTATTTTTTAATTTTTATATATCTAATATGATTTAATCATTTAATTGTAATGATTATCATTTACTTATTTTTACATGTATAATGGTAAATAAAAGAAATAAAATATATTTTGTTTAAGATAGTTTAATATTTATTGTAATGTTTCAAATGTAAATATATTTTTAATTTTAAATGTTTAACATGTGAATACGTGAGGAGCAAAAATGGAGGGGGTTTTTTCCATCTCGGATTTTCTTAGGGTTTAGGGTTTGTGCAAAGTGACGGTGGGGTGTTCTTCCTACATGGGGCCCAAATGGAGGATCCACCTCCACTAGTGGATTGCTCCAAATATTTGTTGTCGGAGGATAATATCTTCTCCAATCTGGTCTTTACTTCAGTGTCAGACCAGTCTATGGAATGTGTCAGTTCACATGGTGTTTTGGAGGATCCTAAGGTGGGGATCATAAACAATCTTATGGATCCGAACTCTTCCATCCCACTTTCTAGAATTCCTCTTAGATCTCATTGGGCCTTGAGCCCTTCCCTGTCTTTCCCTTCTCGGTTGAGTTTTCATGTGCGTCGGGACCCTTCATCATTGCCATTGTCTTTGCAGTGGGAAGAATCTTTCAGTCTTATTGATTCCTTGCTCGAACCTTTGCATGGATGAGGGTTTTGTGGGAGTTGGGGGTTTAGGTTTTTTGGCTATCAGTTGGGTGTTGAAGATCACGATCTAATAGTGGCGAGGTCTATCCAAGGGTTGTCAGGGAGGAAGTAGAAAAAAATAGTTTGTTCTCAAGGTGGCGACATATCGCTTGTAGTTAGGAAGGATCTCCAAGTTTCACAAATTGTGAATCTGGAAAGGAGGGATTTAGTTGGAAATTTTGGAACCCAACGGATATTTGTGAGAGTCCTCTCGTAGTGGATGGATCTACATCAGGTATCGATGTTGAGGTATTCTCTTATTTTTCACCATTTATCTATAGGTTGGATTGGATTTGTCTTTAAATAAAAGAAAGATCTACATAAAATCCTCTCAGCGTGTTGGTCTTGGAATTTCCAGGTTCTTTGTGGAAAACCTTGACATCCTTTCTTTGATGCCAGCATTGAAGGTTTCAAAAGTGTCCTAGTTTGGATCAAAATGTTGAATTTTCTTTTGGAGTATTGGTCTGATGAGGAACTTAGGGCCATAAAAGATACGCTGGGCACTTTCATAGTCGTTGATTCTAGTTTCAAATCCTCATCTAGCTGTGTTGTTGCTCATATCTTAGTAGAGTTGGATTCGTCAAAAGGCTTGTTTGAATCTATTAAACTAGTGGAGGGTGAGCATACTTATGCATAGGTTCTTGATTGTTTAAATGTCCCTTTTAGGTGAGTTATATGTCTTAGTGTAGGTCATGTAGTGGAATACTGTGACACAAAAATTGTCAAAAAGAGTCAAAGGTTCCCTTGTGAACCTTCTAATGCACTTCTTTCTCCTTCATCGAGGGATATTAAAAAATGTGTTTTGATCCCTCCTTTATCCTTGCATCCAAGAATTAGCCAACCATTGGATCCTACTCGAATTCCTCCCCAACATGAAAAGGCCGGGATCATCATAAGGGAAATATTGGTTTCATTGGTTGAATATGGGCCCATCGATGGCATGCAAAAGATTCCTAAGAAGATTATGGACGAGGGCTTGATTTCTTGACGACGAAATGGGGCATGGTATTGGGTAAGTCCAAAACCTCTAATCATTTGGTTATTATTCCTCTCATAAGAGTTTTCTATCTAAAGAGGGGAGGGGAGGTACCGAAGACTACTCTGTACCATTGGGGATTTTCCCCAAAATTATGTGGTTATTAGAAATTCGAAGGAATCTGTAGTTGACCTTGCCAATGAATCTGATCATGTTTTTGCCCCATCATTGGGTTCTCAAAAGGAATGCTCTTCAAATTTGGTCTTGGCATCATTAGGGTGGGAACCCTATTTACATAGGCCACATTTGAATCCACAGGTTTCAAACTCCACTGGGACCTCCAGAAATAAATTTATAGCTAAAATTCCAGGATGACTCGATTGAAGCAACAAAACCCTAAGATCAATGCACTAATACCAAATGTTATGATCCAATGACTTAAAATTGATAAAAAATCAATGAATACCAATCCACCTACTACTCCACATGTGCCACTAGCTATTGGTCTACCTACTATTCCCCCTATGCCACCAAGTGCACCAACTATTGATCCATCTATGGATCCACCTATTACTTCACCTACTACACTAGATACTAATCCTATAGGTTCTATGATGTTATAAAACTATATATATCTTATTGGAGAGATATACTTGTCTACAGTTTCATTGTTATCTAATGGAGGTATGAATAGTATGCCTAGTAAGTAGTAATGACATTTACATTAATTGTTGCAATGTGTCTTTGACTTGAGTTGCATATTTAACATATATATTTATTTTGATATTATTGTTCATGTATATTATGGATTTTAATATCACGTTAGAGCACAAGGTCACTCAACAACATACTCACTAAGAGCTCAACATGTCACTTCCAAGAATTGAACTTGGGTGAGCAGCATAACAATCACTACTCTCAACCCCTCTAGCTAAACCCAATTGACACACTCATGTTTTTAATTATGATGTTTATATTGTTTCCTTATTTGAGTTTATTATTATTATATTATTTGTTGTTTTTATAATTTTTATTGTTAAATTTCTTTGAATGATGGTATTTTTTCCTCTTAATTATTATTATTTTATTTGGAATTATTATATTGTTATTTGTTTTTTCATAATTTTTATTATTTAAATTTATTTACCCTTTTCTTTGTTCATTTTCTTTCTTCCTTACTTTTATAATTTTTATTTTCCTCTTCCTTTATATTGTTTTGTTTTGTTTTTATTTATGTTTATTTATAAGTATTATTGCAAATTTTTGACATAATTTTATGAAAGTCACGAACAATTTCATCTCTTTCTCTCTACAAATGCTTTCTTTATAGAGATGGTTTTATTGTTCCTTATTCCTAAAGATTGATAACAACATTGAACATGATCCAACATTGATACTATGTATGTAATGATATAGACCTTGATACTCTACGTATGATGTTGGAACCCAAATTTTTTGAACTTCTCCTTCTTTGTTTTTACATGCCCTGTGGCATGCCTTTTCTCTAAAGACATGAATAACAAATTTTCCATCTATCGCTTTTCCCTATCATCCATATAATACAACCTTATGCATTTACTCAAAGGGGTGGTAGTTCAGATGGTGGCATGTTTACATTTTTTCATTATCACTTATATATTTGGAGCCCAAATTTCAAGTTAATATTTTTTTCCAATTATCAATGTTCTGATCTAGAAATAGATCCATCAACTACTTAGTGCTCTTTCTTATGAAATTTAATGAATGACTTAGTTCATATTCTTGAGAATTCATTATTCACTTAACTTATAAGTTATAATATAGAAATTTATGATATTTAAAGAAAATTTTGATATTTTCCTCTACACTTGATTTGAGTAGTGTACATGCCACATTACATGACTTTAATAGCTTTCCCATATAAAACTTTTTTTTAAATGAAGATTTTACATTTTACATGTCATTTAGTTAATCTATCTTCTTTCCTTTTCTCTAAACACATGTAGATCTTCAACATATGATAAACTTTGTTAATCTATCTTCTTTCCTTTTGTCTAAACACATGTAGATCTAGATCTTCAATATATAATAATCCTCACAATAGAACATAGTATCAATGACATCAAGTGATTTACATGAAGCAACTCAAACATAGTGCTCTCACCAATCGCCATGGGTTATCTACAAAAATGTAAATGTGTTTTCCACTTTTGTACTTGGAAAATGAAATATTGACTTTATGTTCTATTTTCCTTGAAAGAAATGCTCTCGATGTTTTACATTCAATTTGCGAAAATAGATTTGTCATTTGTAATCATTCAAAAGTCATCACGAACTAGCAATATGATTAAAAGAAAAATCAAAATTGGGCATGGCATAAAGCTTTCCAAAAGACAAGGAAAATGTGTGAAAAAAATAAAAACAAAAAGCTATTCTGGGAGGAATGTCAAGATGGTGAATCCATGAATGGTATAAGTATGATATCACTAATGAGGAAAACCGAATAGGAAATCTTGCTTCCAAAGAATCATCAGGTACGTCATATCGTATAACAAGTCTGTGAACATATATCCTTCGCAACTCATTAAAGCTGTAAAATGGCTCATGTAACCACGAGATTATTGTGACATCCTACAAAGCATAATGTTTTAAGATAATGGAAATTATTACAACTACGCACCATAATCTTGAGCATTTTATGAGTGTAATCTGCAATAAATTGTAGGGTTGCTTTTCTGCTCGACACCGGAAATAGGTTCTCGTCTGCTCGACACGAGGAGTTTCCATACTGGACTTTAACAAAGCACCCTCAAACAACAAAACGTTCTGTACCAAGTAGAAGAAAACATAACCCCATGTTTTCTCTACCACTTCAAGGGTTCTATCAATGGAATGGCCTCCAACGAAAAGGTATCTATTGCTCAACAATGGGCATAAGGATGCTACAAACTTATCCAATACATAAATCCGTCCAAAAAAACCCTTAAGGATGCTACGTATGAAGATGTCATTGACGCATATTTTTAGTGTAACAACCTCATATTGCTTAGTTGTCAAATAACAGAAAAGATAAAGACACATCATTCTGAAAAACTCTTCAAGGTAAGCCCACTCTTGATCACTAGAGTGCAAAGTGTATTCATATTTCCTTTTACAAAGATACCTGAGAAACAGGGACATGAAGCTTCATTGACAACTAACTTAAAAGGTCCATTACACAACAAGAATTATCTACCTTGAGAAGTCTAAAATATACAGAGGAACTCAATGTAGAGGCAACACGTTGCATGCTTAAATAACATATGTCAATTTAAAAAGGTCAAGTGTAAATTTAAGAATCCCTGAAACAAGTCCATTCTCTATGTATATCAAGGTTATGCCGTACTTTAATTCTTAAATAAGCACCAGAAAAAATTAATTTTAAATGCATACTCGCCATTTTGAAAATCTTGCACCTTGCATGTACTGCTCAATAAATCATGAGGCTAATCCCTCCAGGCCCTGCCACGAAGATTCACTGTTTGAACCTGTCAAAGGGAGCAAACCCTTCATACACATGAAACATACACAAAAGTAAGAATTAGACCACTGATAAAAGACATCCAGGCTAAAAAACAATTAAAATAATCCTTGAGCAAAACAAAATAAAAAAAATGAGAGACATACACTAGTCAAGAAAAAGCACAACATAAGCACAGTGAAAGAAGACTCAAGTTAGTACCTTGTCAAATATAATGCCGGGAAAAAAATTATGCTCACACAAAGGATGGAACCATAAATATTTTCCCCAAGTCGAATGGAAGCAATATTATCCCCCATAAGTGGCATTGGACTCGAGAATACCACGACCGAGAGATGCAATAGTTTTCTGTAAAACCATGTTGCAAAATCAGAAAACATAAGATTCAATGTGTTGACATTCTAGATATTTTTTCAATCACTACAATTTTCAGAGTCCAGATTGTGTTTCTTCAAGGTTGCTTCTTCAGATTCCCCCCAAAACTATACCACAATGAAAGTTGAAAAATAGAGAGAGAGAGAGAGTTTGTTATACCTAGATCGAAACCCAACCTGCTGGTATTTTCAAGGGATTCTTATCAAATGAAGAAGTCCAAAAATCTTTCCCTACAACGACTTCTCCACCATCTGCTCCCTCTATTTTCTTGCAAATCAACTCATCAACTCTCCTAACAAATTTGCATTTTTGACTTTGCATGGGATCCAAGTCTATGCCCCTATCTTGTTTTGAAACTTCCTCATTTCTATCATGATCTTTGCACTCTCTATCTTCCTCCCTCTCCTCTTCCTTCTCGATTCTCTTCCTGTGCTCTTTCTGACCAAAGCATCTTTTAGTGCTATGTTTTAGCACTACGATCACGATCAACATGTAAGAAACAACTTTCTCCCTTTGTTGAAAACCATAGAAAATCATTGTTAGGTGAGGGAAAGCCATATACGTCTAGGGAGAGAAAAGAAGGATAAACTATAAACAAGAGAAAATGACAAAGAAAAATACCAAAACCACCATTTCCACATGAGACTGCCTTGAAACCAAACCAAAACTTCTCTCATTTGGACACATTGTGGGCATAGGTGTAACTCTTGTAGATGTGGTACTGTGAGACATGGGATGAACCAGAGGAATCTGGTAGAATATAAGTAAAAGGAAATACAACAAGAGTCTAAAATTAATTGTTTGTATGTCTTTATATTAACTTTGGAAAAAACAAGAAAAATTACAAATGGAAAACATGTCGCCACTAGGCCTTGGCTCAAAACCTCTCACACATGAATATGAATCCTCAATGAAATAGACTAAACCGTGATCAAGGTACCCACAACTCTAATGTTTACAATCCCACCTACCCCAACAACCTCCTCCATGTCAACCTCGCCCTCTGCACTTGTCCCTTCTCCCACATTCACCCACACCCACCTATCCTCCTCTGCCTCATACTTACCCACACCCACCTATCCTCTTCTCTACTACCCACATCGATGCCCTCTCCTCTCTCTTGGTCTATTGACCCTACCCCCTTCATTCCTCCCTTGCATAGAAGTTCAAGGATGAACCCATCCTCCATGCAAATTTCAAACCTTATGTAGTAGATGGATGTATAGGACAATCAATGTGATTGACTCTTTGATGCTTCATTTTATTTTTAGTGTTCATGGTTCATTGTTAATTTTCCATTTTAAATTTTTTGAGCCTTGACTCTAGATATTGATGACTTCAAATTGAGCATTTGTATTTACTATTCCAAACTTCATTATCTACTACTTTTCTTAGTACAATTTAGATTCTAGAATGATGAATCAGAATCAATGTATTTCATTTCTAAATCTGAATATGAATTGTGTTTATATCATTTACAAATTTGAATTTAGTATTTACAATGCACAATGATGAAAGTGTATGGGATGAATTGTTATTCTTGGGATTTTGTCATTTTTATTTTTACTTTTATAATTTTAGAGACGATGCCCCTATGCTAGGGACCTTAACATCCCCCTTCCCAATAAATTTCCCAAAAATTTGGGAGGTCTCTCCACACGTCCCCCGTTTCCATTTCCCATAAACTTGGTGGCATTGTGGAGTACATGATTAGCTTGAAATTCTAGAATTTTCCAAGGAAAGAAGCTACCACCGTTTCAATGTGCTTCTCAGATTTAAACAAATTTCAGTTGTCTAAGGTGCCCGTTGAGAGTGCAAAACAAAGGACTAGAACATCCTATTATAGATCAGTGGGCCAGGGCATATACTTTATCTATTAGAGGTACAATGTTTTCACTTCAAGGCTAGTTTAGGGAAACATTCTAACAATTATGTTGAATTGCTAGCATTGAAACTTTAGCTGAAAATATTCAACATCTAATCTTTTCATATGATCATTTGTACTTCATCAATAAATAGAAATATTGTAGGAATCACATCCACTTGGAATGCCTCATCTTACCTTGAATTTGCAACCACTGTAGAGGTTGATGGCCGGTGTGTTTGATTCTCTTTCCCCAAGAGAGAATGCGTTATCAAACCATGTTTCTAAATTGCTCATTCAGATTTTGTCAAATGTTTATGGGGATTCATCAAATGTTATTAAGTGTACGCAAGGTAGATTCAGGATGGGAAACAAGATACTTATGCCGATTTGAGAGCAAGTGAAGCTAGCTGAGACAAACGTTCGTAGAGATATCCTACCAACACATGTACATTTAACTCAACATAGAGGCCAATTATTTGTCCAAAGAAGGATTGCAATTGGTATATAATGTAGGATGGTTACAGAAGTTCAAGGATGGCATAGAACTGCCAAAGATCCAAATGGCCATTATGAGGATACAAATCTTTTAAATAAAAAATGATCAAAAGTATATTCATAGGTTGAAAGCTATCAGCCTTGCACCATAACAATGTATATTTGAAACCATCAAGGGCAATCATTAATAATTATGGTAGTAGGATTCAAATACTTATTATGATTTGTTGCTACAAGACTACCATAGATCCAAATGGTCGTTATGGGGTTATGAATGACTATTAAATCGAGAAATTATCAAAACTTTGTTTATCTGGGGAAGCTAGTGATACTCATGGTTCTAGGAATCACATCCACTTGTAATGCCTCATCTTACCTTGACTTTGCAACCACTGTAAAGGTTGATGGCCAGTGTGTTTGATTCTCTTTCCCCAAGAGAGAATGAGTATGAAATCCTTCCTAGACTATCAAACCATGTTTCTAAATTGCTCATTTCAGATTTTGTCAAATGTTTATGGGGATTAATGAAATGTTATTAAATGTACACAAGGCAGATTCTAGATGGGGAACAAGATAGTTATGCCGATTTTAGAGCATGTGAAGCTAGCAGAGACAATGTTCGCAGAGATCTCCTACCAACACATGTACATAGAACTCAACATAGAGGCCAATTATTTGTCCAAAGAAGGATTGCAATTGGTATATAATGTAGAATGGTTACAGAAGTTCATGAATGGTATAGAACTACCAAAGATCCAAATGGGCATTACGAGGATACAAATATTTTAAATAAAAAATGATCAAAAGTATGTTCATACGATGAAAGCTATCAACATTGCACCATAACAATGTATATTTGAAACAATCAAGGGCAACCAGTGATAATTATGGCAGTAGGATCCAAATACTTATTATGTTTTGTTGTTGCAGGACTGCCATAGATCCAAATGGTCATTATGGGGTTATGGATGACTATTAAACCGAGAAATTATCAAAAGTTTGTTTATCTGGGGAAGCTAGTGATACTCATGGCTTAAATTCAAATATTTATTATGGTTTTCTAGAAATATTTCGGTTAATTATAGACAAGTGATTAAAATTTGTCTCTGAAGCAGGCTGAATGTAAGTGTAAGTTCCTTGATAAGGCAAATAGGAATAGATTAGACAACTTGGCTGGGAATATCGTTGATTTTAATAGCCATCATTTGGAAAAATCAGGTGGAAGTCGTGGATAATTATGGCTGTGGGATTCAACTATTGAATGTGTTTTGATCAAAATCTTTCCTACTTGTAAAGACAAGTGAATAAAATTTTTCTCTAAAGAACACCGAATGCAAGACTTAGTAATTTGATAACGCAGATAGTAAAAAATTAGGCAATCCATCTAGAAATGTCACTAATAACTATAAACAAGTGAATGGAATCTGTCTTTAAGAAGACTAAATGTGAGACTTAGTCCCATGATAAGGCTGATAGGAATGATAACGCTGATAGGAATAGATGTTTGCTAATACCTATGGGTTAATAGGTAGATCTTTCTAAAACATTGCAATATGCATTTATAGAAGGTGTTGTAGCATAGACTGGGAGCAAGATTGCTTAGAAAAATAAATAATTTTGGAGATTTTTGTTGTTTTTGGGTGGTGGATGAAAGGGAAAATCAGTTCCTTATTTTGTTTGGGCTATGGGGTCATGCATGCAACATCAAGAGGCAATTCTTATTAAAGATCTATTAGCAAATTCTTATCCAAAAGGCTTTAGATTTAACAAGTCAAATATCACAAAATTCAGAAGGAAGGGGTCTTCAAGAATCATACCACCTTCAAATCAACTTGAAAGCATTCTTCACCTAATGAGATAAAACTATACCCTTGTTCTCAGGAAATATACAAAAACTTTCTCTCTTTAAAACAATGTAACAAAAAGCATTTGAGAACACCTTCTCCAACATAGATACATTACTTCTCTATGACTCCCAAATCGACTTTAACAATCCAAAACTGCAATTAAAACTCACTAATATACACCAAGAAGAATATTTTCCACATTTCAACAATGTTGTACATTCATTTGACAAAGCTTAAATAAAGCTAAAATAATTTTATTCCAAAGCTTGGAAGATCTCTCAATCACACCTTAATTATATAAGTTTTAAGTCTTTCTCCTCAACAATAAAGAATTATTTGTTTTCCTAGGTTAATTAGTTCTCCAAACAACATCAACAAAATAATACAATTCAAACCTCCTCGACAACTCCACACTAAAGATGATACAAGTCAATTAATAGTAATTCCCTGTTCTGTTGGTTGTCTCCTCACACTGTAGCAATGTGCCAGAACTCATCTCATGCAAATCTCTCCATAAATCAGTGCCCAAATTGTTTCATCCAATGAATGGTGAAATAAAGTTAAGATGAACTTATCCATTTTAGCAGAAGATATTAAGATCCATAACGTTGTTTTAGTTCTGGTGGTGAAGCAAGGCATTTGTAGTAGAACAAGCTGTAGTTTGTGTCCACACCTTCTGTCTGCTGATCATGCCTCTTCAAGCCATGCTGGGGATACATCCTTCAGCTCACAAAACCATTTTGTTGATCACTTTTTAAATAGAGAACACAACACAACAATCGTACCAGTATTCTCCAACAAATCTCCTCAATTATTATGCCCTCTTTGTCATATCGTGAACAGACCGAATGAAGTTAAGAATAAGTGATTGATATGCTAGAGATATCCCCTGAACTGGCCTTCATTCTCGGATTAACCTACAACAGCAATAACATGCACAAGATCTGGCCGCACAGTATAGTTTATCCATAGGTAAGCAAAATCCGACCTTCAATTTATAGTTATCTCCTCGAAAAAAAAGTATCAGGGCCGACCTAAAATTATTAGCACAAGTATCAGGACCAACCTTCTAAAATCATAAACATATAGGCAGGGCCGACCTCTTCATTTCGTTTGTAATGCCAACTGCTAGAGGTCTGAAATATCATGAAATTAGGCTATAGCCTATTTCCTTTTATTTATCAGCTGCCATCTTTATTTCGGTGAAGACTAAATGTAAATATGTGTTCTGCCTGGAAATATTGGATGTAACTACTGGAAGTTCCCCTCATACATACTGTTGTAGTAAATACACCTAGCCATTCTGAAAAATGTGCCCAAATTGTTGATTTTCATGATATACCTTCTTGCTGATTACAATTTGGATGACAGCAGAGTCATGTATCAGCTCCATTCCAAATCCTTTGACAATCTTCCCAATAGGCCTGCTTCTGATTCTCCTGAAGCAAGGTAGCAAGCATAATCGTCATGCTTGCCAAATTTGCCTCGTCATTACCATGTTCAACAAACTCCAAAATAATTCAACATCTGTGCAAATGTCATGAGCGCTCCACACAAGTCCTAACAAAGTGTAATATACCGAGATCTCCTAAGAGGACTCGTAAATTCTGGATTGCAGGTCTGGATTTAGATGTGAAAAGACCGCTTCTAACAATCTGCTGTGTAAACTTCAGCTGTGCCACAGGAGCTGAAACCCTATCATCTTCATACTAGAATGATTCAAGGTGTAATATCCTCTAGATAAACGAGCATACCAAAATAACACCATGATGATGTGGCATACTTTATAACCATCAAAGCATATACCGAGAGGATGACTTATCAATCGAAGGCATGCAAATGTACCAATATACGGGGCATCCACCACTCAGGTCCATAACATCTCAATATGTGTCACTCATGAAAATCCTGCCACATGATGAAAATCATAAATTTACCTCTAATGGAATATGTGGGTAACAAAAGATACACTTTTTATACTTATTAAAAAATTGAATTGCAATTTATAAGTATTAAACAATAAATGATATAATAGATGATATAAATATTAAAATAATAAATAAAAGTCAATTTTCATTTCAAATAAAATATATTTAACAACATAATATGACAAAAATATTACAATCAACTATATAAAAATTAATGCATTAATATAAACTAATTTTTATTACAAAATATCCTTTAAATATCAAAATATATAGTTTATATTTCAAATTTTTTTGCTAAGTTAGAAAGATGTATTAAAACCTTCTTGAGTCAAAAAAATTACAGCTGTCAGGGAAAACAGTGAGACAATGGCTGCATCGCGAGGTGGGAAACTAATGTTGCCACTTGTACAACAGTTCACAATTGCAGAAAAAGGAGAAAAAAATTGTCATTTGACATACTACTGTTATAAGACTAGAAGCTAAGGTGCCTTACAGGGCTAGAGCCAAGAGAAGTAACCAGTCTTAAAACACCAAAAAACCAAGAAACCCTGTAAATGCCATTTTCATCTAGAGCTTGGGCCAGGCTTTCGTTCCCCCTGAGGATCATGTGCAGTGTTTGGGGCTGAATTCCCTGTGTCTGGAGTGGTGTGAAGGAGAGCACCGATGAGTGTCTCCAAGCGCTCCTCATGACGCTCACGTAGTTCGTATCTGATCAACAACTCCACCATGCCATGCCTGACTTCGAAGACCGAGTTCTGGATGTTGTCTAAAGAATTCTGCAAGTCCATAAGCCCATTGCACTGAGCGCAGGAAAGCTGAGGCCGAGGAGAAAGCGGGGACGAAAGAGGAGGTGAAGGTGGAGGTGGAACTGCGGAAGAAATGTGGGGGGAGGTAGAAGAATTGAGGGGGGAAGCGATCGGGCTAGGGAGAGCAGACAGAGAAGGCAGGCGGGAGGGAGGCTGGTGTATGGACGGCGCTCCGGGCTGAGCTCAGGTGCGAAGCCAAGTGAATTACCCATGCTGTCAAACCACTCCACTCTGTAGGCCCACGGGGAGGACAGAGGAGGGAGATCCAGGGTGGAGGAGTGAGCTGTAGGCGGAGGCAAGGAATGAGTGTTTTTCCGTCCTTGCCCCTGAGAACTATACCACGCTGCCCCTCTCTTGGATTTTCCCCTTTGCCTTAGCATCGAGAAGAAACACGGGAGAGGAAGGAAGGAAAAGAAGAGTAACAGAGTTGACCCGAACCAAAGATGAAATATACCATGGTTGAAGCTGCGAGGAGTTGGGGCCGAGGTATGAGAATGAGCTAGAGAACTAGCATGCGCGAGATAAAGCTCAAAGATCCAATGCTTGTGATGGGACTGGTTGGGAGGCCAACCCATGGCACTAACTTCATCTGTGTTCAGGAGCGCCATTGCCATAACTAGGTTTGTGCAAGGGCGGTAGTGGGGCTACGCTACCCTAGAATTGAATGCTGGGAGTTAAATGCAAGCATAGGAAGGTGGGAGTGCGGTGTGCAGTGGCGAGGCGTTGGGTTGAATGAGGCATAGTGTCCTCCTGCTAGACGAAGGATGCGACGTGCCCGTTGACACCCCATCCGAGGGTTGATCCTTGTTGTGTGCTATGGTTATGTAGGCTCCAACTAGGGGGTGGTTCGGAGAGGAGATTGGGTTTTAACAGAAATCCCCTTCCTTTAGTTCTACCCCGAAATTCACTAATTTATCCTTCACTTTATTATCTTTCCTTCGAACGTGGGAGGGGATGATTACCAGCTGAGGTTGAAGAATTGTTTTTATTCTGATCAACCCATTAATGAGTCTCCAAATCAGAGATATCCTTTCCGGATCTGCTCCATTGAGGAGGTGGGAGAGGAGGTTGATAATGATCTGAGAATCTCCTTCTTCTATAAGGAAATTCGTCCCTTGATCCAGGGCCACTTGGAGTCCTTTGAGTATACCCCATAGCTCAGCTGCATTGTTGGTATTATGACCCAAGTTCCCCGCTGTCAAGAGTAGGATCTCTCCTTTGTTATTGCGAATGCTAGCCCCAAAACCTGCTAGGCCCGGATTGCCTTTGGAAGCTCCGTCGAAGTTGGTTTTGAGATAACCATCCTTCGGGGCCTTCCATTGGGAGGGATTGTTCTTGATTGGGTGTCCAAGGACAATTGTTGGAGGACTGGGGGTGAGACGGAGTTGCCAGGCATTGAGAATGATCTGTTTTCGGGGCGGGCAGGCCAAATCAAGTTCCATCCAATGGTGTAGATTGATTGTCTCCTTGATGTTGGAAAGGATTTTGGACCATATTTCTTGCCAATTCATTGAGGAAGAATTGAAGATTTGGCGGTTCCTTTCTTTCCAAACCTGCCAGAGAATGAACCCCAGGAGAAGTTGCCAAATCCGATTGAGGATGGGAGAGTGAAAATTGAGTCTTGCCATCCCTCAATGGTTTCCCTTAGGCTGGAACGATTTTTGGCTGAGGTTCTCGTGATGCTGGCACATTGATCCCAGAGTTGCGAATTGAAGGGGCAGAGGTTGAGCAAGTGATTTTGCGTTTCCTCCTCATTGCAGCACAAAGGGCACCAAGACGGTCCTATGAAGCCTCTTTTTGTTAAATTATCCCAAGTGAGGATGCTATTGTGCACCATTAGCTAGAGGAAGGTACTGATCTTGGGCCATATCTTTTCTCCCCAAATTTTATTCCAAACTGCATCTTTTGGGAGGGAGTTATGACCTGCACTGAGAAAATAAGCCTCTTTGAGGTTGAAGGTGCCTGTCGTTGAGTGTCCCCATCTTAGGATGTCCTCACCCTGTTGGGATAAAAATCTTTCTTGAATTGATTTTTTTGAGAAAAGGTTGGAGATTTACCTCGGGGGGGATATTTAGATCCACGTGAGTAGATTTCCATCTGCGCCAAGTGGCTCTGTTTTCCTCGTTATTCCAATAATCGACCACTTTTAAAAGACCTGTTGCCTCCATTAGGGGTTTATATATACTCACAGTAGGATCCTTATCCAGGGCTGGTAGCTACTGCCAAGAGTCGCTCTAGAAGAGAGCTGACATCCCATCTTGAAGTTCCCAAAAAGCGTGATCAGTGACCATCCCCTTGTTTTGCTTGGCCGCATTCCAAATGAGGGATCCTGTGCCGTAGCCGTTCCATCTGATTAATTCTTTCTCCAAAGTGATATGTGTGTATTTTCTCCTCCATAGTCGCACCCATAGGTCTTGGGGCTGCTTTAATGAACGCCACCAAATTTTTGCGCTTAGGACTTTGTTGAGGATTAATGGATCTCTAAGCCCAAGTCCCCCTGCGTGCTTCAGTTTGCATGTTTTTTTCCAGCTTACTAGAGCCCTTTTGCGCCCATCTTTGGCACCTTGCCAGAGGAAGTTCCTCTGAATGTTCCTGATAATGGTTAGGATAAAACTTGGGGTTGCTATGGCCGAGAATGCGTAAACGGGGAGAGCTTGAAGGATTGATTTAAGGAGAATTAAAGGATCCAGAATATTGAGGGAACGAAAAGTCCAGGAGGATAATCTTTTTCTGAGTTTGGATAGAAGATCCTCCCAGGAGGTATTCCTTAAAGGTTTGTCGATAAGAGGGATGCCAAGGTACTTGGAAGGGAGGGAGCTGCGGGTGAACCCCAGGAGATGAGTGATGTGGAGTTGCACCTAGATGGGCGTGTTGAAGAAGAAGATCTGGGACTTGACTAGGTTTATGTCCATACCAAAAACATCACAGAACAGAGTGATCACGAAAATGATGTGGGTGGCTTCTTGAACTATGGGGAGTCCCATCATTAGAATGTCATCCACGAATTGACTATGCAAAATGGGTGGGGGAAGTCCATGTAGGGAAAGACCTGAGAGGGAACGATCGGTGATGGCTGATTTGATAGTTCAACTTAGGCCTTCCACCATTAAGATTAAAAGAAAAGGCGAAAGTGGATCCCCTTGTCTGATGCCTATGGAGGGAGAGAAGGGTTTGGATGACACACCATTAACTAGGATGGAGAACAGGGCAGAATAAGTAAGATTGACGATCCAGGTGATCCATGAGGGATCAAAGCCAAAGGCGAGGAGGGTGGCCTTCAAATAATTCCAGCTGAGTTTATCGAAAGATTTGGAAAGATAAAGTTTCAGAAGCATACCAGGTGACTTGGTTGATTGGAGAGAGTGGATCACCTCGTGCGCTAGAATAATGTTGTCCATGATCTGCCTGCCCTCCACATACCTTGACTGTTCCTGAGAGATAATAAACGGTAGGATGATTTTAAGACGTTTCACGATGACCTTCGTGAGGAGATTGTAGATCACATTATAGAGTGCAATGGGTCTGAAATGATTCGGAGTGGTGAATTTTTTCTCTTTTGGGATAAGAGTGAGGAAAGTGGCATCGAGAGCCAGTAGGACCTGTCCTGACCTTATGGAGTCCTCTATGATCTCCCAGACCTCCTCTTTGATCATATCCCAGCAGTGGTGAACGAAGTCTATTGTGAAGAGGTTGGGTCTTGGGGCTTTGCCCACTAGGGTGTCCCTGAGGGCTTGATCTACCTCTTCCTGGGTGATTGGGTGCATCGAAGATTCATTTTGTTCTTTAGTGACCTCCTTTGGAATGTGCTTGATGATGGATTCTATAGCTTGAGTGCATTCTGTTGGGGGTTCTAAAAGAGGTTGCTTGTAATATGAGAGATGTTCTTGTTTAATGTCTTCGTGTTTTTGTATCTCCATACCTTGATATGATATGAGATGCGTGATGTGATTAGTGTGACATCATTGAAGCATCAATCTGTGGAATAATTTGGAATTTCTTTCGCCCTCTTTGAGCCATTGGATGCATGATTTTTGCCTCCAGAGAATTTCTTCCTGCGCCCGTCTCTCTGCCAACTGTTTATTGAGGCTGGTCTCTTGTTCTTTTAGGGAGTCAGTTATACCTTGATGTCTGATCTTCTGTTGGAGGGCTTGAATTTGCTGGTTTAGGATTTCTTAATCTTGGAAAATGTTACCAAATGTGGATTTATTCCAGGTCTTTAGACGTTGCTTAAGGTTTTTTAACTTCTGCTGAAATTTGTACATATGAGTGCCTTTTGAGATTGTCGCTTCCTGCCACCAGTGGCCAATGTTTGCTTGAAAGTCTTGGTGTGTCAACCAGAATTTATCAAAGTGGAAAGGCTTCTTTCCCAGGGTTTCATTGATGTTCATTGTAAAAAGAATTGGCCAATGATCCAAACCCGGAGTGTCAGTCACAATGGCTTGCGGTCAAGTCGACAAGAGACATGTTGAGCGCCAGATCATCTATTTGACCAATGTAACACACCCGACCCCTAAATACCCTTTTAAGGGGCATGGCATCATAATTTCGTTTTTCCTTAACTAACTCATCTCGAATCATCTCCCTGAGATGATTCATTCTCTTCTACTTAACCGTAGCTTTCTAATGATTGCTACCAAGCTCTAAATCGGCCCTTGGTTTATACCTTATAGCTTCCCGAAGTTCTTCGGTCGTTCATTGGTGAGGGCCACGTGACACCCACATGGCTTCATCTCGTTCGCATCATCTCTATGTTCCTACCTCCTGTAGGTAAGGTCCATCCATCAACCAATCCAATGACTGGCACAATCCTCGTCTGACACACAGGCTAGCGGGGAATTCGGCGTTCGACGCTGAGTGTCTCTTTGTTGTCTACGCATGAGACCTCCCGAAGTCTCGAAGTCTCAAAGTCTCGTACGCTTGTCATGTGGCTCCAGCCTTTGGACCTCCTGGTCTCTCTACAATGCTGCATCCCAAGTCCTCCGGAGTCCCGAAGTCCTGGACTCCCAAAGCTCCGGTCACTTCACCAACCACTTTGGATAGGAGGGAACATACCAGGAACTGACACGTAGGAGGGGTCAGGGGGACACATGTCATGTTTCAAGGGGTCTATAGGGTATGTGATACACATGAATCTGGGTGACATGTGGCACATCAAACTGGGGTCCACGTCACCCTTGGTGATGTCACTACACCACGTCACTCCGGACTAACAACCTTCTAACATCCCTCAAATCCCACAGTCGAGATGCAACCACGTAGATCCATAGATCTATGGCTCTTGTTACTTTGTAACTTCGACGTTTGGGAGTTTTGTGATGCAAACTCCTCTTTTCTCTCGAAGTGCCCAATCTCAGAACTAAAGGGTCTAGTGCCACACATCCCCAGTATATCAACGACTGAGAGGGATCCCAAAGAATCTGAGGATCGACGGTCCTCATTAATTCATGAATTTGGCCTTTGGGGATTTTGGTGTTACAACACCCCTGTCCTCTCAAAGTGGTCAACGCTGATTTGACCAATGTTTTAAAAACCAGTGAACCGGAACCGAAACCGACCGATTTTACTGGTTTGATGGTCGACCAGTTCAAACTGACCAATAAACCGAAACGATCAGCCGATTTATGACCAAACCGGTCGGTTTATGACATTCTCTTTTATCTTTCATTTTCATCCTTTTACTTAAATTTTTAACATTACCATTAATTGTTTCAGGATGTTTGAGAGTGGTTCCAACCTCATTGGACTTCATATGGAGAAAGTATAATTTTAGGTCCCATTCAAAATTCAACAGACTTAACAGTTTTCAGGATTTCAAGATTGGCAAGATTGCAATGTTTCCACTGGATTCTATCATGTATGAGGGTATGGAACTGACATTTAATCAAGATAACCAAGCCCTTTATGTACCTCAATGTTGGTGGCATTGATTTTTGAAATATTTTGTCACAACCCCAGTAAAAATGTACCCTTCACTCAAGTATAAACTCTTCTATTGAACTCTTCTCTTTGTTTCCATGTCAGGTGACTTAGTAGTGTATGTGCACACCAACCTCCATCTTATATACAGGCAGAGAGAAGAGTGGTTGAAGGGAAAGACAAAGATGTGGGATGTGTTTTTTGATGATATGGGTTTGAACAACAGTGTTGAGTTGGGATTAGCCAACTTGGATCTTAATGAACTAGTGCTAGAGCCAGTCACTTTTGATGATGGTGATCCTCTTGAGGGGTCATCCTCCAGAGTCCACATCAACAAATGCATGGATTGCATTGGATATAGGGGAGGAGGAGGAAGATGGAGGAGAGAGCAGTGGTAGTGTTTCCAATCTTGATGATTATGACATGGAGGACTACTGACAGTCATGACTCATGAGCTATGATATTCTTCCATCTATGGTTCTAGTATCTACCCTATGGCTATTTTGTATTTTGATCTGGATTATTTTAGGCACGAAATGAGAGTGGAGATATAACACATAAATATTTAGAGATATTGCAAGAGAGACAACAATATAATAGAGATATAGCGGAAATAAAACAAGAGTCACAAATATACAGTAATACACGATTTCTATTAACGAAATAAATGTACAGAGACTAAAAATATAGAGTGAAAGACTCGCTAGAATGGTGGTAGCTTATCTCTGAGAAGAGATGTGATGACTACTCGCATTCGTGAGAAGATGATTATTACAATGAGGCTCTAAGGGCCTTTTTAACATAAGTAAAATCCAAAACCCTAACCCCGGAAGATGAAAAGCCAAAAGGTTTGTGGGCCCCGATGGGGGTAGTTGATACGTAAACTTCCCAGGGGCGTAACTTTTGCATACGATCTCCGTTTGGGGCGCTCAATAGCTCGTTGGAAAGATATATTCGAGAACTACAACTTTTGGGTGAGCAACATATCATCCATGTTGCTCCCCGTTTTCTCAAAAAACATCGTTTAGGGCCTCAAAATGGCTCCGAAAGTTAAAAACTGCTAAAAATAGGAAATTACCAAAATAGCCAGAAATATGTTTTGGGCCAGTTGGAGAAGGTGGGTGGCCATCGATATCCACCTTGATCAATCCTCCCTCCTTAGGAAGCAATGGTATCCATTGCGTTGATTTTTCGGGGGAGAGGGTAAAGCGATTGCTGAATCTGAATCTTGGTGAGTTGCTTGCCTTGTTGGAACCGTCACGCTGCTTGGTTTTTTGAAGGTCGTCACGAACCTGTGGCTGGAAGGGTTGGACCTTTTTAACCAGTCTGGCTACATGAGATGACTGTGTGCAGAAGGAATCTTTGTGCTTTGCTGCAACCTTGTCGACCTGCTTCTGGTGGATAGAAGGTGCTTGGG
>ML806661.1:59104-102061 GCA_009831015.1 Picea engelmannii
TAGATCTGTGACCTTATAATGAACGGTCCAGATTTACAATGAAATTACAATATACTTTTACAAGGCAATTTTTTCTTCGGGGGCTTCGCCCCCGAACCCCCGCTTGCCCCCAGACACCCCAGTCGGGGGGATGGACCCCCCGGACCCCGCAAAGGGGGTACCCCCCTCTGCACTCCCCTGCGTGGAAGAGTGTACATACTTCTGGGGTGTAAATACTTCATGGGGTATAAACACGGTTGAAAACAAGGACCTCTAAATCAGGAAGATAATCAAGCTCCACAACCAACATTTTGGGCCAGTTGGAGAAGGTGGGTGGCCACCGATATACACCTGGATCAATCCTCCCTCCTTAGGAAGCAATGGTCTCCATTGCGTTGAGTTCCCGGGGGAGAGGGTAAAGCGATTGCTGAATCTGAATCTTGGTGAGTTGCTTGCCTTGTTGGAACTGTCACACTGCTTGGTTTTTTGAAGGTCGTCACGAACTTGTGGCTAGAAGGGTTGGACCTTTTTAACCAGTCTGGCTACATGAGATGACTGTGTGAAGAAGGAATCTTTGTGCTTTGCTGCAACCTTATCGACCTGCTTCTGGTGGTTAGAAGGTGCTTGGGCCGAGGCTGTAGTGGTTGCAATATCCTTTTGTTCCCCTTTTGAACAGATCGTGGAGAAGATGAATTTTGTAGTATGAGATACTACCTTGCGGCACTGTTTAGGTGGGGTAGTAGTTGGAACTACCTCCGGTATCCTATAGAGATGACCCCCAGAGTAATATTGACACTAAGGGGTCCAGACTCATAGATAACATGGCCTTTCCACATATATGGCTGACCCAAGAGAAAATCAAAGACATCCAGTGGGGCAACATCACATAATACCTCATCCTTGAAGGGTTGGATGCCGTATGACAATCGACACTGCTAGCTGACACAAAGATCTCGTCCTTGGCAAAGCCACCCGATGCTGTATGGTTGCGGGTGTGGTGTTGTCGACAATCGCAACTGTTTGACGACCTCTGTTGAGATGAGGTTCTTCTGGCTTCCGCTATCAACAATAAAATGCAGCGGGGTCCCCTTCACCCACATCTATGAATGAAAAAGGCGCTCCCCCTCTTCTAGATCTGTTGGTTCTTCTAGTTGAATTGATGCGGTTGCTACAATAACAGTGGGGTCTGCGTCGATGATCTATCTTTTACCAGTGTTTTCAGAATTAGATTCTAAATTAGGGTTCGACTCCTTGTCTTTGATCTCGGCCACCAATGACTGTTTTGAGCGACATTCATCGGTGTTGTGCCAGGGGTTTTTCTGGAAATCGCGCCATTTTCCGGTGTCCTTCTTTGTCTTCCCGTGACCCTTCTTTTCCTATGGCTTGGACTGGCTTTCGGGAGACTGTTTGTTAGGGCTGTTTTTGTCATACTTTGGTTGTTGTGGATTTGCAGACCTAAACTCCCGTTTGTTCTGGTGCTTAAATTTCTGCTCGATTTTAACAACATATTGATAGGCAGAACCGAGTGATGAGATGTCCAGAAAATTCATTTCAGTTTGGATGTATCTGTGTAGAGCCCCACGGTATTTCAGAACCAAATGTCGTTCGGAGTCTTTGATACCCAGCTTGGTGCGCAAGGTATGGAAACTATTGGTGAACTCCAGAACTGATTGGCCCCTCTCTTGCTGCAGTGTGGTCCATCTCATGTACTGGTCCTCATAGTTTCCAATAGGGTAATACTGTTCCTTTGCTGCATCCAAAAAAAAATCCCAAGTGGGCTCAGCCCCATATATTCCAGAATCCTCTGTGGAACTCTGCTCCCAATAAGTTTCCCACCAATGTTTTACATGGGGGAGAGCCTTAAGGAGTGCGAAGGTGATCTTTTCCTTGTCGGAAAAATTATGAACAGAGAAATAACCTTCTGGCAGATTTAACCATTTATCTAGGGCATCTGCATCTATTTGACCTTCAAATACAGGAATATAAAAATTAACCTGTACCTTGAAAGGCGAGGTGCCTCCAAAGTTGTCGCTTGATGAAGATGCACTTGATGCTATCGACAGGCATTGAAGGATGTGGGAAAAATTCTCCATCATTTCGTCCCTCTGTCGCATGAGAGCTTGCTCAAGCAACAAACTGATAGGATCGTCTGCTCCGTCGTTTTTCTTTTCTTCCGCCATTGAGGGTTTCTTGGGTGTGCGAGAGAGATTGTCCTCAAGAGAGACAAGCTTGAGACCCAACTTGCTATACTCAGGCCTCGTCGGGGACATGCACTGAAAAACGATCAAGAGCAGCTTGCTCTGATACCACTGATTTGGATTATTTTCGGCACAAAATGAGAGCGGAGATATAACACATAAATATTTAGAGATAGTGAAAGAGAGACAACAATATAACAGAGATATAGAGGAAATAAAATAAGAGTCACAGATATACAGTACTACACGATTTCTATTAACGAAATAAATGTACAGAGACTGAAAATACAGAGTGAAAGACTCGTTAGAATCGTGGTAGCTTATCTCTGAGAAGAGATGTGATGACTACTCGCATCCGTGAGAAGATGATTATTACAATGAGGCTCTAAGGGCCTTTTTAGCATAAGTAAAATCCAAAACTGTAACCCCGGAAGATGAAAAGCCAAAAGGTTTGTGGGCCCCGATGGGGGTAGTTGATACGTCAACTTCCCAGGCGCGTAACTTTTGCATACGATCTCCGTTTTGGATGCTCAATAGCTCGTTGGAAAGATCTATCCGATAACTACAACTTTTGGGTGAGCAACATGATCTATAATACATGTTGCTCCCCTTTTTCTCAAAAAACATCGTTTAGGGCCTCAAAATGACCCCGGAAGTTAAAAACTACTAAAAATAGTAAATTACCAAAAATAGACAGAAATATGTTTTGGGCCAGTTGGAGAAGGTGGGTGGCCACCAATATCCACCTGGATCAATCCTCCCTCCTTAGGAAGAAATGGTCTCCATTGCATTGAGTTTTCGGTGGAGAGGGTAAAGCGATTGCTGAATCTGAATCTTGGTGAGTTGCTTGCCTTGTTGGAACCGTCACGCTGTTTGGTTTTTTGAAGGTTGTCATGAACCTGTGGCTGGAAGGGTTGGACCTTTTTAACCATTCTGGCTACATGAGATAACTGTGTGCAGAAGGAATCTTTGTGCTTTGCTCCAACCTTGTCGACCTTCTTCTGGTGGACAGAAGGTGCTTGGGGCAAGGCTGTAATGGTTGCAATATCCTTTTGTTCCCCTTTTGAATAGATTGTGGAGAAGATGAATTTTGTAGTATGAGATACTACCTTGCAGCACTGTTTAGGTGGGGCAGTAGTTGGAACTACCTCTGGTATCCTGTAGAGATGACCCCCCAGAGTAATAATGACACTACGGGGTCAGGACTCATAGATAGCATGGCGTTTCCACATATATTGCTGGCCCAAGAGAACATCACAGACATCCAGTGGGGAAATATCACATAATACCTCATCCTTGAAGGGTTGGATGCCGTATGACAATCAACACTACTGGCTGACACAAAGATTTCGTCCTTGGTGAAGCCACCCGATGCTGTATGGTTGTGGGTATGGTGTTGTCGACAATCCCAAGTGTTTGATGACCTCTACTGAGATGAGGTTCTTCTGGCTTCCGCTATCAACAATAAAATGCAGCGGGGTCACCTTCACCCACATCTGTGAATGAAAAAGGCGCTCCCCCTCTTCTGGATCTTTTGGTTCTTCTGGTTGAATTGCTGCGATCATGAAAATAGCAGTGGGGTCTGTGTCGATGATCTGTCTTTTAACAGTATTTTCAGAATCAGATTCTAAATCAGGGTTCGGCTCCTTGTCTTTGATCTCGGCCACCAATGACTGTTTTGAGCGACAATCATCGGTGTTGTGCCAGGGGCTTTTGTGGAAATCACACCATTTTTCGGTGTCCTTCTTTGTCTTCCCGTGAACCTTCTTTTCATGTGGCTTGGACTGGTTTTCGGGAGACTGTTTGGTAGGGCTGTCTTTGTCATACTTTGGTTGTTGTGGATTTGCAGACCCGAACTCCCGTTTGTTCTGGTGCTTAAATTTCTGCTCGATTTTAACAGCATATCAATAGGCAACACCCAGTGATGAGATGTCCAGAAAATCCATTTCAGTTTGGATGTATCTGTGTAGAGCCCCACGGTATTTCAGAACCAAATGTCGTTCGGAGTCTTTGATACCCAGCTTGGTGCGCAAGGTATGGAAGCTATTGCTGAACTCTGGAACTGATTGGCCCCTCTCTTGATGTAGTGTGGTATATCTCATGTACTGGTCCTCATAGTTTCCAACAGGGTAATATTGTTCCTTTGCTGCATCCACAAAAAAATCCCAAGTGGGCTCGACCCCATATATTCCAGACTCCTCGATGGAACTCTTCTCCCAGTAAGTTTCCCACCAATTTTTTACATGGGGAAGAGCCTTAAGGAGTGCGAAGGTGATCTTTTCCTTGTCGAAAAAATTATGAACAGAGAATTAACCGTCTAGCAGATTTAACTATTTATCTAGCGCATCTGCATCTATTTGACCTTCAAATACAGGAATATAAAAATTAACCTGTACCTTGAAAGGTGAGGTGCCTCCAAAGTGGCCTCTTGATGAAGATGCACCTGATGCTATCGGCAAGCGTTGAAGGATGTGGGAAAAATTCTCCATTATTTCGTCCCTTTGTCGCGTGAGAGCTTGCTCAAGCAACAGACTGATAGGATCGTCTGCTTCGTCGTTTTTCTTTTCTTCCACCATCGAGGGTTTCTTGGGTGTGCGAGAGATATTGTCCTCAAGAGAGACAAGCTCGAGACCCAACTTGCTATACTCGGGCCTCGTTGGGGACATGCACTGAAAAACGATCAAGAGCAGCCTGCTCTGATACCACTGATCCGGATTATTTTCGGCACAAAATGAGAGCGGAGATATAACACATAAATATTTAGAGATAGTGAAAGAGAGACAACAATATAACAGAGATATAGAGGAAATAAAATAAGAGTCACAGATATACAATACTACACGATTTCTATTAAGGAAATAAATGTACAGAGACTGAAAATACAGAGTGAAAGACTCGCTAGAATGGTGGTAGCTTATCTCTGAGAAGAGATGTGACGGCTACTCGCATCCGTGAGAAGATGATTATTACAATGAGACTCTAAGGGCCTTTTTAACATAAGTAAAATCCAAAACCCTAACCCTGAAAGATGAAAAGCCAAAAGGTTTGTGGGCCTTGATGGGGGTAGTTGATACGTCAACTTCCCAAGGGCGTAACTTTTGCATACAATCTCTGTTTGGGGCGCTCAATAGCTCGTTGGAAAGATCTATCCGAGAAATACAACTTTTGGATGAGAAACATGATCTACGATCCATGTTGCTCCCCGTTTTCTCAAAAAACATCGTTTAGGGCCTCAAAATGACCCCATAAGTTAAAAACTGCTAAAAATAGTAAATTACCAAAATAGCCAGAAATATGTTTTGGTCTAGTTGGAGAAGGTGGGTGGCCACCAATATTCACCTGGATCAATCCTCCCTCCTTAGGAAGCAATGGTCTCCATTGCGTTGAGTTCCCGGGGGAGAGGGTAAAGCGATTGCTGAATCTGAATCTTGGTGAGTTGCTTGGCTTGTTGGAACTGTCACGCTGCTTGGTTTTTTGAAGGTCGTCACGAACCTGTGGTTGGAAGGGTTGGACCTTTTTAACCAGTTTGGGTACATGAGATGACTGTGTGCAGAAGGAATCTTTGTGCTTTGCTCCAACCTTGTCGACCTGCTTCTGGTGGATAGAAGGAGCTTGGGCCAAGGCTGTAGTGGTTGCAATATCCTTTTGTTCCCCTTTTGAATAGATTGTGGAGAAGATGAATTTTGTAGTATGAGATACTACCTTGCGGAACTGTTTAGGTGGGGCAGTAGTTGGAACTACCTCTGGTATCCTGTAGAGATGACCCCCCAGAGTAATAATGACACTACATGGTCGAGACTCATAGATAGCATGGCGTTTCCACATATATGGCTAGCCCAAGAGAAAATCACAGACATCCAGTGGGGCAACATCACATAATACCTCATCCTTGAAGGGTTGGATGACGTATGACAATCGACACTGCTGGCTGACACAAAGATCTCGTCCTTGGCGAAGCCACCCGATGTTGTATGGTTGCGGGTGTGGTGTTGTCGACAATCCCAAATGTTTGACAACCTCTGTTGAGATGAGGTTCTTTTGGCTTCCACTATCAACAATAAAATGCAGCGAGGTCCCCTTCACCCACATCTGTGAATGAAAAATGCGCTCCCCCTCTTCTAGATCTGTTGGTTCTTCTCGTTGAATTGCTGCGGTCGCGACAATAACAGTGGGGTCTGCGTCGATGATCTATCTTTTACCAGTATTTTCAGAATTAGATTCTAAATCAGGGTTCGACTCTTTTTCTTTGATCTCGGCCACCGATGACTGTTTTGAGCGACATTCATCAGTGTTGTGCTAGGGGATTTTGTGGAAATTGAACCATTTTCCGGTGTCCTTCTTTATCTTCCCGTGACCCTTCTTTTCCTGCGGCTTGGACTGGTTTTTGGGAGACTGTTTGTTAGGGCTGTCTTTGTCATACTTTGGTTGTTGTGGATTTGCAGACCCAAACTCTCATTTTTTCTGGTGCTTAAATTTCTGTTCGATTTTAACAGCATATTGAGAGGCAGCACCGAGTGATGAGATGTCCAGAAAATCCATTTCAGTTTGGATGTATCTGTGTAGAGCCCCACGGTATTCCAGAACCAAATGTCGTTCGTAGTCTTTGATACCCAGCTTGGTGTGCAAGGTATGGAAGCTATTGGTGAACTCCGAAACTGATTGGCCCCTCTCTTGCTGCAGTGTGGTCCATCTCATGTACTGGTCCTCATAGTTTCCAACAGGGTAATAATGTTCCTTTGCCGCATCCACAAAAAAATCCCAAGTGGGCTTGGCCCCATATATTCCAGAATCCTTTGTGGAACTCCGCTCCCAGTAAGTTTCCCACCAATGTTTTACATGGGGGAGATCCTTAAGGAGTGCGAAGGTGATCTTTTCCTTGTCGAAAAAATTATGAACAGAGAAATAACTTTCTAGCAGATTTAACCATTTATCTAGGGCATCTGCATCTATTTGACCTTCAAATACAGTAATATCAAAATTAACCTGTACCTTGAAAGGCAAGGTGCCTCCAAAGTTGCCGCTTGATGAAGATGCACTTGATGCTATCATCAGGCGTTGAAGGATGTGGGAAAAATTCTCCATCATTTCATCCCTCTGTCTCGTGAGAGCTTGCTCAAGCAACAAACTGATAGGATCGTCTGCTCTGTTGTTTTTCTTTTCTTCCGCCATTGAGGGTTTCTTGGGTGTGCGAGAGAGATTTTCCTCAAGAGAGACAAGCTCGAGACCCAACTTGCTATACTCGGGCTTCATTGGGGACATGCACTGAAAAACGATCAAGAGTAGCCTGCTCTGATACCACTGATCTGGATTATTTTCGGCACGAAATGAGAGCGGAGATATAACACATAAATATTTAGAGATATTGCAAGAGAGACAACAATATAACAGAGATATAGCGGAAATAAAACAAGAGTCACATATATACAGTAATACACAATTTCTATTAACGAAATAAATGTATAGAGACTGAAAATACAGAGTGAAAGACTCGCTAGAATGGTGGTAGCTTATCTTTGAGAAGAGATGTGACGGCTACTCACATCCGTTAGAAGATGATTATTAAAATGAGGCTCTAAGGGCCTTTTTAACATAAGTAAAATCCAAAATCCTAACCTCGGAAGATGAAAAACCAAAAGGTTTGTGGGCCCCGATGGGGTTAGTTGATACGTCAACTTCTCAGGGGCGTAACTTTTGCATACGATCTCCGTTTGGGGTGCTCAGTAGTTCGTTGGAAAGATCTATCCGAGAACTACAACTTTTGGGTGAGCAACATTAATCTATGTTCCATGTTGCTCCCCGTTTTCTCAAAAAACATCATTTAGGGCCTCAAAATGGCCCCGGAAGTTAAAAACTGCTAAAAATAGTAAATTACCAAAATAGCCAGAAATATGTTTTGGGCCAGTTGGAGAAGGTGGGTGGCCATTGATATCCACCTGGATCATATTTTTCATTGGCATTCCCACCTATAGTATCAGTGACTCTAACTTAGTATGTTATTTGATGTTGTAGAGGCCATTTAGAGCCTCCTTGATTATGTATTTATGTTTTGATCTCCAGATATGTATTGCACTTGGTGTCGTTTTGATATATTCATGAGAATACTTTGGATATGTTGTCTCTAATGCTTTGGAAACATTATTTAAAATCTTAAAAATATATTTTTTTCATTAAAATTTAAATATTTTATGTATTTTTTAAAAAACTGATTCATTGAAACCAGTTCGACTGGTTCATTACCGTATCCAGTTCCAGTTCAGGTTGGACCCTCGAATGGTTCTGGTTCCAGTTCCTTTTTTTAAAACTATGGATTTAACTACATCGTAAATACGATGGCTAGGAAAGAACCTGAAGGATCCCTAGATCTACGGTTCTGGTCACATCACGACTTCGGCCTTCGGGGGTTTTGGCTTTACTGCCAATCCATTCTCCCGAAGCATGACTTCTCCGAAGCACCGTGTGCGGGTCCCTTCTACTGGATGATCGGATGGTAGGCGAGGCTCTTGACCATCTCCCCCAGACCTACGAATCTTCTTTACTTCGTAGCTTCGACTATCGGGGAGTTTGATGCTATGGCATCCCCATTCTCTCGAAGTAGTTCTCTGCCAAAGTCATCATGGCGTAGATCCAATGGCTCAAGGGAAAATCCGAACATTCTCGATCGGTGGCTCGCGCTACTTTGCGATGGGGGTTTGGATCCCGGTTTAGTCGGTAAGATAGGTTTATCTAACCACTAGGGAAACTGCCCAATGACGATCAACCTTACAGGTAACCGTAACTCTCGGTCGCCTTCGATCAGTTTATGACTATGAGGGCCAACAATACTCCGAAGTCCCGAACTTCCGCAGTTCTGAAGCCATAAGGACTAAGCTCCCTTAGGCTTAGCCTAAGGTTCCTAGGTGCTGGTCATATGGGTTCTCCCAAACAAATATCGTCCGTTCATCTTCCAAACGAAAGGATCTTCCCTTTTGAGACTTAAATCTCGCTATCCTTCCTAAGATTCAACATGAAATTGCTAAGGACTTGGGCATGGTATCCCAGTCACACAACAAGGGGTATGAAGGGGATAGCCTCTTTAGATGGACGGGGCCAGATTGACACAATACTTCCTAACTCAGTCGTCCTATAGGTTTATGTCGCAAGACACCTTGAAGGCTAAGTTGGGGCATATAGACAATCAATAAGAAGCATAAGTTCACAAGAAGACAAATGCATACACATAGCTTGACCATTTCAATACAGAAACCATTTATAGATATATAAGTACATGCATTCATCCACTATTCCATTTCAATGCACAAAGTATGAAAACAATTATCAGAACCAAAAGACGTGATGCGACTTTTGAAAGGGGTGCCCGTTTCCACCCAACCATAGGCTCAGTCACTCTTACGGATTTACCACTGGCCACCCCCAAGCTAGACCATGATGCTCTGAGAGAGAATTCTTTCTTCTGGCTCAGCAATAGTTAGGGACGAAGGTTACTCTCCTCCTCTCGTAGGATCTTTGCAAGAGTTTTCACTATACCAAGCAAATAGGTTTTCCTGAGTGCTTCCTCAGTCACTCACCAACCTCATTTATCATCTTGTATCATAAACTTGCTAGCCATTTCCTGTGACCAAAACATGCTCATTTCTTAGTTCTCCTTCGAACCCGAGAGCTTAGCTTCTCGTCTCTGCACTCTTCGTAGGTATCCCTCATCCCACCACGCCTTCATTTTTTTCCTTCCTCAGCAAGATTATGTGTGGCCCGAATTCCTAGTCTGTGGTCAGGTCTGAAAGCCTTACAAATGGGTGCTCTTCCCCATCCCCTCATTAACTCTTGAGGAGGTCTTCCCACCTACCATCCTGACTGTAATTCATTCCAGGGTCAAAGGACTATTCTGGTCCTGAGCAATTAAATCCAACAAGGTACTGGTTTGGTGGGGGTTATCTCAACCATTCCCCGTTCCCCTCACCATCTCTTTCATAGCATCTGTGGTCTCTCTTAGCAAACCCATCCTTTCAATAGTTATGCAACACTTATCCATTTTCTATTAATAACATAAATTACATTCATTGACCTTTTATACAAAGGTTTATCAAATCAAACATTCACACATATCGAGTTTGCCATGGTCTCTTGGGAAATATAGTTATATTTACAAATTGGGGGAAACAAGGGTGTTACAATCCCCTCCCCCTTAAAGAACATTGTCCTCGATGTTCTACCTGTCAATGTGCTATGTATATACAGAAGTAAATAAAAATGGATATGTTTGTTTCATGGCATCCTCCATTTCCCACGTAGCCTCATCTGCGTTTCCACTGCACCTTGACCTATGCAATGGTTCTATTCTTGAGGACGTTTCCTTCTTGTCTAGTATGCATTAAGGTGCTGGCAGGAATTCTCTATCCGTCTCCACTTGAATCACATACTAGTCAATTATATGATTAAAATCATCTACATATTTCTTCAATAATGAAACATGGAAAACATTATGTGCCTTTATCGTGGAGGGAGTGCTATCCTATAGGCTACAGGTCCCACTCTATATAAGATCTCAAAGGGTCCACAATACTAGGGTGCCATCTTGGCACAAGATCCCGTTCTCAAGGAACTCTTCCTGGGTCTAACTCTGAGATATACATGGTCTCCTGTCTTGAACTCTCTAGGAGTTCTCTTTCTGTCAACGTAACTCTTCTTTCTATCCTGAGCAATTTTCAGATTTTTCTTAATCTGCATCCACTTGTTGTTCCATTTCTTTCAGCATGTCGGGTTCGATTGTAATTCTATCCACTGGATTACTCTAGCTGATTGGAATCTTACACTGTCTACCATAGAGGGCTTCAAAAGGGCTCATCTTCAGTGACTCTTGATAACTGTTGTTGTAAGCAAATTCTACCAATGGCAGGTAGTCTTCCCACTTCTTAGGCCGATGCATTACATGCATCCTTAACACGTCTTCTAATATTTGGTTCACTCTTTCTGTCTGTCCATCTGTTTGAAGGTGATAGGCTGTGCTAAACAACAATTTAGTCTCAAAATTTCCAAAAGCTTGAAGTAAATTTTGTGTCTCTGTTTGATACAATATCCCTAGGCATGCCATGCAGTCTGAATATCTCCTTCATGAAGATGTTGGCAATATCTAATGCCTTGCAAGTTGATTTGACAGTAACGAAGTGATAAGATTTTCTCAATTTGTCCACCACTACCATGATGGCATCATTCTGCTTGGCTGATTTCAGTAATTCGGTGATGAAATCCATGGAGATGGTTTCCCATTTCCATTCTGGAATTGGTAGAGGTTGTAACAACCCTGCTGGGTGTCGGTGTTCTACCTTAACTTTCTGGCATTCTAGACACTTAGCTAGATAGTCAGCTATGTCCTTTTTCAATCTAGGCAAATAGAATTATTTCCTAGTGGTTGTGATCATTTTCTGATAACTTGGATGACCAGTATATGGTCTCTTGTGTAGTTCATCTATTATGAACCTCTTCAAGTCGTCACAACTTGGAATATAAAATTTGTTTCTGTAGGTTAGCATGCCTTCATCAAGCATCTAATAGCCTTCATACTTTATCCCTATGGGCTCTTGCTTTAGGTATGACGTCACGGTCTTGAAAAATGCATATGTTTCTTGTGCATTCTTGACTCTCTCCCTGACATCCGTTTCACAGGTGCTTACCGCTGCCAAGTGAATCATTTTCACACTTCGCTCAAAGCATCGACCACCCTATTTCCTTTTCTTTGATGTGTTTGATTTCGAAATCAAACTCACTAAGGAGATCCATCCACCTAGCTTGTCTAGCATTGAGTTTCGGTTGATCAAATAGGTGCCTCAACCCACAATGGTCTGTCATAAGTACAAATCTCCTACCCAGGAGATAGTGACACCACATTTTTAAAGCATGCACTATGGTAGCCAACTCTAGATCATGGGTCACCTAATTGATTTCATGCTCATTCAATTTTCTGGATTCGTAACAAATTACACGCCCTCCGAGTCCTTCCTTATAGGCGTCTGTACACACGAGGAAGTCATAATTAGGGTCTACAATATTCAACACGGGTGCATGGGTTAGAAGGTATTTCAGTTCTTGAAATCTTTCTTCACATTCTGATGTCCAAGTGAACTTAACTCCCTTTTTTTGAAGGGCAGTGATTGAACAACCAATCTTGGAAAATCCTTTTATGAACCTTCTATAGTATCCTGCTAAGCCCATAAAGGAATTGATATCAGATACATCTTTTGGGGTAGGCCATTCCATGATAGATCTAATCTTGTTAAGGTCTACTACCACCCCTTCTTTATAAATAACATGGCCTAAGTAATGTACTTGCTTTTGGAAAAAGTCACACTTAGCGTAGAGTCAATGTTCTCTTAGTACTTGAAACACTAATTTAAGATGTTCTTCATGCTCCTCTCTGTTCTCAGAGTAGATTAGGATATCATCAATGAAGACCAACACAAAACTGTCTAGGAATTCGCTGAGTACATTATTCATCAAGCACATAAAAGTGGCGGGGGCATTGGTTAATCCAAATGGCACCACCACAAATTCATAGTGACCATATCTTGTCCTGAAGGTTGTTTTGTGAATGTCTTCATCCTTGATTTAGACTTAATGGTATCCAAACCTTAAGTCAATATTTGAGAAAATGGAAGCACCCCTTAATTGGTCAAACAAGTCATCGATTCTTGGTAAGGGATACTTGTTCTTTATGGTTGTCTTATTGAGTTGCCTATAGTCTATGCACAGTCGGAGTGTGCCATCTTTCTTTTTCACAAACAAGACGGGTGCTCCCCATGGGGACACGCTAGGTCGGATGTAGCCTTTGTCCATCATCTACTTTAGTTGTAGCTGGATCTCAACTAGCTCTAGTGTACTCATCCTATAGGGCGTTCTAGATATTGGCACTGCTCCTGGTGCAAGTTTTATGGAGAAGTCAATGTCTCTTTTCAAAGGTAGACCCGGTGCCTCTTCTGGAAACACGTCTTTATACTCTCTTAATATGGAGTGGTCTTGTAGGTTTGGTTTGTCATCCTCAATAAATTCCAACACCTGTATTGCATATAAAGGACATCCCTTTCTGCAATACTTTTTCATTTGAAGGGTTGATATTCATCTCACTGAGACAAGCCTCTGAACCCCTTGGAGGGTTATTTTTCTCCCTTCTTCATTTTCACACTCCAAAGTTTTATGGTAACAATCCAACTTGGTTTTATAAGTGGCTAACCAGTCCATACCAACCAACAGGTCATAAGATTCTAGGGGAAGTAGGTTAAGGGTTGCTTGTGTGGGCAATCCATCCATAATGAATTGGCAAGCCGATATGACCTCTTCTACTTTTCTTTTGGTTCCAGTGGCTAGTTGTACCAACCATGGCTTAACATGTCTAACTAGTTACAGTTTACACTTATCAACAATCTTAGGGGCCACATAACTCAAATTAGAACCAAGGTCAATTAAAATAGAAACTAGACGGATGGCGATCATACCTTCCATCTCCACCACTGAAGCTTGGTGGTCGGTTTGTTTATTATCCAAGGCTGCATAAATTCGTGGCATGCTCCTAGCCACATCATTGACTGTGGTAGCTTCTTGGATATTGTAGACTCTCATACTATTTTGTTGTCTGTGTGGACAATCCCTCAGCATATGTTTTTCTCCACAACCCCAACATTTCAAGGGTTATTTCTTTGGGTTATCAGTCTTTCCCAGGGTTGCTCCAGAAGGTTTATTTCCACTATGGGAGGGGAAATTTTGCTGATACACACTTCTAGTAGGAAGGCTTGTCCTAGAGTCCTTCCCATCGTTCTTAAATCTTGAGGATTTGAACCCCTTATTGAACCCCGAACTACTCTTCTTCTTCTAGTCCTCGTGAGGTTCTGTCTGACTCATGAACTGGTCATAACAATACCTTTCCTTCTGGATAGTGTCTTCTAAGGTCTTTGGCTCATCAAACTCAATCCTGTTTCGGTAGGTTTGAGATAACCCACTAATAAATCACTGCACTTTTACCTTTTCATCCTTTATGTAGGGTACATACCTCAACAACTCAAGGAATTTATTGACATATTCCTCTATGATGAGCTGTCCCAGCCTAAGTTCATAGAACTCCTTAGTCTTCCCATCAAATTATTTCTTTGACAGATACTTCTTCTAGAAGTGTTTCTCAAACTGTTTCCATGATAAGTCCTTTTCATGGATTCCTTTCACTTTCCTAAGGTCTTCCCACCAAATGGAAGCTTTTTCATTCAGGTTGAAGATGGCTATTCGAGCCTTCAAGTTTTCAAAGTAGTCATGGACTCTGAAGTACTTCTTTAAACCAAGCAGCCAAGCTTCTGCCTCTTCCCCTTTCTCAATATCTCCATTGAAAGAGGGTGGTTTGGCCTTCTTAAACTCTTCAGGGTCATGACTTTGGGAATGCTTTCGCTTCCTTCCTTTCCTTTGAGAATATGAGTTAGTTTTGCCACTAGAAGATTCCTTAGAGTTGCCAGTTTCCTCTCTAGAGGACTCTCTTAGGTTGGGCCTTCCTTGAGGTACTCCTCCTAGTGTGGCCACCTATGGAACCATTTTTTTGTATCTCAGGTGGACTTTGAATTCTCTTCGTATGTCGTCAGTCCACATGACTAGTTGTGGGTCCATGCTGCAGCTGCCTCTGTATGTCAGATAACCTTTGCAGCAAGATTGCATTAATTTTCGTCTGTTTTTCTTGCTCCTTTATCAATCTCTCGTTGTCGGCCTTGCAACTCTGTAATTCGGCCATGAGGCTCCTTATAGTTTTAGCCAGATCCGGAGGGGTTTCCACTGCCCTCCTTTCGTCAGATTCTTCGTCTTTATTGTGGGATCCATCCCCCACTTCATGGCGCGTCACCATCCTTTATACTTGTAGTTTTCCTGCGATTTATTGATTGCTTGAGTGCTGACAAAAAACTGACTGTTATCCAATAGTCTATTAGTTTATGAACAACACACAATTCATATTTCTTAAATACACACACACTGTAGAAAGATTCATTCTTTTCCTTAGTAAAATTTTAACCAGACTGTTTAGGAAAGAGGTAAGATAGGGTGTCACCCTTAAAATTTCTTTAAATATGGTTTTTACGTAACTCGTCCATGAGCCCAAGCAGACCAAGTGTTGTAACCATGCTCTGATACCAATTTGTAACACACCCGGCCCCTAAATACCCTTTTAAGGGGTAGGGCATCATAATTTCTTTTTTCCTTAACTAACTCATCTCAAATCATCTCCCCGAGATGATTCATTCTCTTCTACTTACCCATAGCTTTTTAACGACTGTTACTAGGCTCTAAACCGACCCTTGGTTTATACCTTATGGCTTCCCAAAGTTCTTCAGGCGTTCATTGGTGAGGGCCACGTGACACCACATGGGTTCATCTCGTTCGTATGATCTCTAGGTTCCTACCTTCCGTAGGGAAGGTCCATCCATCAACCAATCCAACGACTAACCCAATCCTCATCTGACACATAGGCTAGCGAGGAATTCAGAGTTCAGCGCTTCGACATTGAGCGTCTCTTTGTTGTCTATGTATGAGACCTCTTGAAGTCTCGAACTCCCAAAGTCTCGTAAGCTTGCCACGTGGCTCCGACCTTTGGACCTCTTGGTCTCTCTACAATGATGCATCCCAAATCCTCCGGAGTCTCGAAGTCCCGGCCTCCCAAAGCTCCGGTCACTTCACCAACCACTTTGGCTAGGCGGGAATGTACCAGGAACTGACACGTAGGAGGGGTCAGGGGGACATGTCACGTTTCAAGGGGTCTATAGGGTATGCGATATGCACGAATCTGGGTGACAAGTGGCACGTCAAACTGGGGTCCATGTCACCCTTGGTGACGTCACTGCACCATGTCACTTCGGACTGACAGCCTTCGAACATCCCTCATATCTCATGGTCGAGATCTAGCCACGTAGATCCATAGATCTACAACTCTTGTTACTTTGTAAATTTGGCATTCGGGAGTTTTGCGATGCAAACTCCTCTTTTCTCCCAAAGTGCCCAATCTCCAAACTAAAGGATCTAGCACCACGCATCCCTGGTATATCGACGACTGAGAGGGAGGATAAGGATGGTTTGTTTCAGGGTCTATCTCCATGGGTTTTGCCTTCGACAAATCTTCTTCCCAAATGATGTTTCTCAATTCCGCTGGAAGTTCAAAGGGTGGTCTTTTGAAATGCTTGTTGCCCATCTCGAGGGGTGGTGACTTTGCTGTAAGAGGGGTCGTGAGGCCCTCCTTCCTCGACCTCCATGGCCGGATCAGGTACTTAGAGCGGTGCGCGCAGAGGGACGTTGGGTGGAAACCCTAGCAGTCGAGTTTCTTTTAAAGAAACTTTGAAACCATGTTTACATCTCAATTATTATACAAATAAAAATATTTCATTGAATTATGGAATAAAATTACTTTGCTATCATTCAAATATCGAAATATATAACCCACATCTCAATCATTGTGTAAATAAAAAATATTTCACTAAATTATGAAATAAAATTACTTTGTAAAAAATAAGCACAACTCACCAACCCTCTTTTGTGCATTTGCATCTCTTTAAATTTGCATTGTCTAACATCTCTTCATCACTTGAAATTCATAAACTACAATGAACAAATAACAAACACAACAAAGCATGGCCATGCTTAATCTCAACAAAACAAAATAAAAGCAAACAAACAAGAACAAAAACACTAAAAAAAATGCACTCATCATGTATTTATACATATACAATTTTTTCCCTCCAACATTAATTTTCCATAAAAAAATATTTAAATTAAAATCAATAATAAAATATCATCATTAATAATAACATTTTAAAATGTATTTAGATCAAAATCAGTAATAAAATATCATCATTACTACTAACATTTTAAAGTTAAGCATATTCTAAATTTAGTACAACCATACCTCATGCATAGCTTGTTTTATAGATATGGAGAGATTCCCTTTTGTACCTCATTAACTCATAAGGACCAAACCATCACGTCTCCACTAGATACATAACAAGATATTAAAATAGTGATAATGAGTTAGATTAAGAAGATACATAACAAGATATTAAAATAGTGATAATGAGTTAGTTTAAGAATTAGAGAAAAACATACTGTAAATAAATTAATGAACGTGTTAGTTTTCATCACGGTGGTGTTCCATCGCAGGTGTATCACAGTGATTAAAGTCCATGTCAAAGGTATGTTATTTTATTATTAGAGGAAATCGTTATTTTGAGTTCTTGCCATATTTTCTAGGAGTTAGAGTTGCAGTCAACACGTCAGAATTGATCACAATGCAAGCACTTTCATGACACTGCTATTTTTAGTTAGGGTTCAAGGCTTTCACATTTAATGTAAAACAATATTTTGATGTAAATTTGGACATGTCGGCTTTTTGCGACCTAAAGTAAAATTAAAGGGCATTGCTATTGTATCAATTGAGGGTTAAAACTCTCATTTTCACATCATCTTTCACTCACACTTGTGTGAGGTCTAAAATTTGCAGCCCTCATTAGGGTTTTTGGCTGAAATTCTAGTGCGCACTTGTTGAAGGAAGGATTTTTATGGTGGAAAGTTTACAACTAGGGTTTTGCATTGATGATACATGGTGAATGTGAGTAAATTTTTGTAATTCTTCTCTTACTTGAATGTTTATGGTGTTTTACTTTGCATTTTGTTAACACTTATGAAATTGCTAGATTAAACCCTAGGGATCAAGCACATGTTATTGTCTTTGTTCCAATTGCTATCTACCTACTAGATTATGCCAAGGAGTCGTTTTTCTTGAAGCCATTGCTAGGGCCTTGCCATTGCAACACCCCAATATTTGTCCTTCATCGTAATTGATTTTATCTCATTGAGTTAAAGAAGGAGGAAAACATACTAAGGCCTAGGGTTACCTACACCTTAGTAGCCGTTTTCCCCTAGGGTTTGGTGGTTGAAACCTTGGCTTACCAACACTTCATCCATCAAATTCCTCTTGTCTTTGGCTCTATTACTATCATATTGCTCCTTCAATTCTTGCTGCCACTTGTTGACTCCATTTTCCCTATGAAGATACTGGTCTAAGACCTTTTCTCCTGAGTGTTTTGATCACAACTTTCAAACATCCAAATCTTTGAACAACTACTAACGCCTTATGCCCTAGTTTAGATTGACTTGCTATCCTTATTGCTGCAATTATTCATTTGAGTTATATACATACTTTGTAGCACTTAAAGCTTCTTTAAGCAATTGAAAATATTGACTAATGCATAGCCTAATCTGCTTCTGATGAATGTTGGTCTTATGATATTGATGATGAATCATTCTTGCTCATTATGAAGCCTTTATAAAACATTAATTTGTGAAGTACTGTAATGTGATTATTGTTGCTATACATTTTTGTTCTCTTCACCAATATATTAGTCAATTGTTCTTATTGAGAAAGTCTTTGATTATATGAAGTACTAACCAACAAGTACCGTTGCAAATATAGTTTTATGTTGCTTTGTTTCGGGCAGGTACACTTCTGGTATTATTATCTCTGTATTGGTTGTTTCGCTGAACTTTCTGATCGGTGGTGACTTGTGAGAGGAAAACTTTTACTTGCCCTTTATCCTTTGCCTTCTCAAAACCTAGGTCATCGGGGACGTCACCCCTGAGCCTACCACCCTAAATAGAAAGAGACATCCTATTGAGGTGATAGTGATAGGATAGTCTCTCGTTACGTCAATTTGTCTTCATTTACCTTTTCTTTCTATCAAAGTACAAATTGAGCGATAACAGGGACGACTCAAGTCAACTTGAGATTAAGTCACGATCATTGGATGCGACTTAACTGATCTCAATGCTTGATTAAGTCCCCACCCTTATATCAAGATCTTGATGAGAAGATCCTAAGGCTAGGATTGTATGAGATAAAGACTAGGGTTACAAATAACCTAGCAAGCCCATTCTCTCACCACCTCAAGAAGAGAAGCAAGTCGACTGAAGGAGGCCCTTCCAAGGGAGGTCGAGAGTGAGGTCAAGAGGAACCTGTCAAAGAGGCCGAGCTAGGGCCAACAACAAATCCAGTTAAGAAAAGGGGCCGAGTAGGGCTGAAATATAAGACCGAGTCGGGTCTCATCAAGTAGTACCAGGAGGCAGCTAGGGCAAATAGAAAACCCATTTAAGAGGGGACCGAGTAGGGCTGAGGTGTAGACCAAGTCGGGTTTTATTGGACAGGAAGAGGAAGCTAAACAGAGATAAGAAGGCCTAGAGAGGGCTATCAGCAAGCTGAACCAACAACTAGCAAGAAAGAGGTCGTACGAGTGGTACCGATCCCGTACGGACCGTACTATCAACCAACAAAGAAAATGAGTATGGACATTTTGTTTATCAGCAATTTTTCCAGAAGAGTAATGTAATTCGTACTATATTACAGCCACAGTTTTGCTCTAGGGTCGCCCTGGTGAATGTACGGACCCGTACAGGTGGCACAGTCCCTGCAAATCTATGCTGGGCGAAATATATATGTATGCACAGATCTACTATAAATAAAATTGCTCCGGTTGATGTCATTTACTGAATGTGTATTTTATTGTGTGGCTGTCTTGAGTATAAAGAAAACGTTGCCTGTAGTTTTTGATCTGATAATTAAATTTACCAGTCATTTTCTTCAAAGTAGACCTCTTCCTTTATAATTGGAATTGTGTTGAGAGTTTGCATGAGCCACAATTATTCGACCTCTTCCTTTATAATTGGGATTTTGTTGAGAGTTTGCATCAGCCACAATTATTCATGGGAGATCAATGGTTGTTCTATAATTGGTGGCACACATTTTGATGAGGGGTTATCTTTGGAACTTAGGCTAGAGGTGTTTTAAAGGGAATTCTAATGGTTTGGATTCTCAGTACAGCCATATATGTAATTGTAGGAGGACTAAAGTGAGAGTTTACTGGTAAAGTTTACCTTGCCTTATCCCTAATAACCTGCACAGGCAAGCGTGGGGAGGACAATTTTCAGGTATTCTCTTGACAAATGGCAGCGTGGTGACAATCTGCTAACAGATCAACCTGCTGTTTAATGGTTCCCAGCGCATTCCTCCACATAATTGGCCCTAAAACAGATCTAGAAATTACTTAATTTTTATTATTTCGGAAACAAAATGCATGGTTTCCAACAGTTTCTTCTAGACTAACGTTAACAGTGAGATATGGGTGCCCTAGCAACCTATGTTCAGCCTACACAACATGTGTATTATCCAAACAACAACTAAATTTGACTTAAGGTGTTGATAATAAATTTGTCCAATGTCAACAGTTGGCAGTTTAGTGACAGTATGAACATATTTATCACCCATCGGCCAGCTGCCAGAATTTTCCCTAACAACCATTTACTTTATTTATTTTGTTATACTTGGACAACAAGTCAAGCAATGGTTGACAACTAGTTTGTTTTGCAATAATTGACTGTTACCCGAAGTATGTTGGAGGTTGGCTGTTACAGCTAGGGCGCACTTAATCATTGACCTCTTGCTTCTATAAAAGCAGAATGGGGAGGACAGAGAAGCAGAGATCATTGAGCGAACAGTATACAGCCAGCATTGTCCTTCGTCTTTTTTCACCTTTCTTTCATTGCTGCCTCCAATTTGTGGAGTGCTTATTATGCAGCCAGTCTTGTCTTCGTCTCCACGATGCAAACAATCTTTTCACCAACACATATAGGGTTTGATCATGTCGTGTCTTTACAGCTTTTCGAATTTCGTGGTTGAATAATCTACTTTTTGTTACAGTGGTGTGGAATCGTTCATCACCAACCACCACGTCATTGGCCATCCCCACCTGATATGGAATCGTCAACCATAGAAAGATTTAAATTAAAAGATTATTGATGGGATGGGATGATTTACTTTTATTTAAGGAAACAAATATTTCATCCAATTATGCAATCAAATTATTTTGCATGAAATAAACACAACTCACCCATCCTTTTAGCAGCATTTGCATCTCTTGTTTGTATTGTTTAACTTTTCTTCATCACTCATCTTGTTTGTATTGTTTAACTTTTCTTCATCACTCAACCTTTGTAGAGCAAGAATAGAGTTAGTAAAGAGATCATCAATAAACCATAAAACAATTTAAATAATAAACAAATAAAATGATGAATTAAACTTAAATACTTATATCATCAATTTCCCATCTCCATTCTTCTCATTACACATCATCTTTTTTTTTTTCTCCAACAAATCAAACCAAAACCAAATTGCATAAGATAATAAAAAATAAAAAATAAAAATAAAAATAGCTAAAAAAATATTAACACAAAAAACAAAACAAAGCATGGCCATGCTTAATGTAAAAAACAACAAAGGAAAAACAAATCCATAAAAACAAAAAAATAAAAATTATAACAACTTTTCTCCTTTTCTATATAATTAATGTCTTTTTTCCAATCTTTTTTCTTCACTTGAAAAAAAAAAGAAAAAAAGAAAAAAATAAAGATTATTAGTTTAAATACAATAAAATGTATTAATAATGTTGATCACATTCTAATATTAAGCCAAATTTTCATTCATACTTATAAATAATAGAAAGCATTCTTCCCATAATATGTGTTCATAAAGATGGAGAAACATCACTTTGCACCATATACATAGCTATAATAATAATAACAATGGAATAAACAACAATATATTAATAGCAAGGAGTAGAGCACCTAGAAATATAGATGGGTGGCATTTAAAACCATCCAAAATGATCACTCGTGATAATGTAGGATGATGACGAACATGAACATAACCTTGCCAACACTTTTGTTGCAACAACCATGAAGAATAAGCCACAAACATTATAAAACAAAATTTTATCAAAATTATAGATAAAATTGAATTTTAAACAAATCAACTATATGATAATACATGAGAACAATTCCAAAACAAAAAAACATTGTGCAAGAAACCAATATATTATTGGGTAAAACAATAATATATCAATGGAAAACGATAGTATTATTATGTATGATAAAATAATGACTCACACATTGTCTCCTCTATATTTGCATCTCTTTATGTTTGCAATATATATGTATCACCAGTAGCCTTCTTAGACTCTAAAACAACAATTATTAACTCCATAAACCAAATTAATAGAATTGAATATGTGATCATGAATAAACCATACAGGAAATAAAATAAAATAATGTATTAACCATACACACCATGCCATTGGCCATCCCCCACTGATATGAAATCATCAAACATAGAAGGATTTAAACCAAAAGACTAAGGATGGGATGTGATGATTTACCTTTATTTAAGGAACAACAATGCCATCTCATATCTTTGTTCTCTATGCAGACCACCACGGATAACGAGGAGTAGAGCACCTACAAATATACATGGTGGAATTTGGAACCATCAAAAAAAGATCAATCATGATAATGTTGGATGATGATGAGCATCAACATAAACTTTCCAACACTTTTGATGCACCAACCACCAAGAATAAGCCCCAAATATTTAAAGATATCGACCCAAACAAAATCTTATAAAAATTATAGATAAAGTTGAATTCCAAACCCATCCACTATATCATAATACATGAGAACAATTCCAAAAGGAAAAATCATTGTCCAAGAAATCAATACATGTCATTGAGTAATAATATAATATATCATTTTAAAACGATAATATTATTTTGTAAGATAAAATAATGACTAACTCATTGTCTTATCTATATTTGCATCTCTTTCTATTTGCAATATCCATGTATCATCACTAGTATACCACAACAATTACTCACTCCATAAACCAAATTAATAAACCAAATTAATAGAATTGAATATGAGACCATGAATATACGATACAAGAAATAAAATAAAATATAAATAAAATGATACACTAACCATAAATAACACCATGCCACTGGTCATCCTCAGTGATATGGAATCATCAAACAAAGAAGGATTTAAACTAAAAGACTACATATTGGATGTGATGATTTACCTTTATTTAAGGAAAGAAATATTTCATCGAGTTATGAAATCAAAGAATTTTGCAAGAAATAAACACAACTCACCCATCATCTTCTCCTCATTTACATCTCTTGTTGTTTGTATTGTTCAACCTTTCTTCATCACTCAACCTTTGTAGACTCTAAAGTTACAATGGCTCGCTACAAAGATCAAATTAATAGAGCTAGCAAAGAGATCATCAATAAACCATATAAAAATTTAAATAATAAACAAATGAAACGATGAATGAAACTTACATATTTACTTGGCCTTGGCCATCCGCGACTTGTTTGGGATTATTCACCTTTCTTCATGTAACAACAACTAATCTCATCTCCTTTCTTCTCACTGCATATCATCTTTCTTTTCTCTCCAACAAAAAACAAAGCACATCACCTTCCTTTTCTCTCCAACAAAAAAAACAAAACCAAACCACAAAAGATAATAATAAAAAGACAAAACAACTAAAAAAATATTAAAAAAAAAACAAAACAAAGCATGGCCATGCTTAATTTCTATAAAACAAAGCAAAAACATATTAAAAAAAACAAAAATTAAAAACATCTTTTTTCATTTCTATATAATGTCTTTCCTCCAATCTTCATTCTTCACCTGACAGAAAGAAAAAAAAATGAAGATTATTCATTTAAATACTATAAAAATGTATTAATAATGTTAATTGCATTGTAATGTTTAGTCTATTTTTCATCAATACTTATAAATAATAGAAAACATACCTCTCATATAATTTGTTCTATAAGGATTGAGAGACATCACTTTGCACCATATACGTAGCTATAATAATAATAGAAATGGAATGAACAACAATATACCGATACCAAGGAGTAAATCACCTACAAATAATCATCGAGAGACATCCAAAATGATCAATCATGATAATGTTGGATGAAGACTAACGTCAACATAAAATTGCCAACACTTTTGTTGCACCAACCATGAAAAATAAGCCCAAAACATTATAAAGATATCAACCTAAAAAAAGTCTTATCAAAATTATAAATAAAATTGAATTTCCAACCCATCAAATATATGACAATACATGGGAACAATTCCTAAAGGAAAAATCTTTGTGCAAGAAACCAACATACCATTGGGTAAAACAATAATATACCATTAGAAAAAGATAATATTATTTTGTAGGATAAAACAATGACTCACCCATTGTCTTCTCTATATATGCATCTCTTTATGTTTGCAATATCCATGTATCATCACCAGTCGCCATCTTAGACTCTATAACAACAATTACTCACTCGATAAAGCAAATTAATAGAATTAAATATGAGGCCATGAATAAACCATACAAAAACTAAAATGATGCATTGACCATAAAGAGCACGATGCCAATGGCCATCCCCATTGATATGGAATCATTAACCATAAAATAATTTAAACCAAAACACTACTAATGGGATGTGTTGATTTACCTTTATTTAATGAAAGAAATATTTCATCAAGTTATGGAATCAAATTATCTTGCAAGAAATAAACACAACTCACCCATCCTCTTCTCCTTATTTGCATCTCTTGTTGTTTGTATTATTCAATGTTTCTTCATCACTCAACCTTTGTGGACTCTAAAGTTGCAATGATTCGCTACAAAGAGAAAATTATGGAATCAAATTATTTTGCAAGAAATAAACACAACTCACCCATCCTCTTCTTCGAATTTGCATCTCTGGTTGTTTGTATCGTTCGACGTTTCTTCATCACTCAACCTTTGTAGACTCTAAAATTGCAATGACTCACTCGTTGTCTTCTCTATATTCACATCTCTTTATGTTTACAATATCTATGTATCATCACTAGTCGCGTTCATAGACTCTAAAACAACAATTACTCACTCCATAAACCAAATTAATAGAATTGAATATGAGACCATGAATAACCCATACAAGAAATAAAACATAAGTAAAACGATGCATTAAGCATACATAGAACCACGCCATTGATCATCCCCCACTCATATGGAATCATCGAGGGAAGTATTTAAACCAAAACACTACAGATGGGATGTGATGTTTTACCTTTCTTTAAGGAACAATAATCCCATCTCATATTTGTGTTCTCTATGATGACCACCTTCATTTTCTGTGAGCAAACGAAATTACAAAAGCTATAGTAATAATAATAGCAATGGAATTAACAACAATATAATGATAGCAAGGAGTAGAGCCACTACAAATATACATGAGTGGCATTTGGAACCATCCAAAATGATCAATCATAAAAATGTTCGATGTTGACGAACATCAACATAAACTTGCCAACACTTTTGTTGCACCAACCATGAAGAATCAGTGTCCTACATTATAAAGATATCAACACAAATAAAATCTTATCAAAACTATAGATAAAGTTGAATTTCAAACCCATCACCTATATGATAATACATGGGAACAATTCTAAAAGGAAAAATCATTGTGTAGTAAACCAACATATCATTGCGTAAAACAATAACATATAATTGGAAAACGATACTATTATTTTGTAGGATAAAATAATGACTCACCCGTTCTCTTCTCTATATTTGCATCTCTTTATGTTTGCAATATCTATGTATCATCACCAGTTGCCTTCCTAGACTCTACAACAACAATTACTCACTCCATAAACCAAATTAATAGACTCGAATACGAGACCATGAATAAACCATACAAAAAATAAAATGATGCATTAACCATAAATAGCACCAAGCCATTGGCCATCCCCACTGATATGGAATCATCAACCATAGAAGGATTTAAACCAAAAGACTACAATGGGATGTGATGATTTACCTTTATTTAAGGAAAGAAATATTTCATCGAGTTATGGAATCAAATTGTCTTGCAAGAAATAAACGCAATTTGCCCATCCTCTTCTAAGCATTTTCATCTCTTGTTGTTTGTATTGTTCCACATTTCTTCATCACTCAAACTTTGTAGACTCTAAAGTTGTAATGACTCGCTACAAAGAGAAAATTAATAGAGCTAGCAAAGAGATCATCAATAAACCACATACCAATTTAAATAATAAACAAACAAAATGATGAATGAAACTTACATACATACTTGGACTTGACCACCCCCGACTGCTTTGGGATTATTCACCTTTCTTCATGTAACAACAACCAATCTCATCTCCTTTCTTCTCACTGCACATCACCTTCCTTTTCTCTCCAACAAACCAAACCACAAAAGATAATAAAAAATAAAAACCGTTGAAAAAATATTAACACAAAAAAAATAAAACAAAGCATGGCCATGCTTAATGTCTATAAAACAAAGCAAAAACAAATAGATAAAAAAAAAAATTAAAAATTAAAAATTAAAAATTAAAAAAAAAAATTATAAATGTCTTTCTCCTTTTCTATATAATGTCTTTCCTCCAATCTTCATTCTTCACCTGAAAGAAAGAAAAAAAATGAAGATTATTAGTCTAGATACAATAAAATGTACTAATAATGTTATTGCATTCTAATGTAAAGTCTATTCTTCATCAATTCTTATAAATAACAAAAAGCATACCTCCCATATAATTTGTTCTATAAGGATGGAGAGATATCACTTTGCGCCAAACACATAGCTATAAAAATAATAGCAATGGAATGAACAACAATATACTGATAGCAAGGAGTAGAGCACCTGCAAATATACATGGGTGGCATTTGGAACCATCCAAACTGTTCAATCATGATAATGTAGGATGATGACGAACATCAATATAAACTTGCCAACACTTTTGTTGCACCAACCACAAAGAATAAGCCATGTAGATTATAAAGATATCAACCCAAACAAAATCTTATCAGAATTATAGATAAAGTTGAAATTCAAACCCATCAACTATATGATAATACATTGGAAAAATTCCAAAAGGAAAAATCATTGTGCAAAAAACCAATATATAATTAGGAAAAATGATAATATATCATTGAAAAATGATAATATGATTTTGTATGATAAAATAATGACTCGCTGGTGTCTTCTCAATATTTGCATCTCTTTATGTTTGTAATATCTATGTATCATCTCTAATCGCCTTCTTAGACGCTACAACAACAATTACTCACTCCATAAACCAAATTAATAGAATTGAATATGGGACCATGAATAAACCATATAAGAAATAAAATAAAATAAAAATAAAACAATGCATTAACCATAAATAACACCATGCCATATGGAATCATAAACCATAGAAGGATTTAAACCAAAAGACTATGGATGCGATATAATGATTTACCTTTATTTAGGGAAAGAAATATGTCAACCAGTGATGGAATCAAATTATCTTTTAAGAAATAAATAAATAATCTTTTGAAGAAGGCGATTTTTGGTGTATTTTGTCTATTTTCATGTGGAGGATCTTCAACTAGGATGATTTGCTTGATTATTCTTGGTGAAGTAAGTGGAAAATCTGCATTTATTTATTGTGAATGAATGCTTACGGTTATTTTTACTTGTTTCATCTCTAAGATTATGAAGGGTTTTAATTCTTAATTTTATGTAAAAAACTGGATTTTTTATGTAAACTGGCCATGTCGGCCTTTTGTGACCTAAAAGACAATTAAAGGTCGTTGTCATTATATAAATAAGAGATTAAAATCTTGTATTTTTTCATGATTCAGTCATCACTCAAGTATAGGTCTGAAATTCGGTCTTCCTTAAGTGTTCTTGGCTGAAACTAGTGGTGCGCACTTCTTGAAGGAGGCAATTTTTTGTGTATTTTGGCTATTTTCATGTGGAGGATCTTCAAATAGGGTGATTTGCTTGATTATTCTTGGTGAAGTAAGTGGAAAATCTGAATTTCTTTATTGTGAATGAATGCTTATGGTTATTTTTACTTGTTTCATCTTTAAGATTATGCAATTTCTATCTTGAAACCCTAGGGGAAAGACATATGTTACTATCTTTTTCCCTATAATCTTCCACGTGTTAAAATTTCTTGAAAGACACCTAATTTAAAATAGATACTAGAGCCCTACCATTGTATCACTCTAGTAACCCTACTTCCATTTCCCAATTGCATATTTTATTGCATCTTGTTCAAGTAAAGAGAAAATCACCAGGGCCTAACCCTTGTTACTTTTTAGCAATTTTCTCTTGGAAGTGGATATTTGAGGCCTTGGGATACCATCACCTCTCTTGTCCTCTCCATCCCTTTAACATTTCATTATCATTGCTATCTTTCCTTTAATAATTTGATGCTGCCATTAGTGACTCCATTTACCCTAGAAAGGCACTAGACTACCTTCTACAAGTGGTGATTGATCAAACAAACACTTATACTCTTATCCTTGAACCCTTTACTAACATTTTATAACCCTAAATTAGATTATCTCCTTATAACTTGCTTCTGTAGAAAAACATTGCTACAGACATATAAACATACATTAATTTGGCACATTTACCTACATAACTTGCACTAGAATCATTCAAAATTCAATTGTGACAATTGCTAGTGAATCTACTAGGTAAGTGATAGTTTTGTGTATGGTTTTATTGCACTTTTGACCATTTAAACTTGATGTTTTTGAAAAAGATAGCTACAACCATCTAACTGCATCAAAATATCTGCAAAAGTGATATTAAAAGTTGGTAGGGCCAATACTGGACAAGTACTCATCACCTTCTTCATTTTTTCAAAGGTCAACTGTGCTTATGGACTCCACTTGAATTCCCCTTTCCTGGTCAAATTAGTCAAAAGTGGGCAAATTTGAGAGAAGCCTTTGACAAACCTCCTGTAATAGAAACAAATGCCCAGAAACCCCTTCAATTATGTGATTATCTTAGGTGTGGGCCAGTCAAGTATAGCTTGTATCTTCTCTTGGTGTGCCTGTACCCCCTTCACTCCAATGATGTACCCTAAATAAAGGACCTCTATCATTCCAAACTCACATTTGGATCATATAAATGTTTCTCTTCCATGATAGCCAAAATCTTCTCTACATGCTGAAGGTGCTCCTCCCAATTTTTTCTATAGATCAACAATTCATCAAAGAAGACTAAGAGGAACTTCCTTAGCTGTTTTTTGAAAACATGATTCATGCAAGATTGGAAGGTGGTTAGCGCATTAGTCATCCCAAAAGGAATAACCAAGAACTCATAGTGTCCATAGTGACATCGGAAAGTAGTCTTGGGGACATCTTTCTCCCTCATCTTTATCTGATGATAGCCAGAGCGCAAGTCAATCTTTGTGAAGTATATAGCCCCATGGAGCTCATCCAACAACTCATTGATCCTCGGGATGGAGTATTTATTCTTGATTGTCTTCTTATTTAAAGTCATGTAGTCAATACACATGCACATGGTCCCATCCTTCTTTTTCACCAATACTACTGAGGATGCAAAGGGATTGGAACTTGGCCTAATGTGGCCCATGTATAATAGTTCTTTAATGGCCTTCTCAATCTCGTCTTTATATTTCTTGGGTTCCTGTAGGGAGTGGTGATGACAGGTTTCGCACCCTCCTCTAACTATATGATGTGGTCAAACCCCCTATCTAGTGGTGCTCCTGGTGGTATGGGTTCAAAGACCTTGTTGTGCATGTCAATGATTCTCTTAATCTCTGGTGAGTAGTGAGTTTCCCCTTTCTTATCCACCCTAACCGATATTATACACTTTATTGAATAAGTGATGTCTTCCCTCCTGAATATGGCCTCCATGTGCTTTGTTTTCACCACTCTGGGTGTGTTTCCTGTCATGCCCCTGAGAACCACCTTTTTCCCATTTTCCTACGTAAAAGACATCTCCATGGTCTTGTAATTTGTAGTGATTTTCCCCAACGTACTAAGCCAATGAAAACCAAATATGATGTTGGTGTATGGAAGGTCCATAACATAGAAATCTTGTGCCAAATCATGCTTTCCCAATGTAAGCTTCATTCCTGGGATGTATCTATCACAAGGCATAATGCGCCCCCCTGCTACCTTCAAACGAAATCCCTCAAATTCAAATGTAGGTATGTGTCTCCTTTGCAGTAGGGTTGAATCAGTGAAGTTGTGTGAAGAACCTCCATCGATGAGAACTGAAACCTTCTGCCCTGGTAGCATCCCTCTCATCCTGAAAGTGTTGAATTTAGGTACCCCACTGATGGATGTTAGTGTTACCTTCTCATCTGCTGCAAGGCCATCACTTGCATCCTCCTCTTCTTGGTTTTCTTTTGAATCTGCCTCTATGTTTTGTAGATGGCCGAAACCTTCCTCCTCCTCATCATCATAGATTACCTCAATATAGTGAACCTTTCCCTTGCCCATGCATTTGTGTGTTGGATCCCAAGGCTCTTTGCAGGTGAAACACAACTGCTTCTTTTTCAATTCCCTCTTAGTGGTCTCATCCATTCTACCTCTTCCCCAATCAAACCCCCTTTGGTCTCTCCCCCCTTGGTTCATATGAGGTCTTTGGTCTCTACCCACTTGGTTTAGAGGAGTTCTAGGGGTAAATATTGTCTTTGTTGTTGATCCCAAATCCCTAGTCTTCCATATATGTTGTTGGGGAAAAACACCCTACAGACTAGCAAATAGAGTTCAGACTTTGCATGCAGATATGACCGAATAGAAACTACTTTCTACCTTCATCCCTAGATTTAAATCCCCTTTTCTTGGTAAATGCATGGAAAGATCCACCTACCTTGTTACCGACGTTTGATGTCGATCCTCCGTTGTGCTTGATTACTTGTTCGTAATACTCCTTCCAAAGATGACCTGCATTCAAGACGAGCAACAACTATGCATGCATACTACTTATATACTCACGGGTTAGAAATCAAACATAAACTAATCAAACCATAAAAATTTCATGAATTGGGTCGGGAAAAACATTCTCTTTATTACTTAAAATGAGTCAACTTTACAAAAGCTGAGACCAACCACCGCTCCTTGAACCTGATCCTGGGCTCCTCTTCTTCTGTCCTTCAACTGCTTTGCTTTAAATCTCCTTTGGCATTAGGAAAGGCTAAAGGGTTGGGACAATGGAATACATAAATGGGCAGAGTTTCTTTGCTATATTCTTCCTCCTTCCAAATGGTACCCCTACCCCTTATTTTATAGGCTAGAAGGAGCTAGGTATTTGGACAAACCCTTGGCCTTGCATGGCCAGGAGTTTCAGTTAACTCACCCATAGCTTTTTGTTTCGTCGGCAACTTTCCTTTTTTCATGCTTTTGTCGGTCCACACGGGCTATTTTGGGTCAGCCAGCGTGTACACGCGTGCAGTAATGGGTTAGGGAGCATGGGCCTTTACACAAGAGGATTTTCAAAGAGTTGTTCAACAGTATTTTTGGCAAAGAAATGATATGAGTTGGCCTGATGCCAAGTAAGCATGTGTGGTGCAATTTTGGGTTATAATAGATTCCCCCTAATGTGTGAGGTCAAAAGAGCATCTGATGGCCGAAATACATTACCAATCTTTACTGATGTGTCTAACGATTGAGCCCAAGGAATAGGAACTGGGAGGTGTCGTCTGCAAAATAACAAATGTCTCACTGAGGTGGGCATACCTATGCTCGAGATAAAAAAATAGAACCATGGCTACCAATCAAATACACTGTAGATCCATGTCAAATAACTATAAAGAGTAGCCGCAAACAATACATAGCGGAACTACATCTCGAAATCAGAAAGATATACATATAGAGTATCCATCTTCTAGAAGTTGATTCAACATGATGGCTAGAGATGAGATCTTTAGAGCTAGAGCAACAACTTCAAAATCTTCAAAACTCAGGTAGGAGTGTAATATGAATGTATGACTACACTACCCAGAGGTCTTCGACGGCTCGTCGGTCATGGACTTGATAATCTTGATGATCGGACTGAAGGCTTCATTAATTTCGAACAAGGACTTGATCAGATGTTCAGGATGGTTGGGCATGCAGACAAGAGACATTTTGCAGAGGGGTCGAATCAGGCTTAGTGACAAACTTCCCTTGGACAATAGCATGACAAGTGATGAGACTCAGGCAACATGAATGTTAATCATAAGTCTACGAAGCAGGAGGCAACGAAAACTCTCCATATGTTTGGAAGAATAACCAAACGGTGGAGGACACAACTCTATATAGAGAGAACAACTTCCTAAGGTCGTACTACATCCCATAGTCTGATGAACAAACAAACATATGTGCTTTATCCAAGGGCGAATCATTCTGTTGCCAATAAAGAAAATACTTTTCCCTTCCTCTTTTGGGGGTATATTTGATTTTTTTTGTTCTTTTCGATAATGGTGGAAAAAGAATAAAGGAATATTACGTTACAATGGAGGAACGAGTATTGCAAACATACAAGCTCAAGGCACAAGGACAAGACTGATGTTCTACTAAAATGATACTCGGGAAAAATCCTCCAGCGGCCAAAGGTGTTAAGACGCAGAAGCAAACTGTTACGTCCTTCGATGTAAGTTTAACGAGCCCAAAGAAGGTAAGCTTGGTGGTTTTTCATATTTAGAGAGTCTGAAAAAACATAAAAAGAGACTCCACTGGGGTACCTTTTTCAAAGATAGTCTAGTCGGTTCAAAAAAGGGGTAAACTAGCACTGATTAGACGTCGATTCGAAACCATTTTAACGAGTGTGACAAGGACAAGATCACTCGGCCATTTTTTCATTTTTAAGGAGTTTGAAAAAAGCTTAACTATGGACTCCGTCAGGCATATTCTTCTGGACCAATTTAACGAGTGTGAAAGAATAAGGTCACTCAACGATCTTTTCAATTTTAGGGAGTCTGAAAAGAGCTTAACTATGGACTCCGTGGGGGTTTCGTTTTCGTAAGTTTAGTCCCTCAGGCCCGAAAAAGGGATAAAATTATACCTGAGAGTACTCTTCTAAAGAACAAAAGTTCTATAGAGTATACCTTTGTTCATACAGTTGACCGTCCAGACCGAAAAAGGGGTAAACTACCGCCGGGCAGACGTGACTTCAAATTTCAGTTTAACGAGCGTGAAAGGCCACAAGGTTGCTCAACAATCTTTTCATGTTTAGAGGGTCTGAAAAGGGCTTAAAAGAAGACCCGTTATTTTTTGGGAGTCCTGAGGGTGAGACAAAGAGGGAAGAAGAATCATGCAAATGAGGCTCAAACTCATATTCAGGAAAGACTATAAGGACTCCTAAGCCTACAATGTTTTAGAGATGGCATGGACACCATAATGCAACCAGGACCTACCTAGGGCATTCATGTTCTGGTAATCTCTACCGCCAATTTGCGACACTTCTAAAGAAGATATGATGGTTTTGTGTCACAACCTGATGGGATCGATCCTTTAGCAGAGGAAAAAGACAACGAGACGCAAAAGTTGGGGTAATAACCTAACCTATATGCTCATGTTGATTCTTGGAAAAAAAATTATGGACCGTCAAAATTTTCTCAAAACTCAAAAAAAGTGTCCCAATACCCGATCAAATTCTTCCCATATAACTCTTGAATCACTCGAAATGGTTTTTGGTATAACGAAACTGATAAGGGAGGCCAAAAAAGTGACAAAAAAAGGCCAAAAGTCTATAAATAGAAGTTGGCAGCTCATTATCACCATTGCTGATTTGGAAATTGACTCTGGAGCCAAAAGACCCCCTTTGCTAAAAACGGTGATTCCGGGAGCTACAGTGGACGAAACAAACTTCCGCTTGGACCAAGTAAGTACAAACTCCTATATCTAGCTATTCAATTCTTCAATTTTGTCTTTAAGTTCATTTTTTGGGTGGGCATCGACCTTAAAAAGGTCAACCCTAGGTACACGCGGGCTATCTCTAGATAGGCCGCATGTACACTCGGGCAGAGTAAAGTCTGCCCGCGTGTACATGTGAATGTCACCTCTACAGCTCGTGTGGACACCCCTTTTGTAGCAAAAAGAGAACTAAAGGGAAAGTACTGACCCTCCTTTACTTTGTTGTGTTGGCAGGATGTATGTCCAGTGGAGGGAAAGGGAGCATGAAGCAATCAGTGAGTTGGTTGCGGGAGATCCGAATGTCGTGGTCATGTTGATGCAATGTGGTTTACTGAAGTTATTTCTGTGTCCATTTATGCGAGCACAACCAAGGCTACTGAACGCCTTGATTGACTACTGGCACCCTGATGCAGAGGCCTTCATGCTAGAGGGGCAATCACTGGTGCCCACCACCGAGGATATCTATTTTTTCACTGGCCTCTCAAGGAGAGGGGAACCAGTCAACTTCAGGACGTTTCCTGCAGGACTGAGTAAGATATCGGAACTGATAGCTGAGCATTGTGAGGCTGGGACTGACCGTGCGGGCTCCCAGGTACCCATCAGTAAGATCACTAACCTATCGTTGTAGGCGATATTATTACTGATTGGGCGGATGTAATGATCCCAAGCCAAATTCTGGCTTGGAATCACTAACTACCACTGGTTTGTCGATGTGCAGGTGTTTATTGAGTTATTAAGTGCATACAAGATTCATTCAACGCATGAAGATCATCATACATTCAAGATATAGAAGCACAAGAAAAGATCTGACCCTTTTATTATAAGCAATGTAGGATCAATACAATAAATGGTCGATCTGGAATAAACCTCAGATGGTCGTACAAACAATAGATATGAGCTGCTACAAAATGCTCCTGTCAATACAAAAGAAGCCTCTAAAGGCTGAATAAGTAATGAATACTAGTATCAAGCAGATCTGAATGTTAAACCCTCCAACTAGAGAGTGCCACACTCCAAGTGGAGACTGAAGCCCTCAATAATTCGGCCCTAATGGGAGAATGCTCCAAATGAGCCCAAACTTGGTCAAGTAATAGATCAGGGCAGTGGGATCCTCCTCCTGAAGTTTCAAGCCCAACGTCCAAGGTAAACCTCTCCAACTGCGAAATCTTCTAAGAGAGTTGCACCCTCCTGAATAGATAAATCGAACCCTCGTCAATGGTATGGTGCGCCCTTGCTGGAAATTCCCCAACAGTACGGCCCTGTTGTCTGCTGAAGCTCTAGAAGGAGATTTGCTGAGAATAGAATGGTGTGGATGAATATTTCATCCCCGAGACCAAGCTGTGGAATAAGGTGAGTGGATATTTCACCACTGAGTTGCTCACAACGGTTTGTACAACAAACCCCCAAACTGAATGCTCAAGAGAACTAACAAGAAATATGCCAAAATCAGAATGAGTGATAGGTGCTCCCTAGCCTCTTACTTATACTTTTCCTTCTAATTCTCTGTTGAGTTAGGTTAACCTCCAGGGTTAACTCCTATTCTTCTATTGAGTTATCTTTTACTCCTTTTAACCTATTTCTTTCTCAAGTCCTTAAAAAATATAACTTTAGTCTAGTGGACTTTTCCCCTTAGTGTGAGACTATGGCCTAGTGGGGACACCTAGACCACTACGTCTTCCAAACCTCTTCTTCAATAGGTGGGGGACATTATAGTCTCCCCTGCTTGAGATTGCTTGTCCTCAAGCAATTCCAAACCTGCTTCTCGTACCATCTGTTCATTCTCCCATGTGGCATCCTCAATGGGCAAGTCTTTCCACCTGATCAGTTACTCCTTAATGCTTCTCTTCCGAAGCCTCTTTTCTCGAACTTCCAATATCTCTTCTGGAACCAACACTAACTGAAATTCTTCATCCATGGGAGGTAGTACCTCAATGGGGTGGACGTGTTGGCTGATAGCCCTCTTCAAGCAGGATACATGAAAGATGTTGTGTATTCGACTGCCTGGTGGGAGTTCTAACTCATAAGCCATGGCCCCTATCTTTCTGTTGATTTTGTAAGGCCCAAAGAAACGTGGCTATAGTTTTTCTACTTCGCTTCTTTTAATTGAAGCCTGTCAGTAAGGTTGGAGCCTTAAATAAACCAAGTCACCCACTTCAAAAGTGAGTTCCATTCTGTGTTTGTCCGCCTGGACCTTCTGCTGGTTCTGGGCTCTCAGTAAATGATCCTTTAACTCTCGGAGAATGTCTTGGCTCTGTTGTACCCAATCCTGTACCATTGGTGCCCTGTTGTCCCCAAAGGCAATCTCCACAAAGGAAAGGGGATCATAGCTATATAAAGCCTTGAATGGTGTCATACCTATGGATACATGATGGGTGGTGTTGTAACAATATTCTCCCAAGTGCAACCATCTGATCCATGCTTTCTATTGTCCAACTACGTAATTTCTGAGGTAGCCTTCCACCCATTTGTTGACTATTTCCATCTGGCCATCCATATGAGGGTGATAGATAGTACTAGGAGTTAATGCCATACCCACTAATCTGAACAACTACTGCCAAAATGTGCTCATGAATCTACTGTCTCTGTCACTGATAATGGTTTTGGGTAGGCCGTGTAATCTGAACACCTCTCTGAAAAATAATTCGGCTACCTATGCTACGCTGAAGTTAGTGGCTATGGAGAAGAAGTGTGCAAATTTCTTCAATCTGTCTACTACTACGAAAATGCAATATTTCCCTTGTGCCCTGGGCAACCCGGTGATGAAATCCATGGATATACTTTCCCATTTGTGATCTGGAATAGGCAGGGGTTGCAACAGTCCTCCAGGGTGCATGTGCTCATCCTTGTTTTCTTGGCATGTAGTGCATTCTTTGACATGTTTAATCACATCTTCCTTTAGGCCCTTCCATGCAAACCTCTCTCTCACCTGCATGTACGTCTTACTGATGCCCTGATGTCCTGCTACTGGTGAGTTATGACAGGCATGCAGTATCTTGTCTTTGAGAGATGATCCAGGAACTAAGAAAAATCAACCTTTGTAATAAATGAGGTCCTTTATGACTCTGAAGTTTTCATCCTGTATTTTCCCATCCAAAAGTTGACAAGCGAACTGATCCTTTGCATATTCCACTATCAAGTGATTCTTCTAGTCAATTGACATACCAGATATGGCAAAAATGGATGGCCTCCTGGATAATGCATCTGCTACTGTGTTGTTCTTCCCTTTGACGAATTCAATGTCAAAGTCGTAGGCTTGTATTTTGCTTACCCATTTCTACTGTCGTTCATTCAAATCCTTTTGCTCCAATAGATATTTAAGACTGTTATGGTCTGATTTGACCACAAACCTTGCGCCTACCAAATATTGCCTGAATTTGGCTAGTGCATGCATGATAGCCAACATTTCTTTGTCGTAAATGTTGTAAAGTAGTTCAGGACCCCTGAGTTTTCGGCTTTCATAGGTAAGCGGGTGCCTATTTTTCATCAACACAGCCCCTATACCTTCCCCTGAGGCATCACAATCCAAAGTGAAGGGTACGCCGAAATCTGGGAGAGCTAGGACTGGGCAGGTGCTCATGACCTCTTTCATCCTTTCCGTCGTGGCTTGGGCCTCTTCATTCCATTTGAAGGACCCCTTTTTGGTCAGGTCGTTCAAGGGTGCGCATAGTTGGGAAAACCATTTGATAAACTTCCTGTAGTATGTGCATAGGCCCAGAAATCCCCTTAATTCTGTGAGTGTCTTCGGAGTTGGCCATTCCCTAATGGCTGTTATCTTCTCCTGGTGTACCTGTACCCCTTTTTTCCCTATGATGTGTCCCAAGTAGAGCACCTCTGCCATCCCAAACTCACACTTGGATTCCTTGGCGTATAGTGACTGTTCTTCCATGATTGACAGGATTTGATCCACATGTCGAAGGTGTTCCTCCCATGTCTTGTTGTAAATGAGAAAATCATCAAAGAATACTAACAAGTGTTTCCTCAGCTGTTTGTTGAACACATGGTTCATGCAAGACTGAAATGTGGCTGGGGCATTGGTTAGCCCAAAGGGCATCACCAAAAACTCGTAATGGTCGTAGTGACACCTGAAGGTTGTTTTCGAGATGTCCTCCTCCCTCATCTTGATTTGATGGTAGCTTGAACGAAGGTCAATTTTTGTGAAATAGATAGATCCATGCAGCTCATCTAGTAATTCATCAATCTTGGGTATAAGGTACCTGTTTTTTATCGTCTTTTTATTCAAATCCCGGAAGTCAATGCACATTCTCATGGTTCCATCCTTCTTCTTGACCAAGACTACTGAAGAAGCAAACGGGCTTGAACTTGGCCTGATGTGTCCCATGTCTAGAAGCTCTTTGATGGCCTTTTCTATCTCATCTTTATACTTCTTGGGATGCCTATAGGGTGTGGTGATAACTGGTTTAGCCCCTGCTTCCAACTCAATGATGTGCTCAAACCCCCTGTCTGGTGGCACACTTGGAGGAATCGGCCCAAACACCTTATGGTGCCTATCTAGGAACTTTTTAATATCCGGGGTGTAGTGCACCTTCCCCTTCTCCTCCACCCGGGTTGAGATTTTACATTCTGCTGCGTATACAATTTCTTCCCTTCTGAAGATGGCTTCCATCCTCTTGGTCATGACCACTCAGGCAGAGTTACCTATCATGCCTTTGAGCACAACCTTTCATCCTCCTTCCTCTACAAAGGACATTTCCATGGTCTTGTAATTGGTGGTGATAGGCCCTAAAGTGCTAAGCCACTGCACCCCTAGGATGATGTTGGTGTCGGGAAGATCCATCACATAAGCATCTTGAACTAGCTCATGCCTTCCCAAGGTGAGCTTCATACCTGGGATGTATCTGTCACAAGGCATAGTGCTACCGCCTGCTACCTCCACTTTGAATCCTTCAAACTCTACTGTAGGTATATGCATCCTCTGTAGTAATGCTGCATCAACGAAATTGTGGGAAGCTCCTCCATCAATCAAAACTGAAACTCTCTGTCCCTGCAATACCCCTCTCATCCTAAAGGTGTTGAATTTGGGTACCCTGCTGATAGATGCCAAGGTGGCCTTCTCTCTAGTCGCACTATATAGTTTTGTAACCTCCTCTTCTGTTGTATCTGAAGTTTCGGCCTCAATGTTTTGTATCTGTCCAAAGTCTTCCTCCTCTTCATTGTTCGAGGTAACCTCTATATAGAGTACCTGGCCACGTCCCATACACTTATGTGATGGGTTCCACAGTTCCTTGCAAGTGAAGCATAGTTGCTTCCTCCTCAGTTCCCTCCTGGTGTTTTCATCTGTCCTGCCATGGCCCCTGTCAAAACCTTTAGGGTCTCGTCCTCCTTGATTCATTGGCGGTCTTTGATCTCTTCCTCCACTATTAAGGGGTGGTCTGGGTATGAATTTAGGTTTAGCAGCTAGATCCAAATCCCTCGTCTTCCAAATGGCCTCCTGTAGGATGTTGGGTTTGAAGGCCTTTACCCAACCCTTCAAGGGTTCCGTCAATCCTTCTGTGAAAAGCATCATGAGCCTGGTCGGGGACATATCTTGTACCATAACTGCAAGCCTATGGAATTCATCAATATATACTTCAGTCGTACTTGTTTGCTTGAGTTGGGTGAGCTCCCAGAAATGCAGCTCAAGATCTCCTTGATCAAATCTATCAATGAGCCTCTGAGTGAATTCTGTATAGGACATTATCTGATTGTGGCTGAGTGTGGTGAGTCCATGATACCACCAATCATGAGCCTTGCCATCCAAATACATAGTGGCAAACTTGATGGCCTCTATCTCCTTTATGGGGTTGAGCTGTAAATAGGTATCCAACTTTTGTACCCAAGACTGTGCCGTCATCTTGGTCGTACCATCAAAGTATGGAATTTCTATCTTCCCTGCTCTACGTTCAAACTCAAAATTACCCCTGTGGTTTGTCCTAGGTTGATTTCTGAACCTGAGTTGGCAATACTGATCTAGGGACATCTGTCTTTGGACCTTCATATCCAAACTGTAGTATTCTTTTGTACTCCTTGCCATTTGTTCTACAAATTCTTCTACTTGTTCTTGTTGCCCTTTCTCATCTGTGAATGTGGGCATGTAAGGTCTAGGGTTAACTCTTCTACCTGAATGTCAACCAAGTTGATCATCTGTGAACATAGGTATGTATCGTCTCTAATTGACCCTGCTACCCATTTGACCCTGGGCTGTGTCTCCATCCAGACTTCCTTTGGATCTAACTACTTTCTCCGGATTATATCTGATCTCCTCATGGATTTCCCCGGATCCACCAGCCTCCTTGTTCCCATACATATCTGGGTTCCTCCCTTGATGAGTCACTTGTGTTAGAAGTTCATTTAGTTTGGATTGATTCTTGTTCATTATCCACAGGTTTTCGTCAACCCTCTTCAAAGTTTCAGAGAGTTCGGCCTATCCCCTTCTGTTGGTTTCATGGTACTCATCCAAGTGTCGGACCAATGTGCTTTCCGTACGGTTGACAGATTGCTGGAACTTGTCAAATTCTGTTTCTATGCGAGCCAAGCCTAGAGATTCATGGTCATCCCCTAGCCCTTCCATTTCGGCCTCTGTTTCACTGCTTGGTTTCGTCCTTCTACCCATGAGAGCACCACTGTACCTTTGTATGTGCTGATCCTTCCATAGGTTTGGGGGGGATCGAAGCTCTGATACCAATGTAATGATCCCAAGCCAAATTCTGGCTTGGAATCACTAACTACCACTGGTTTGTCGATGTGTAGGTGTTTATTGGAATTCAACACATGAAGATCATCATACATTCAAGATATAGAAGCACAAGCAAAGATCTGACCCTTTTATTATAAGCAATGTAGGATCAATACAATAAATGGCCAATCTAGCATAAACCTCAGATGGTCGTACAAACAATAGATATGAGCTGCTACAAAATGCTCCTGTCAATACAAAAGAAGCCTCTAAAGGCTGAATAAGTAATGAATACCAGTATCAAGCAGATCTGAATGTTAAACCCTCCAACTAGAGAGTGCCACGCTCCAAGTGGAGACTGAAGCCCTCAATAATTCGGCCCTGATGGGAGAATGCTCCAAATGAGCCCAAACTCAGTCAAGTAATAGATCATGGCAGTGGGATCCTCCTCCTGAAGTTTCAAGCCCAACGTCCAAGGTAAACCTCTCCAACTACGAAATCTTTAAGAGAGTTGCGCCCTCTTGAATAGCTAAATCGAACCCTCCTCAATGGTATGGTGCACCCTTGCTGGAAATTCCCCAACAGTATGGCCCTGCTATTTGATGAAGCTCTAGAAGGAGATATGATGAGAATAGAATGGTGTGGAGGAATATTTCATCCCCGAGACCAAGTTGTGGAACAAGGTGAGTGGATATTTCACCACTGAGTTGCTCACAAGGGTTTGTACAACAAACCCCCAAACTGAATGCTCAAGAGCACTAACAAGAAATATACCAAAATCAGAATGAGTGATAGGTGCTCCCCAGCCTCTTACTTATACTTTTCCTTCTAATTCTCTGTTGAGTTAGGTTAACCTCCAGGGTTAACTTCTATTCTTCTGTTGAGTTATCTTTTACTCCTTTTAACCTATTTCTTTCTCAAGTCCTTAAAAAATATAACTTTAGTCTAGTGAACTTTTCCTCTCAGTGTGAGACTATGGCCTAGTGGGGACACCTAGACCACTACATCTTCCAAACCTCTTCTTCAAGAGGTGGGGAACATTACAGCGGATTACCGGCTCAACAACCTTGCATCAGGCGTCTCGCGCACAGATGAACTATGCTATCCAGTGCTTGAATGCACAGATTTTTGACTGGAGTACCACACTGCTTGAGTGCATGAAGAGGCAATTGATAGATTGCCGACAACAGACACAAAGGAACTTCGGGTTCGGGACGATTTTGTGTTCATTTTTCTTTGAGAGAGTTCTGAGCTTTAGCCCTCGGGAAGTAGTACGAGGACATCAGGCCTCTTTTCCTGCAGTGTGTAGATGGGCAGTATTACTGCCGCGATAGGGTGGTGGAAGGACCAATGAGTCCTTCGATGATGACTTCTTTGCGTGGCTTTCATGGCAGATCCCTGTGATCGAGGATTACCCATATGCAGGGATAGATTTTTCTAGAGATCCTGAGATACCCGTGCCTCCTGGTGAGGAGCGAGGGGAGATGGGTAAGTCTCCACCTTTGTAGTTTTTTTTGTTTGCATATGTAATTTTTTTTTATGTCATTTTTGTTATATATATCATTTTTTTGTATGCCAGAGTATTTGATGGGCATATGTTTGTTGCATGTAGATGTGGGACCCGTGCGACCTGTCGATTATGCACGGAACATGCGTCGTCCTTGGCCAGAAGCTGCAGCTGCCGCCGCCGGGGGAGCAACAGTAGCAGGGAACCTCCCATCCGGGGTGGTTGAGAGGGTCCTTAGATGAGTTGAGCGGAACTTCACTACACTCACTCGCACAGTCCCTATGGTAGAGATAGAGGACCTGCCGCCATCCGTGCAGCCTCATGTAGTGGGGGCACCTCGAACATGGGTCCGATTGTTTAGGCATTTAGCCCATGCTGTGGACTATTATAACAGGGCCCATAGGCCCTAAACCTATTTAGACTTTTTACATGCCACGAGCACTAGTTGTATATATTTTTTGAGGGCATAAGCCTTGTGACTCATTACTAGTCCTATTTTTGAGGTGCTTGCGTCCATCTATGTACTCTGGTTATTTTATGATGTTATATATGGTTTTTTGATATTTTGTGGCTTATGGATCACGTGTGCAAAAATGTATTTACATGCTTATGTCAGTGTTCTTTCATATGTGTGCAAGATGCCAATCTAAAATTTGATTAGCTAGAGTATCTGTAATTTAGTTTAATCTCCTAGGAACATGAAAATATGTAATATAATCAAAGTTTCCTTCTAAGAGACGTACCCTAAGGAATCGTCGATGTAAAGTTGGATCATGAACCCGGTATATTCTGTTTAGCTATGACACAACCAGTTGAGCATCGAGATAGACCCGGTGTAACACACCCACTATCGTAATTTTTAAAATTTTTGGGTTAATCTCCCGTACAGGAGAAATCTCCACAAACCCGTATTAGTGAAATGCCAATCCCTGACTTTATACCAGGATTCGGGGTTCCTTCTATCGGGGTTTTGACA
>ML806661.1:102161-122708 GCA_009831015.1 Picea engelmannii
GCACATCCCCTCTCAGCAGTTCTGTAATATAAATTCATAATGTTATTTACATTTTCATCATGCTTTAGCATGGTAATTCCTGTATTAGGATTAATTACAAATTTGGGGGAAACAGGGTGTTACACCCGGAGATGAGAGATACCCAATGACAAGGCGTCACAAAGCAACTCAATAACTGCACTATACTTGGCGACATTATTTGTGGCGTCACCTAAGCATATACCTCCAGAAGATAACAACTGGCCGTGAGGTGTAAATATTACCCAAGCTGCGGAGGTAAGCCTCCGAGTGTGCTGACTAGCACCGTCTGCATACCCAATGAACACCTTGGAATCACTTGACATCTGCCATATTGATGAAAGATAACATCAATGACATGTCCATAACACTTAAAAGAAACTAAAAAGTAATAGTACAAAGACTATACATATGTTACAAAAAAGTTGCCCACAGTGACCTGCCTATGAGTAATACTTCTTGAGGTAGAGCCCATTTCTAAGCTCCGCCAAAGCATTCCCTTCAAAATCAACCAGATAATAAGCACCATTTTTTAATACCTCTTTTATGATGAAGGGTCCAAACCACATGGGTTTGAATTTTCCTGCCCCCAGGGGGTCCTTATCTTGGTCATAGACCAGGACAAGGTCGCCTTCAGAGAAAATACGAGGACGAACGGACCTATCATATTGACACTTGACCTTATGTTTGTGAGCCTCAATGGCCAGGGCAGCATCACGATGCTTCTCATTGAGCTGTTCAAGGTGTATTAACCGTTCTTCAAGTGGAGAAGTGTCTGGCAATAATTGTACTGCCAATTTTAGAGATGGGATTTGACATTCGATGGGAAAGACTGCCTCCAACCCGTACATGAGTTGAAAAGGTGAGAAACCGGTTGCAGTCTTAACAGATGTTCGGTAAGCCCATAATGTTGAGTATAACATCAAATGCCAATTTGACTTGGCTGAGTTGATAGTTCACTGTAGAATAGTCTTAAGAGTTTTGTTTACAGCTTCCACTTGCCCATTGGCTTGGGGGTAGTAAGGTGATGAATGCTCTTTCCGTAACCCAAGCTTTGATGTTAATTCGATCATCATTTGGTTTTGAAAGTGACTGCCATGGTCAGTGACAATCTCTCTCGGGACGTCGAACCTTGCTATGATCTGATTGAATAAGAAGAGAGCTGCAGTCTCTCCATCATCTTTAAACGTTGGCATAGCTTCGACCCACTTAGTGAAGTAGTCGACAGCTACGATGATATAGCGGTGCCCCCTTGCTGACGAGGGGTTGCAAGTAGTGTAATCAATCCCCCACTTGGTGAAGGGACCAACTGTGATGACAGGAAACATAGGAGTGGAATGCGCCCTCATTTTCCGAGAGAAGACTTGGCACGGATGGCACTTCTTGACCGATTCTATACAATCCTTGATAAGTGTCAGCCAGAAGTAACCTGCTCATAGAATATTTTGGGCTGTTGCCAGCCTAGACAAATGACCGCCACAAACTCCGGTATGGAAATCATTGAGCACAATGACTGCCTCCTCATGTGTGAGACATCGACGTAAGACACAGTCTACACCTCTTCGATACAACGTATCATTGAGTATGAGATAATTCTTAGCCTGATGGCGTATAAGACAACGCTCATCACGAGAAGCAGAGGTGGGGCACTTCAAAGTCTGGAGATAGATAAGTATATCTCTGTACCAGGGATCTGAAGATGTGATCAAAAACATATCTCCCCAGATAGGCGATTCCTCAGGCACAACGTCACCTGACTCAACCGAAAGTTCTGAAATAAGCTCTGCGAAGACCAATGACTTTTTGGACTTTGCTGAAACGAAGTCTAAGTCAAATTCCTGGAGGATGACTATCCATCTACTGATTTTTCCGCCTATAACCCATCGTGTCAACATATACTGGAATGGATTCACGATAGCAATGATGGTGGTCTTACGAAACAGAACATAATGACAAAACCATTGAACAACATGAACTGTTGCCAACGCAAGTTTTTCTATATGAGAATAATTGAGTTCCGGTCCTACGAGGCCTCGGATCAGGTAATAGATCACGTATTCTGAGAACGAATCATCTTCCTGAACTAAAACCATGCCAATGGTTGACTCTGCGGCAGCCAGATATAATAAGAAATCTTTGTTATAGTTAGGTGGCCGTAGCAGAGGTGTTGTTGTAAGGGCATGTTTTAATGCGTCGAAAGAGTGTTGAGGTGCTTCGTCCCAGAAAAAGGGAACTTCTTTATTCAGTAAAAGCATAAAGCCCTTGGTGATTTCGGCACAGTTGGTGATGAAGCGTCGTAAAAAGTTCACCTTGCCTTGTAGACTCTGAAGTTGTAGGATTGTGCATGGGGGGGGGGGAAACTAGATTATTGCCTCCACCTTGAGAGGATCGACCATGATCCCTGTTGTTGATACAATGAAACCTAGCAAACATCCTGATGTTACGCAGAAACTGCACTTGTTTGGATTCAAGCGAATCCTAAAGTAGCGACAATGTTCGAAGATTAGTCTAAGGTGTGTAGGATGATCTGTTCTCTTGCGAGATCGTGATGCTAAATCATCTAGATAGGCCTCGACTATATGTTTGAGATCATGAAAAGAGAAAGACATGGCCCGCTGGAAGGTGGCGCCAGTATTTTTAAGACCAAAAGGCATCTTACGATATGCGAATGTACCCCATGGACAAATGAATGTCATTTTGTGTTGGTCTTCAGGTTTGATTTGGATTTGATTATATCCCGAAAAACCATCCATGAAAGAAAAGGCTTCACAACCAGCACATTCATCAATGATCTGGTTGATGAACGGTGTTGGAAAATTATCTTTGGGACATGCCTTGTTCAAATCACGGAAATCGGTACATACACGAATCGTGCCTTGTTTTTTATTGACCGGCACAGGATTTGACACCCATTGAGTCAAATGGATAGGGTAGATAAAACTTGCCTTTAGCAATTTCTCAACCTCAATCTTGATGGCTGCTGCTTTCTTGGGATTAACTAGATGAAGCTTCTATCGAATAGGCTTGGCATCAGGACACGTTGTGATTTCATGTTCAACTATTTTTGGATCAATACCTGGCATTTCCTCATAAGACCAGGCAAAAACGTCGCGGAATTCTTTGAAAAGATCCGTGTAGATTTGAATCTCCTCAGGGGAGAAATCTGCTCCGATGAAGATGTTCTCCATGACGCTAGGGTTTTGGGAGATGTTGATTGGTATAGTGTCAGCGATAGTTGCCATATTTCCCTCAACATAAATTTCATGTGTAGCTAGGAGGTTAATAGGACACGACTGATCTCTCGTCATGGTCACGGTGAATTCTCCTGCTTCGATTCGGCTTAACTCTGGGAGAAAATATGATCTGTGATGAAGATCTTCCCAAGGCTTTTCTGGACTAGTCATTGCTTCGATTACTGCTTTATCATAAGGCAAGACTAAGTCTAACGAATCAATGTTAGCGAGAGAACCCTGAGCCCAAATAGGCTCTAGAAGTGGATCGAACTCTTGTGCAGGAGTTGGATCAGTGTTAGCTAAAGCTTCCTGGACTAAAGAGTATGCTACTTCAGTGGTAGACAAGGGCATGGACATGCCGGGGTGCCCTGTCTCATCCATCGTGGCTGATGGGGAAGGAAGAATCCATGGATCCTCGAAGTAAGTCGTGCGGAACGACGAAACTTGAAAAATCTCAACCTTATGGTGACTAGATATAAATTTGATATCGCTCTACGGAGGTGGGTAATCAAAGGTACCAATCAAAGATGGGCACAAACCAACTCCTACATTGATGACACCTGGTTGAGGATTATCAATCATCGGGACCGTGGATGCCCCCAAAGCTGGGTCAGGTCTGGAGAAAGACAATTGATCGATGGTCACTATATGGCCCTCGTGTGGAAACAACAAGACCCAGAAAACTGTAGCAACCACAGCTTGCATAGCATAAGTCCAACTCCGTCCTAACAAGAGGTTATAGTCAAGGGGAGCATCGACTACCTCTACTTCGACACACACGGTCTTCCCTCCTAACTGCACGGGGAAAGAAGGAATGATGCCATGTGGTCGGAACAAATGACCATCGAAAGCAGTGAGGAGAGTAGGTGATGGAGACAAAATAGGCTGGCCAATGGCCTTCCAACATGCCAATGACATAACGCATGTCGAGGCGCCCTCGTCGACCACCGTGCGGAAGATATTTCATGTAAAATTTTTCGTGGGGTAAGCCAGTACTATATGAAACGCTACGTGGTAAGGCAGACGAGGTTATCTCTTACAAGTATGTTCGATGTTGTCTGTTCGAAATTAGTGAGCATCTCTGTGCTAGCGTCGTATCTCATAGGTAACTAGAAATAGTTATGGAAATCCATCGCCAATTCACCAAAAGAAGAGTATCTTGAGCGATCGAGCTCAATGTACCATTTCGCGACACTCCCAATGAGAGTACGTTGAAACAATCGCAACTGTATGGAGTCATATTTCAACGAGTTAGATGAGCACCAAAGATGAAAGGTAGTCACATGATATCTTGGATCTTCATTAGTCTTGGCATCAAACTTTGGAATGTCCTAAGGCAACTTCGTCGGCATAGGAGGCCAATGCGGATCATGAAAAATGGGGTCATTCAACAACCTTGTCAAATCTGGCAAGTGTAAAGTTGCCAGGAATGGTAGTTTGGGTTGCTGCTGATAACCTGGGAAAAAGGGTCCTGGAGTTTGACTAGCACCAGGTTGCCAGGAAAAGTTTGGCTGTTGGCCCAGATTTTGGTAGAAACCATGGCCCTGGCCAGCGTAAGGATTTTGCATCTGTGGAGACATCATCGACTGATTTCCCAAATAGGACATGGATTGTTGGGCATGCATTGTATTCGAAGGACTTTGGAAAGGATTACCCCATGCCGGTCCCATGGGGATAGGCATAGTAGTTTGTCCGAGGTTCCAATGATTGTGGAAAGAATTACCCCAGATCGAAATTCTGGAGGAGGGAATAGATCCTTGCCCTAAATTCCAAGGTACTGCTAGGTTTTCCCCCTGTGCAGGAATAGTACCCTGCACAGGAGTAGATTGTCCAAAAATGGGGTTGCCCCTAGTTGGGAAAGCAGCTGATGAGAAGTTGTTGTTACCAAATGTCCTGTTCCAAGAAAACGGTGTCAAACCTACTGGCATACTATGCGAAGGTGGTCCTTGACTCCCCGCTCCAAATAAACTATTGTGTGTAGGTTGCCCGGCGGATTGCTGATGCGAACCACCGAGTGAAGGGGACGAAGGAGGGATATGACCTCCTGCGTAAGGAAAATCATTAAAAGGGACAGGAGTACCCCCAAAGTAACCTTGCAGAGGAGCACTAGAGCTCCCTGCCCCTAGACCCAAAGTCTGTAAAGTGGAGTAGGACAGTACAGGACTTGTACTCGAACTAGGCATATTGTATGAGAATGGAGGGCTTGTTGCACTAGGTGTGAAAGGGGTTGCGGCCGCCGCCAAAGACGGGTTCGGACCACTGTGCGAAGTAGTTGCGGTCGAGACCATGGTGGCTTAGATCGACAATGGTAGGTTAGGAGATGATTCTCCTGTGGTGACAACCATGGTGGGAATTGAAGAATTCTCAGAAGAAGTAACAACATTTGTTTCCATTGTTGTGTGAGGCACTATCTGGCGCTCGTGAAATAATTTGGTACAATAAAAGGTGCCAAAAGATCAGTGGTTGAGGTTTCAACCGAGCCAAGAGCCGTTGCTTCAAGGTTCAAAACGGTCAATTCCTCCGGGGGTTGTTCGGGCACAATGGTTTGTAACCCGGTCACTTCAAAAGACCCTTGTTGGTCTAGCTTCTGCCTTAATGGGGGCGGGGGTGGCTCCAGTGTAACCAATGGTAGGCCAAGAAGCCTTCGTGACCAGTAGAGCTCGGGATCCTCCACTGTGTGAGAAGATCCAAGACACTCTAAGGTAGTCTAAACGCTCAAAAGTAACACACACTAAGAAAAGAGTCCCTAGAAGATAAGACAAGCAAACACTAAATTAATTGGAAGAACAATTACAACAGACAACACTAGAGCAACTTATCGATGCAAGTGCAACTCGAACACAGAAGAAACCTCCGGGTATACTCTGCAAAGCGTGGCCCGATGTCTATCCTAGGTACCGTGGTATACCCCCGCAGTCACCTGTGTATGTCCCTAACAAAGATTGGCAACTGGGTTGCTAGCACGCGAACAGTCACCAGACAGGTACAGTCGAAAGTCGGGTAGACCGCAATGAGAAGGGTATCGAGCCCGAAACCTGTCAAGGGTATCAAGAGCAAATGGTCTGGAAGAAAACTGAGGACCTCAAACGGATTCGAGACCCATGAAGCCCCGTGGCAAATGCAAACGACAAAATCCCAAAACAAGCCCTCTATATGTGTTCTCCACTACGATTGGTCCGACTATCTCTGCTACCTTTCCGTACGCGACCTCGTGTTTATCCCCTGTGTTAAAGGGGGGTCCCAGATAACTTCCACGAAACTGGACTTAGACACTCCCTATCTCAGACTCCAATGTTTGATTTTAAATGGCCTTGAAGAGTTTCCTCTCCAACCTAATCCAAGGCCCTAGTCCTGAACTAGTTTGTGAACCCTACAAACATAAAAGTCTAGTATATTTTAAATTTAGTGTTACTTTTATGGCTTTGTCTTATGTCAAGGGGTATGAGGGTGAAACTGATGATGTGTAAAAGACGAAAGCAAAAAATGAATAAAAAAGTTGGAAACAAAACTTTTACTGAATGCAAAATTTCAACAACTTTTCAAAAGAAAGATTTTTTTAACTTTTCTAAGATTTTGGACAACAAACTCAAAGGAATTTCACTCGACTATGAGCTACTTATGATCTAAGTGAATTGTAAAAACTTATGAAATAAAATACTTTTCCCTAGCTAATGATGCAGAAATACACTCTTCAACCAAAGAAGAAAATGAAAAGAGATTTTTTTATTTTATTTAAGTGCTAGTAAAGCAAGAAAGGGAAAATACCGACAAGCAAAAAACCAAGAAAAACAATTATGGCTTAAAGCACTGATCGCAAAGAATTAGATTAAAAAATCACACAATAGCAATTGTATTTGGACAAACCCTCGGCCATGCATGGCCGAGAGTTTCAATTAACTCACCCATAGCTTTTTGTTCCGTCGACAACTTTCCTTTTTTCATGCTTTTGTCGGTCCACGCGGGCTATTTTGGGTCAGCCAGCGTGTACACACGTGCAATAATGGGTTAAGGTGCGTTGACCTTTACACAAGAGGATTTTCAAAGAGTTGTTCAACAATGTTTTTGGCAAAGAAATGATATAGTTGGCCTTATGCCAGGTAAGCATGTGTGGTGCAATTTAGGGTTATAACAATATAGCATCATGCAAGTTTGTAGGATTAACATCCTTGACCCAACCCCTTAAGGGCTCCATCAACCCCTCTGTGAAGAGCATCATAAGTCTCGCTTGAGACACATCCTGCACCATAACTACTATCCTCTGAAACTTTTCTATGTATACCTCTGGGAATCCTGTCTGTCTAAGCTGGGTGAGTTCCCTAAAAGGTAGCTATGGATCCCCCTGGTCAAACCTGTCAATGAGCCTCTGTGTAAACTATGTATAAGTTGCGATCTGATTGTGACCAAGTGTAGTTAACCCATAGTACCACTAATCATGAGATTTTCCCTCCAAGTAAATGGTGGAAAGCTTGATGGCAACCATCTCTCTCATGGGGTTAAGTTGTAGGTAGGTATCAAGTTTCTACTCCCATGCTTGCACAGTCACCTTGGAAGATCCATCGAAGTAGGGGATTCCCATCTTGCTTGCCTTGCACTCCAATTCATAGTTAGGCCTTTGATATTATTTAGGCTTACCCCTGAAATTGATCCCACAATACTAATATAGTGTGACTTGCCTCTGGAACCCTGCACTCAATGCGTGATATTCCTTGGCATACTACTCAAAGTTGTCCTCAATTTCATCCTCATAGTTGCGATGTGGCTGGTTATCCAAGAATATCGGTCAGTAGGGTCTAGGGGTGGTCCTACTGTGTGTTGGCCCCTAAGGAGATCCTACTCCATAACTTTGTCCCTCAGTGTGATAGTGAGGGCTATGCTCCTAATGAGGTCTAGTTCCCCCATGAGACCCACTGGCTTCCCTATTTGCATAAATTTATGGTCCCTTCCCTGCATGGGTTATTTGTAGTAGGAGTTGTGCAATATTCATCTGACTGGCAATTATCTTCTCCAAGTTCTCTCTCATTTCAACTTGTCCCCTGCACATAGTTTCTTGATTTTCCTGTAGATGATGTTCAAGTGCACTTTGTGTCTGAATTATGGAGTGTTGTAAATCCTTTGCAAAACCTACTAGAATATGTGGCTCACTGTCCTCACCTAAACCATCCATCTCTGCCACTGTTTCACTTGTCTGCTTCCTACGTCTGCTCATGTAAATACCACTAAACTTTTGCATGCACTAATCCCCACTGGATGGGAGGATCAATGCTCTGATACCACTGTAATGTTCCCAAGCCAATTTTTTTGCTTGAAACACTAACTGCTCACTGCTTATTTGTGTTTGGTTATATGTTTACAGGGTTACTCATAGAGTTGCGCATTAGGGTTTATATTATGGAGATTATAGAAATGAAGTGATATATTTGAAGCATATGCAATAAACAAAGACAATTATAAAATAAAGAACACCAATATAGAGCCAATAATGTCAGATCCAACCTTTATTTAGATAGTAGATAGATCATGTAACCAGAGATCTGCAGATCTAGAAGAAAACCACAATAATATCCAAAATGGGATGACGACTGCTACAATGATAACCAATACTAATGATAATATCCTTCCAAAGGCACTGTGAAGAGAAGATACAAGCCTCCAAAGGCCAATAGATGCAAGAGAAGACTAATAAGATGGATCCCTGGTCCAATGCAGTGCCAAACCCTCAAACTGGCTAAGTTGCGCATTGTCCTGGTGGTTGTATACACCCTAGATTTTGGCCCTCCTCTTCGTGTGCTCCAATTGACTCAAAACTCCCCTAGAATGTAGATCGGGTCACTAGAACCCTCCTAGAAAAGTCTCAGACTAAAAGGTGAAGTTTTGGCTCTCCAAATTAGAAAACCCTCCACTGGTTTGCACCCTCCTGGTTGAATGAATCTCCAATATTTCGGCCTCACCTCTAGAGGCCTCCAACTGCTACAAAAATTAATGAGATGATAGATCGAGCCAATGCAACCCCACTGGTGAAGTCTCAAGATGATCTATGAAGATCTGGGCCACCAAATGATGAAAACCTCTTTCTACAGTGCGCCCCTTTCTTCTCCAACTCGTGCCAAGATCTAGGAAATAATCTGTTGGGAAAACCTCCTCCTCAATAGACTAGAAGTGATGCCTTGAACCATACAAAGAATACCTAGATGTTCCTTTTCCCAAAAGCCTCCTCCTCACTTCAGATCGAACTGATCTCCATAAGGTGATATGCCCTCCTGCTGAAAAACCTCTTAGGCTATGCACTAGTAAACTTCTACCAATGGATCTGACCTCTGTAACATTGTAGAATGGTGTGGGAGGATTTTTGCAACTCTGAGACCAAGCTTGGATCAAGGGAGGTGGAATATTTCACCACCGAGTTGATCTATAGGGTTTTAGTCCAAAACCCTCAAAATTGCTTGTGCTCAAGGGCCCAAATGCAAAATATGATAATAATCCAGAATGCCTTAGAAGTGCACCCTTCCTTTCTTTTATACCCCCAATCTATTCTTCTGTTGAGTTAGTTAACCCCTAGGGTTAACTCCTAGCTTTTCTCCACATGTTCTTTTCTTTCATTAAGTTACCTTTTTTCACACAAATTCAACTCAATAATATAACGCTATGCTTAGGCAATGACTTATGGTTGACTCTGTGCCCATGATGCATGAGACTATAGTCTAGTGGGGATAGCTAGACTATTGAGTCTCTCTAAACCTCTTCATCAAGAGGTGGGGGACATTACACAAGGCCTTATAGGAATGTCTGTGGGATTGAATCCAAGGCTATTAGCACATATAGTTTGATAGAAAATTTAAAGGTTCTCCTTGCTCAATATCCCGAGATATTGTTTTTGATGGACATTGTGGTCGTAGATGTCCCATATGTTTGGGTAATGCTCTTGTCTAGAAATGCTGCAAATTTGGGTGGCACCTTGCAGACGGATTTGTCTTATGCTACTCTACCCATGGGTGATGAAACCTATGCCCATTTACCCAACCTACCAATGGCAAGGGACCATGTTGAAGAAATTGATATTGACCCTGAAATTGAGGATCCCTTAAAGGATCTCCATGAGGAGTTCAAGGACTCTCCTCCGTACTTTTTCCCAAGTGACCTTCCTTTTGCCCCAGAAGATGATATTGGTCATATAGTGCGGCCAAAGGGACATTAACTAAAATGTGAGTCATTTTGACATTTCAAAACATTAAAAATGTTTTTCAAGTATTTCTAAAATGTTTTTTATAAGTAGTAGAGGTCATTTGGATGGTTATATCAACTTTTCACTAAAATGTGAGTTTGTTGGACATTAACTAAAATGTGAGTCATTTTGACATTTCAAAACATTAAAAATGTTTTTCAAGTATTACTAAAATGTTTTTTTATAAGTAGTAGAGGTCATTTGGATGGTTATATCAACTTTTCACTAAAATGTAAAAATTTATTAGTATTTGAAATTATATTAAATAAACATTGGAGATGTTATAATATTTTTTTATCATAAAATCACTTATTTAATTTTCTTAGAGTATTCTTCAATGTTATTTCTCAATAAAATATTTTTCCCCATTAAAAAAATTTATTTATATTCAATGTCTTTTTGGACTAAAAAGAAATAGGCATATCTTATCCTTATTATAGTGATCTCAGGTTTTATAAAGCTTCCATTCATAGCATAAAAAATATAAAAACTAAAAACATTGTTTACCCATCTCTCAATAAAACCTTACATTAATACCATTATCATATTAAACCATGTCAATATATTTGATTTGGTTAATGAGACATTTTATAATTTAATATTGACATAGTTAAATATTTTAAATGTTGTTTCTAAATAAAATCTTATATCAATGTTATTGTCATGTAATAAAAATATTATAAATATGAAATTTACATATAAATATTGTTACAATGTAAATACAAGTATCTTGAAAATAATAAAAATTGTTAAGAGATTTAATCCCTCTTAGTGTTTGATAAATCGTGAGTTAAAAAGTGGACAAAGAGCATACATGTCATAAGTGGTCATTGATACGAGGTGGATATGGGTCTATATCTTTCCGTCTCATCCTGACAAATCTCAGTTGACATGTTGAGTTTGTCTACTTATTAACTTAGAATCATTTAATTATTAATAATGTTATTAATATAGATTCTTTTAGTTTCATGTTTATTAAGTAATTATATAAAGAGTGAGTTAACAAGTGGACAAAGAGCACATATGTCACAAGTGGGAATTGAAACAAGGTGAGAAGGGCAACATTTCCCCTCGACCATTCAGACTAATCCCAATTGACATGTCGTCTTCAATAATATTGTTATATAAAATATCATCCTAGTTCCAATTGGCATGTGTTTATCTACTTATTAACTTAGTTTATTAAATACGTTGTGTTTTTCAATTATAATAAAAAATATTTAACATAAAATAAATTATTGGTAATTATTATTGATAATGATAGTGATACGCATTCATTTTAATCTCATATGTAAATCATTTTTATATAAATTATCATTATAATTCCAATTGACATGAGTTCATCTACTTGTTAACTTAACTTAGTATATTAAATAAGTTATGTTTTTCAATTGTAATAAAAAATATTTAATATAAAATAAATTATTAATTATTATTGATAATAATAGTGATACACATTCATTTTAATATCATATCTAATAAATAAGTGTAAACTATTTTTAGTCCTAGATTATATAATTATTTAGTAAACATTAAACTAAAATAAATCTATATTAATATCATTATTAATAACAACCTTAGATTTATCAAACATTAAGAGGGATCAAATCTCTTAACATTTTTAATTATTATGAAGATACTTATATTTGCATTGTAACAATATTTATATGTATATTTCATATGTATAATATTTTTATTTACATGACAATAATATTGATATGATTGTATTTAAAAACAACATTTAAAATATTTAAATATATCAACATTAAATAATAAAGTGTTCCATTAACCAAATCAAATATATTGACATGGTTAAATATGATAATGGTATTAATGTATGTATTTATTGTACTGCCGAAGGTAGTATATAGCAATGAGTTAGCATTGACTTTCATATTAGTTTTGTGTTGACTTGAAAAATTTATATCAATTTAAATGTTCAACATAACAATTAAAAATATATATTTTTTTTAAAAACAAAAATAGTATTTTTTTAATTTTTCATTGGTCAATAATTTGATAGTGTTATTGCAGCCTTCACGTATTTCAAAACCTTAAATTAATGAGAAAAGACAAGACCACAAAAAAACTAATATAAAGTAATATTGTATTATAATATATGTTAAAATCTAATATTGTATTGTTTTTTAAAATGAGATAAAAATTTAAATTTTAAATGTCAACTTTTTTACACTTATTAAAATTTCAATAATTTTACATTTCTTAATATTTATTTTTTATTTTTTAATTTCAATAATTTTACATTTATTAATATTTTTTTAATCTTTCAATTTCAATAATTTTACATTTATTAACATTTTTTAATCTTTTAGTATAATTTTATAGAAATTTGTATTTAGTAATTTTTAAACTTTTAAGTCATATTTTGAAATATAAGAAACATTGAGATGTTTTTACTTTTTAAATTATTATAAAGATCATGGGAAGTACAGATCTGCATTCTTTTCGAATGACTAAGGAAATGTCTGAATATTATTTATATAAGCCGTGCATACACTAACAAGTAAAGTTTACATGCAGCGTTCTGCCCTTGTTGAGAGATGGGTAAAAAAACTTTTTTAGTTTCTATATTTTTTATGCTATGAATGGAAGCTTTATAAAACCTAAGATCACTATAATAAAAATATGATATGCCTATTTCTTTTTAGTCCAAAAAAACATTGAATATAAAGTTTTTTTTTTATAGGGAAAAATATTTGATTGAGAAACACTTTAAAAAAATTGAATTAATGATTTTACGAAAAAAAGTTGAAAAATACTTGCTTGGTTAATGTAACATGGGCCATCAATTTCATGTCGATAAAAAGATGTGTTAACATTTATGTATTTATGAGTAGAGGGAAAGCTTTAGCATTAGAAAAATAACATGAATACAAATATTGGGGAGCATTAATAAAGACAGAAAGTAACTAGTATCATTCATTAATGAAGCGAAGTCAATGCTATTACAAGCTCAGGTAACTAGAGTTAGGATTGTTAAGTAATTCATCTGACAAAAGAGGGTGAGTTAGGAGGGAAAAATAGCTTGATTGTTATGGCCAAAGAATGTAAGTGACTCAATCAACAAAAGAATGACCGACGGTAAAAAAAAAATCTATCCTCTTCTTGCGTAAGTGGAAATAGAAATGTTTGCAGAAAAGCATAAGTGAAAATGTGTTAGGAGAGTGCCCAGGTGTTGGTGCCCTCCTCTCTCCTTGCTTAGTCACACTCCACCTACCTAATTGATTCTTGAGTTGTTGCTCTGGGATCGACCATGGACATTTAATAATTTTCCCAAACTTGTTTGAAGTGTAGCCAAGGTTTGATCCCTCTGAATAGTGTGTGTGGTCGCGATACAAGCGAGCTAGTGGGTCATTGATAGGATGGAAACCGCTAGTTCCTACAAAGCTAGCCAACCCTAGGGGCACCAAAAACCATGAACCACCTTTGGGGAATGATCAGATCATTGAATATGCATATTTTTCACCGAAATTCTAATCATAAGAAAATTCAAGTGCTTCAAGAAATGTTGTGTACCCCATTCGGTTCATACATACCTAGTTCTGTTCAATCAAATCAGAAGTTGGTTTAGTTAGATAAGACTAAAGTAAATGTGGTTGGAGAATCAAACTGAGTTCATATTCAATTAGCTTCCGATCCCAGGATTCAGATTCATTACATTGATATTTAGGTGGTTGAAATCCCAAATGCGTATGGCATACTACTCAGTTGATATTGGTCTAGCTCTCACACTCGCACACCTGAATATAATAGTGGGGCCTGCCTTGGTGAATTATAGGTGTTGTCAAATCCGGGTTATCCCCTCTCGATTGTTCAAGGCACCGGTCCTAGGTAAATAACCTATTGATCCATCCATTAGAAGTAAAGCAAGAACAATCGATGAAGCAAGTGACTCGATATAGGAGTAGGGGTAAAAACCTATTAGGAATTGTCTTCCACACACTTTCACTGCAGATCGATTTCTAGGCTAGCTTAAGAACAAAATCTTATTAGTGAAGGTGTAGGTATTTCCTTTTATATGATTCATTCCAATAGAGTTTATCATTTTTTTTAGCCATTTGTTTATCATTGAATAATTCAAATTTGTTTTCAAATGAATCGACTTTTAGGTCTAGTTGAGGACTTTCTTGCCACTTACTAAACCAAAGAACTAGAGACATGGTCGATAGCACCACGTGCAAGGGCCCACCAAATATTATGCACACCTAGATAACAAATATTGGTTTTTGGGGTTGATTCAAGTGTGTGGGTTTGACGTAGATGGAAAGATGAGAAACGTAAGATTAATTGTATGGGAATCGTAAGTTTTCACTTTGAAGGACTGGATCCCATCCCTCTGGATGTATGAGAGATACAAAGTCAAGATAAATTTAAATGAATTTTTATATCAAATCAACTTAACTAGATCTCATGCATGCTTAGCTTATTTCAAGTCTTAATCTTCACTTTACATGCTTAGATCTATAATCTTTAATGTTTGAATGGTTCAATAGGTAGACGGTATTCTTCTTTATTGCATAGATCTCTTAATGCCATATGCCATATGCTTGAAGTCACTTTATTTCTAAGTTGATAAGTAGGCAACACCTAAATATTTTCTCTTTCACATTAAATGCTCTTGACTCTAATATAAATGTGATTGTCTCTCTTCTATTGGTTGGCAAGTTTTTCTTTCCCTTGTTGTTTTCTTTCAAGCTATATAATTGTGCATCTAAGTGACTTTATCTCACATAGCATATATGTGTTAATGCTGTTAATCTTCAACACTTAATCAACACATCTTTAAGGCTGAAGTGAGTTTCAGCCAAGTCACTAAATCACTCTTTAAAAGTGTCATAGAACTCTTAAAACACTCCTAAAAGTCTACCTAATTTATATAGTAACTTAATAGACTCTTTAGGGTACCTTAGACCACCATCTTCACCATCTAAAATGGGACTTGAGGAATGCAATGGAGGGTGTAGGTAGGGGACTGTCTCATGGTGCACATGATGTGTCCTCTCCGAGAGTACTATTGTCTTAGGACTGACTGTGAAAGCTATGGTTAGCCTCATTGCTATACTATCTTGAGCATCCAACAGTTATTTGGCAATAGGGGGAGGAGGCTTTGGTGAAAGCTTAATAAAACTTAATAATCTCAAGAAAGCTTAATAACTCAACCTTGGGCTTAATCTAATAAATACCTTGAGGGTTTAACAACTAAGAGTGAGTCATCTTCATAACACTGGTGCTTAAATCTTTAAATCTTCTTTGTTGATGTCGTGATATGTCGATGATAATCTTGTAAATGTTATTTGATGCTTTGATCTCCTTGTATCCTGCACATAAAATAGTAAAAGTGGCTAGCTTGCTTGTTGTACTCTAGCATTATTTACTTGTAAATCTGGTACTCAATATTTGATTCAGTTATTCTTTTGTATATCTTGTAATCATATCTGTAACAAATCACCCCTTAACTTTAGTTGACCCCTTGCCCAATCTTAGGAACTAGTCTTAGTTGCCTTAGGAAAAGGTCTTGCTTAAACATACTAACCCTTGCATCTTGCATTGCTACTTGTGAATCTTAGGTTAGAATCCCCCAAGCCTTAACAAATTAAAACTAACTCCTAGAACTTAACTCTAAAACTAATCTAGAAAATAGGGACTACCCCCCTTGGCTTCCCTAGGAGTGAGCCTAGATGGAAAAGATTCCGGTCAAAGTGACAGCGTGGGCTGTGAACCTAGGCATTGTGCCTCCAAGGACACACTAAGTGAGCTGGACTTAGCTCATGTTTGCAAGTGTGTATTAGGATGGCAACAGTCACGAAAGAGGAAATCCCTTTTTTTTTTAAAACCTTCTAAAACATAGAGATGCAGGCTATGCACAAACAACCTGCATATGTACGCGGGTTGTATACTGTGCATATTGTGTATGTATGTAGGTTGAATAGATGCTAGAGTGCGTACACCTTGGGAAATTTTCAAAAAGAAAAAAAGGCTTGGAAAATTGACTGGGCATGAAAGGCTGGTAGGCACCTGGAAGGTGACTAGAGACCCTAAACTGACTCAGTAAACTTGGAAAACTCAAAAATAAACTAAAAAAACCAATTTTAACCAAAATATCCCACTAAGACCCTAGAGAGACTCCCCAGTGGAGTCGCTAATTTTGCTAGCAGGGAAAATCCCCCTATATTGGGTCGCGGTACAAGAAGAGCACTGACTTCATTAAAATAAAGTTCTATTCCTAAGCTAACCCAAAACTATCTAAACTGAAAGACAAGAGAGAGGAAAGCAGGTCAACAGGTGTACCTTTGGTCCTTGCGGATGGTGTAGACCTCTTTCGCCTTTGTATTTTCCTAGATTGCATGTCTGCTCCCAAAGCTGATCTGGAAAAAGCTTAGGAAAACAATTCTACAACAAATACAATCTCTACTTATCACTTTCAATGTTCAAATATAGACATAAATGCATAAATCAATAAAATCACAGAGACACAATGTTTTGGGATAGGAACAAACTCTTTTATTCAATATTAAGATCAGAAAGATTACAACCTTCATCAGAAATTGCTCTACAAACTAGGTTCGGGCTCCTCTATCTTGTCTCCAAGTGCATCAATCCGATACAAGATTCTCACAACCAACTTATAACTTGGGAACAGAGAAAGGGTTGTATAAGGAGAAAGGGATAGAGGGGAATGCGAAGGCCAAAACTCAGAATAAGATGCAAAACTTGGGCTAAGAAGGGGAAGGGATTTTGGTAGATTTTTCTTATTCTCTTGCATGTTGTTGTGAATGAGACCCCAAGACATATTTTTATATGAGAAAAATATGGTTATTCAGTTTGGGGATGGGCTACAATGGGTCAAATTGTTGGGAAACCCTCTATAACCGTAAACTCCGCCGAATTCCTTGCAAGTTTTTTAGGTAAACGCGAGTTGACTAGTATGCAGCTTATTATCCCCATTTTGTGGACAACTAAGGAGATGATGTCTTGAGGCACTCAGGTTGCTGATATGGAGTGTCGAGAGACTACATGACCAACAATACCCTTTGCACAGATGGAAAACCCACTCACCACCACAGATGGTCATAGGTTTACAGATGGCATCCACCACACCAATTGGATTCTGGGAGGCAGTGGGCCTTGCTCCATGAGGTACAAGTCAGTGTTATGGTGAGAGTCATTTCAATACCTAAGCAATTTGATTATGTTGTATCTTAGATTGCTCTAGATTTCATGATATGTGCTTGGAAATTGTGCCTTTTTCCCTGCTTCACCTTGGTGGTTGACATTATGCCCTAGTAAGTGGTCTTCTTTGGGAATGGGTTTGCTACTGGGAAATCCCTTAATAAGCCATCATACCATTCCTGACCATACTTACCATTTTCCATCATTATTCCCCTTTGTTTCCTTATCTCTTCGGATTTTAGGGTGTATTGACCCAAGAAAGGGTTGTCCCTCATTCTATGGGAATAAGGGGCTAAAATCCTAGAGGGGTTGATGTTGGGTAACAGATAAAAGCCATAAATGAACCTTCCAGATGCTTTTCCTAGGGATCACCCAAGAAATAAATAAACGCTTATCTTTGAATAAAAGGGAACCCATGATATAACAAAGAAATGCCTGAAAGGTAGATTGAAGGAAATGATCTCTCATCATGAACCGACCTACCATGTCCATGGATATCTAGTGGTATGAAATTGTCATTATCTGGTCACCAAACTAGGGCAGTGACTCTTAGTTGCATGGTTGAGAGAAATGGGGTCTCATCAAGAGCCAACCTTCTCATTTCCTTTAGGCATTTCTGTGTAACATTGTCACCATCTGGTCACCACACCAAGGCAGTGACCTTCAACCTCTCCTTGTGCTAAAGAAAATATAAAGAAACAAATATAAAAGGAAAATAAAGGGTTTGGAAAAAATGCATTGTGGATGAAGGTACCACACACCCTCTACAAAAGACACCCATGAATGAGACACTACGACCCTTATTAATAGAAATACTCTCTTCCTGTCCACTTAATATCTTGAAAATATATGAGTTATTATCCATTGGCATGTTTGTTTTGTATATTAATGGATTATGCCATTTAATGTGCTAACCTTTTATATTATCACTATATGCTTGCTCTGCTTGTTTGTTGAGAACTTATTGCAGGTATAAAGCTTTGGGTCAAGGTGCTCAACGATGGACATCATCAAACATCTGGACGAGGTAGGTCCCTTTCCTATCTCACTTTCACATTAGTTTATATAGCATGTTTTTGGGATAGAGTTGATTTCTGTAGTCATATCCGTCTGTTGTGGTTTACCCTAGCCATAGAGAGATTTTCCTCATAACAACTCTGCCCTAAGTGATGGAACCATGGCCTCACGAGACTTACCATGGGAATTCCATAATGTGTATCCTTATATTGATGTTCATGATGTCCCTAGCTATACAAATCTTTGTCCAATAGAATGGAGAGCAAGTTGCCCCAAATTTGACAGTGATTGAGCTCTAGCAGTCACCGATGTGGCCAATTATATGAAGTAGGTTTGAAGCCTAAATGTGATACATGTGGATGTGCTAATGAAAATTTTTGTATCTTCATTGGAACCAAGTCAAAAGGATTGGCTTGCACACTTATGTGATCCAAAAAGTATCCCTTCTTCTACAAAACTCATTGAAGAATTTCTCAGGCATTATCGACCAACCGCTCAGAGTTTGGAACATGATTTTCAAGAGCTCAAACACATCCTTTGCAGATAAGGTTTTCCGATCAATGATGAGACAACAGATGAAGAAGTACTCGAAGAACATACTCATGAAAACAATCTTGAAGAAGATCCTGATGAAGAAAATCCGGATGAGACATTTGATGAAGAAGAAGTGCTCATATCTACCCTTCCATTTGATGAATACATCAAGACCTTTGTTCCTCCCCCACATAAAGAAGAGAACGTGATAAGTGATAATAATTTTGAAGATCTTGATAATGCCTTATTCTGTGACTTTGGAAGTGAAGAGTTGTTAGAGGAACCCTTGGATCCAACAAATCTTTCTGAAAAAGTGCACGTAAATCACTCTACATTAAGAATCAAGCATCGTGTGATGAAGAGGCGATGGAGGAGCATGCCCATGAAGAGAAAAAAGGATCTTGATGAAGCAAAACATGTTGAGGCATCATTTTCTTTTCTCCTTCTTGATGAGGATGAGGCTGTTCAAACTTGTCTTCCTCCTACACACGAGGATGAAGAAAAAATTATCCTTGATGATACAAATGATCTTGTGAAAGACCCCTCCGACGTGGTCGATCTACGCATTGATGATTTCATACAGGTTGGGAGACATAGATGGGATGTGAGTTGTTTTAGTATTGATAGAGATCCCATTTTTGACATTGAGGGTAATATCCCTCAAGCAGAGGGGGTCAAGTTTTCATCATCAAAGGAGTGGTCCTCATACGTATATGATTCATATGTTTGGCAACCTGGTGATGATATGGATACAGATTTGTTCCGCCCCTTCGAGGATTACTTGTCACAGCATACTCAGAGTGATATTCAGTCATCCTTTAGTGCATACCCTTTTGAGGATGCAGATTTTTTTTATGAGGACTTTCAACCATTGTGCTTAGATTTTGAGGAATCCCATAATGTGGCCACCTCAGGGAAGTTAGAGGTTCATTCTTAAAAGCATAAGTATTTTAAACTTGGAGATTCACAAGGGAAGAGGAAATGTTTTTCTACGCCTGAGATTGATCCTAACCTCTTAGCCTCTTCTCCAAGAGACCATGCAGTGTTCTTATGATCTTTCATTTCTTCTCAGTCCTAGATAAGCAGTGAATCTTTGTGCGCGGATGAAGATGAGACTTCATCTACATATAGTAGCCCCTTTCAGAGATGGATTGATAAGTCTTGTGGCTACAGTTTCATGTAGGATGATCAGGATGATGGTTTCTTTTTCCAGCAAGATTTCCTCCCTCCCACCCATCTTCATGAGTTTTATTTCATGATCGATTATATGTGTGTTTATACTCATGATTATTATGTGCTTGACTTATCTTTGTTGTATTATATGATTAAGCATAG
>ML806661.1:122808-137973 GCA_009831015.1 Picea engelmannii
TTTTTAGCTCATAATGACTTAAAAGCATTGTTAACTCTTGTTAGCTCAATGTCACTTTCCGAATATAACACCTATGACTGGGGTGACCTTTAGTAAAGCGTTGTTAACTCTTGTTAGCTCAATGTCACTTTCCGAATATAACACCTGTGACTGGGGTGACCTCTAGTAAAGCGCTATTAACTCTTGTTAGCTCAATGTCACTTTCTGAATATAACACCTGTGACTGGAGTGACCTCTAGTAACCCTGTTTACCCCTCTTGGGCCCTGGCTATAGTCTAACGGGGTGGTTTAGACCATTAAGCCTCCTCTTCTGGAGCTCCTATTTGGAAAGGGACATTACATATGTCATACGCATTTGGGATTTCAACCATCTAAATATCAATGTAATGAATCTGGATCCTGGGATCGAAAGCTAATTGAATATGAACTCGGTTTGATTCTCCAACCACATTCACTTTAGTCTTATCTAACTAAACCAACTTCTGATTTGATTTAACAGAACTAGGTATGTACGAACCGAATGGGGTACACAACATTTCTTGAAGCACTTGAATTTTCTTATGATTAGAATTTCGGTGAAAAATATGCATATTCATGATCTGATCATTCCCCAAAGGTGGGTCATGGTTTTTGGTGTCCCTAGGGTTGGCTAGATTTGCAGGAACTAGCGGTTTCCATCCTATCAATGACCCACTAGCTCACTTGTATCGCGGACACACACACTATTCAGAGGGATCAAACCTTGGCTACACTTCCAACAAGTTTGGGAAAATTATTAAATGCCCATGGTCGGTCCCAAAGCAACGAATCAAGAATCAATTAGGTAGGTGGAGTGTGACTAGGCAAGGAGAGAGGAGGGCACCAACACCTGGGCACTCTCCTAACACATTTTCACTTATGCTTTTCCGCAAACATTTCTATTTCCACTTACGCAAGAAGAGGATAGTTTTTTTTTTACCGTCGGTCATTCTTTTGTTGATCGAGTCACTTACATTCTTTGGCCATAACAATCACGTTATTTTTCCCTCCTACCTCGCCCTCTTTTGTCAGACGAATTACTTAACAATCCTAACTCTAGTTACCCGAGCTTGTAATAGCATTGACTTCGCTTCATTAATGAATGATACTAGTTACTTTCTATTTTTATTAATGCTCCCCAATATTTGTATTCATGTTATTTTTCTAATGCTAAAGCTTTCCCTCTACTCATAAATACATAAATGTTAACACATCTTTTTATCTACATGAAATTGACGGCCCATGTTACATTAACCAAGCAAGTATTTTTCATTTTTTTTTTTTGTAAAATCATGAATTCAATTTTTTTTAAAGTGTTTCTCAATCAAATATTTTTCCCCATAAAAAAAAAGCTTTATATTCAATGTTTTTTTGGACTAAAAAGAAATAGGCATATCATATTTTTATTATAGTGATCTTAGGTTTTATAAAGCTTCCATTCATAGCATAAAAAATATAGAAACTAAAAAAGTTTTTTTACCCATCTCTGAATAAATACATACATTAATACCATTATCATATTTAACCATGTCAATATATTTGATTTGGTTAATGAAACACTTTATTATTTAAGATTGATATAGTTAAATATTTTAAATATTGTTTTTAAATAAAATCATATCAATATTATTGTCATGTAAATAAACAATATTATACATATGAAATATACATATAAATATTGTTACAATGCAAATATAAGTATCTTCATAATAATTAAAAATGTTAAGAGATTTGATCCCTCTTAATGTTTGATAAATCTAAGGTTGTTATTAATAATGATATTAATATATATTTATTTTAGTTTAATGTTTACTAAATAATTATATAATCTAGGACTAAAAATAGTTTACACTTATTTATTAGATATGATATTAAAATGAATGTGTATCACTATCATTATCAATAATAATTAATAATTTATTTTATATTAAATATTTTTTATTACAATTGAAAAACATAACTTATTTAATATACTAAGTTAAGTTAACAAGTAGATGAACTCATGCCAATTGGAATTATAATGATAATTTATATAAAAATGATTTACATATGAGATTAAAATGAATGTGTATCACTATCATTATCAATAATAATTACCAATAATTTATTTTATGTTAAATATTTTTTATTACAATTGAAAAACACAACTTATTTAATAAACTAAGTTAATAAGTAGATAAACACATGCCAATTGGAACTAGGATGATATTTTATATAACAATATTATTGAAGACCACATGTCAATTGGGATTAGTCCGAATGGTCGAGGGGAAATGTTGCCCTTCTCACCTTGTTTCAATTCCCACTTGTGACATATGTGCTCTTTGTCCACTTGTTAACTCACTCCTTATATAATTACTTAATAAACATGAAATTAAAATGAATCTATATTAATAACATTATTAATAATTAAATGATTCCAAGTTAATAAGTAGACAAACTCAACATGTCAACTGAGATTTGTCAGGATGGTTGAGACGGCAAGATATAGGCCCATATCCACCTCGTATCAATGATCACTTATGACATGTATGCTCTTTGTCCACTTTTTAACTCATGATTTATCAAACACCAAGAGTGATTAAATCTCTTAACAATTTTTATTATTGTCAAGATACTTGTATTTGCATTGTAACAATATTTATATGTAAATTTCATATTTATAATATTTTTATTACATGACAATAACATTGATATAAGATTTTATTTAGAAACAACATTTAAAATATTTAACCATGTCAAAATTAAATTATAAAGTGTCCCATTAACCAAATCAAATATATTGACATGGTTTAATATGATAATGGTATTAATGTAAGGTTTTATTGAGAGATGGGTAAACAATGTTTTTAGTTTTTATATTTTTTATGCTATGAATGGAAGCTTTATAAAACCTGAGATCACTACAATAAGGATAAGATATGCCTATTTATTTTTAGTCCAAAAAGACATTGAATATAAATGATTTTTTTTAATGGGGAAACATATTTTATTGAAAAATAACATTGAAGAATACTCTAAGAAAATTAAATTAGTGATTTTATGATAAAAAAATATTATAACATCTTCAATGTTTATTTAATATAATTTCAAAGACTAATAAATTTTTACATTTTAGTGAAAAGTTGATATAACCATCTAAATGACCTCTACTACTTATAAAAAAACATTTTAGTAATACTTGAAAAACATTTTTAATGTTTTGAAATGTCAAAATGACTCACATTTTAGTTAATGTCCAACAAACTCACATTTTTGTTAATGTCCCTTTGGCCACAATATATCACCAATATCATCTTCTTGGGCAAAAGGAAGGTCACTTGGGAAAAAGTATGGAGGAGAGTCCTTGAACTCCTCATGGAGATCCTTTAAGGGATCCTCAATTTCAGGGTCAATATCAATTTCTTCAACATGGTCCCTTTCCATTGGTAGGTTGGGTAAATGGGCATAGGTTTCATCACCCATGGGTAGAGTAGCATAAGACAAATCCATCTGCAAGGTGCCACCCAAATTTGCAGCAAAATTTCTAGACAAAAGTATTACCCAAACATATGGGACATCTACGACCACAATGTCCATCAAAAAGAATATCTCGGGATATTGAGCAAGGAGAACCTTTAAATTTTCTATCAAACTATATGTGCGAATAGCCTTGGATTCAATCCCACAGACATTCCTATAAGGCCCTGTGTAATGTCCCCCACCTCTTGATGAAGAGGTTTGGAGAGACTCAATAGTCTAGCTATCCCCACTAGACTATAGTCTCATGCATCATTGGGACAAAGTCAACCATAAGTCATTGCCTAAGCATAACGTTATATTATTGAGTTGAATTTGTGTCAAAAAAGGTAACTCAACGAAATAAAAGAACATGTGGAGAAAAGCTAGGAGTTAACCCTAGGGGTTAACTAACTCAACCGAAGAATAGATTGGGGGTATAAAAGAAAGGAAGGGTGCACTTCTAAGGCATTCTGGATTATTATCATATTTCGCATTTGGGCCCTTGAGCACAAGCAGTTTTGAGGGTTTTGGACTAAACCCTATAGATCAACTCAGTGGTGAAATATTCCACCTCCCTTGATCCAAGCTTGGTCTCGGAGTTGCAAAAATCCTCCCACACCATTCTACAATGTTACAGAGGTCAGATCCATTGGTAGAAGTTTACTAGTGCGTAGCCTAAGGGGTTTTTCAGCAGGAGGGAATATCACCTTGTGGAGATCAGTTTGATCTGAAGTGAGGAGGAGGCTTTTGGGCAAAGGAACATCTAGGTATTCTTTGTATGGTTCAAGGCACCACTTCTAGTCTATTGAGGAGGAGGTTTTCCCAACAAATTATTTCCTAGATCTTGGCACGAGTTGGAGAAAAAAGGGACACACTTTAGAAAGAGGTTTTCATCATTTGGTGGCCCAGATCTTCATAGATCATCTTGAGACTTCACCAGTGGGGTTGCATTGGCCCGATCTATCATCTCATTGATTTTTGTAGCAGTTGGAGGCCTCTAGAGGTGAGGTCGAAATATTGGAGATTCATTCAACCAGGAGGGTGCAAACCAGTTGAGGGTTTTCTAATTTGGAGAGCCAAAACTTCACCTTTTAGTCTGAGACTTTTCCAGGAGGATTCTAGTGACCCGATCTACATTCTAGGGGAGTTTTGAGTCAATTGGAGCACAAGAAGAGGAGGGCCAAAATATAGGGTGTCTACAAACACCAGGACAATGCGCAACTTAGCCAGTTTGAGGGTTTGGCACTGCATTGGACCAGGGTTCCATCTTATCAGTCTTCTCTTGCATCTATTGGCCTTTGGAGGCTTGTATCTTCTCTTCACAGTGCCTTTGGAAGGATATTATCATTAGTATTGGTTATCATTGTAGCAGTCGTCATCCCATTTTGGATATTATTGTGGTTTTCTTCCAGATCTGCAGATCTCTGGTTACATGATCTATCTACGATCTAAATAAAGGTTGGATCTGACATTATTGGCTCTATATTGGTGTTCCTTATTGTATAATTGTCTTTGTTTATGACATATGCTTCGATATATCACTTCATTTCTATAATCTCCATAATATAAACCCTAATGCGCAACTCTATGAGTAAACCTGTAAACATATAACCAAACACAAAGAAGCAGTGAGCAGTTAGTGTTTCAAGCAAAAAAATTGGCTTGGGAACATTACAGTGGTATCAGAGCGTTGATCCTCCCATCCAGTGGGGATTAGCGCATGCAAAAGTTTAATGGTATTTACATGAGCAGTCGTAGGAAGTAGACAGGTGAAACAGTGGTAGAGATGGATGGTTTAGGTGAGGACAGTGAGCCACATATTCTAGTAGGTTTTGAAAAGGATTTACAACACTCCATAATTCAGACACAAAGTGAATTTGAACATCATCTACAGGAAAATCAAGAAACTATGCGTAGGGGACAAGTTGAAATGAGAGAGAACTTAGAGAAGATAATTGCCAGTCAGATGAATATTGCACAACTCCTACTACAAATAACCCATGCAGGTAAGGGACCATAAATTTATGCAAATAGGGAAGATAGTGGGTCTCATGGGGTAACTAGACCTCATCGGGAGCATAGCCCTCACTATCACACTGAGGGACAGAGTTATGGAGTAGGATCTCCTTAGGGGCCAACACACAGTAGGGCCACCCCTAGACCCTACTGACCGACATTCTTGGATAACTAGCGACATCACAACTATGAGGATGAAATTGAGGACAACTTTGAGTAGTATGCCAAGGAATATCACGCATTGAGTGCAGGGTTCCAGAGGAAAGTCACACTGTATTAGTATTGTGGGATCAATTTTAGGGGTAAGCCTAAAAAATATCAAAGGCCTAACTATGAATTGGAGCACAGGGCAGGCAAGATGGGAATCCCCTACTTTGATGGATCTTCCAAGGTGACTGTGCAAGCATGGGAGTAGAAAATTGATACCTACCTACAACTTAACCCCATGAGAGAGAAGGTTGCCATCAAGTTTTCCACCATTTACTTGGAGGGAAAATCTAATGATTGGTGGTACTATGGGTTAACTACACTTGATCACAATCAGATCACAACTTATACAAAGTTTACATAGAGGCTCATTGATAGGTTTGACCAGGGGGATCCATAGCTACCTTTCAGGGAACTCACTCAACTTAGACAGACATGATTGCCAGAGGTATACATAGAAAATTTTCAGAGGATAGTAGTTATGGTGCAGGATGTGTCTCAAGTGAGACTTATGATTCTCTTCACAGAGGGGTTGATGGAGCCCTTAAGGGGTTGGGTCAAGGATGTTAATCCTACAAACTTGCATGATGCTATATGGAAGACTAGGGATTTGGGATCAACAACGAAGATGAGATTTACCCCTAGAACTCCTCTAAACCAAGTGGGTAGAGACCAAAGACCTCATATGAACCAAGGGGGGAGAGACCAAAAGGGGTTTGACAGGGGAAGAGGTAGAATGGATGAGACCACTAGGAGGGAATTGAGAAAGAAGCAGTTGTGCTTCACCTGCAAAGAGCCTTGGGATCCAACACACAAATGCATGGGCAAGGGAAAGGTTCACTATATTGAGGTAATCTATGATGATGAGGAGGAGGAGGTTTCGACCATCTACAAAACATAGAGGCAGATTCCACAAAAAAACCCAGAAGAGGAGGATGCAAGTCATGGCCTTGCAACATATGAGAAGGTAACACTAACATCCATCAGTGGGGTCCCTAAATTCAACACTTTCAGGATGAGAGGGGTGCTACCAGGGCAGAAGGTTTCAGTTCTCATCGATGGAGTTTCTTCACACAACTTCATTGATTCAACCCTACTGCAAAGGAGCCACATACCTACATTTGAATTTGAGGGATTTCGTTTGGAGGTAGCAGGGGGGCGCATTATGCCTTGTGACAGATACATCCCAGGAATGAAGCTTACATTGGGAAGGCATGATTTGGCACAAGATTTCTATGTTATGGACCTTCCATACACTAACATCATCCTTGGTTTTCAGTGGCTTAGTATGTTGGGGAAAATCACTACAAATTACAAGACCATGGAGATGTTGTTTACGTAGGAAAATGGGAAAAAAGTGGTTCTCGGGGGCATGACAGGAAACACACCCAGAGTGGTGACAACAAAGCACATGGAGGCCATCTTTAGGAGGGAAGACATCGCTTATTCAACAAAGTGTAGAATATCGATTAGGGTGGATAAGAAAGGGGAAACTCACTACTCACCAGAGATTCAGAGAATCATTGACATGCACAACAAGGTCTTTGAACCCATACCACCAAGAGCACCACCATATAGGGGGTTTGACCACATCATATAGTTAGAGGAGGGTGCAAAACCTGTCATCACCACTCCCTACAGGAACCCAAGAAATATAAAGACGAGATTGAGAAGGCCATTAAAGAAATATTAGACATGGGCCACATTAGGCTAAGTTCCAATCCCTTTGCATCCTCAGTAGTATTGGTGAAAAAGAAGGATGGGACCATGTGCATGTGTATTGACTACATGAATTTAAATAAGAAGACAATCAAGAATAGATACTCCATCCCAAGGATCGATGAGTTGTTGGATGAGCTCCATGGGGCTGTATACTTCACAAAGATTGACTTGCGCTATGGCTATCATTAGATAAAGATGAGGGAGAAAGATGTCCCCAAGACTGCTTTTCGATGTCACTATGGACACTATGAGTTCTTGGTTATGCCTTTTGGGATGACTAATGCGCTAACCACCTTCCAATCTTGCACGAATCATGTTTTCAAAAAACAACTGAGGAAGTTCCTCTTAGTCTTCTTTGATGAATTGTTGATCTATAGAAAAAATTGGGAGGAGCACCTTCAGCATGTAGAGAATATTTTGGTTATCATGGAAGAGAAATATTATATGATCCAAATGTGAGTTTGGAATGACAGAGGTCCTTTATTTAGGGTACATCATTGGAGTGAAGGGGGTTCAAGCACACCAAGAGAAGATACAAGCTATACTTGACTGGCCCACACCTAAGATAATCACATAATTGAAGGGGTTTCTGGGCATTTGTTTCTATTACAGGAGGTTTGTCAAAGGATTCTCTCAAATTTGCGCACTTTTGACCGATTTGACCAGGAAAGGGGAATTCAAGTGGAGTCCATAAGCAAAGTTGACCTTTGACAAAATGAAGAAGGTGATGAGTACTTGTCCAGTATTGGCCCTACCATCTTTTAATATCACTTTTGCAGATATTTTGATGCAGTTAGATGGTTGTAGCTATCTTTTTCAAAAACATCAAGTTTAAATGTTCAAAAGTGCAAGAAAACCATACACAAAACTATCACTTACCTAGTAGATTCACTAGCAATTGTCACAATTGAATTTTGAATGATTCTAGTGCAAGTAATGTAGGTAAATGTGCCAAATTAATGTATGTTTATATGTCTGTAGCAATGTTTTTCTACAGAAGCAAGTTATCTTAGGAGATAATCTAATTTAGGGTTATAAAATGTTAGTAAAGGGTTCAAGGATAAGAGTATAAGTGTTTGTTTGATCAATCATCACTTGTAGAAGGTAGTCTAGTGCCTTTCTAGGGTAAATGGAGTCACTAATGGTAGCATCAAATTATTAAAGGAAAGATAGCAATGATAATGACATGTTAAAGGGACGGAGAGGACAAGAGAGGTGATGGTATCCCAAGGCCTCAAATATCCACTTCCAAGAGAAAATTGCTAAAAAGTAACAAGGGTTAGGCCCTAGCGATTTTCTCTTTCCTTGAACAAGATGTAATAAAATATGCAATTGGGAAATGGAAGTAGGGTTACTAGAGTGCTACAATGGTAGGGCTCTAGTATCTACTTTAAATTAGGTGTCTTTCAAGAAATTTTAACACATGGAAGATTCTAGGGAAAAAGATAGTAACACGTCTTTCCCCTAGGGTTTCAAGCTAGAAATTACATAATCTTAAAGATGAAACAAGTAAAAATAACCATAAGAATTCATTCACAATAAATAAATTCATATTTTCCACTTACTTCACCAAGAATAATCACGCAAATCACCCTAGTTGAATATCCTCCACATGAAAATAGCCAAAATACACAAAAAATTTCCTCCTTCAAGAAGTGCGCATCACTAGTTTCAACCAAGAACACTTAAGGAAGGTCGAATTTCAGACCTATACTTGAGTGATGACTGAATCATGAAAAAATACAAGATTTTAATCTCTTATTTATATAATGACAATGACCTTTAATTGTCTTTTAGGTCACAAAAGGCCGACATGGCCAGTTTACATAAAAAATCCAGTTTTGTACATAAAATTAAGAATTAAAACCCTTCATAATCTTAGAGATGAAACAAGTAAAAATAACCACAAGCATTCATTCACAATAAATAAATGCAGATTTTACACTTACTTCACCAAGAATAATCAAGCAAATCACCCTAGTTGAAGATCCTCCACATGAAAATAACCAAAATACTCCAAAAATTGCCTCCTTCAAGAAGTGTGCACCACTAGTTTCAGCCAAGAACACTTAAGGAAGGCCAAATTTCAAACCTATACTTGAGTGATCAATGAATCATGAAAAAATACAAGAGTTTAATCTCTTGTTTATACAATGAAAATGACCTTTAATTGTCTTTTAGGTCACAAAAGGCCGACATGGCCAATTTACATCAAAAATATAGTTTTTTACATAAAATTAACAATTAAAACCCTAATTTGAATTTAGGGATGACATCATACCCCTCTTAGGGTGACATTAGGCCCCATCATGGAACAATGGGCCTCAAATGTGAAATTTTAGGCCTTAAAAGGCCTAAAAAGTTGTCGCACGTGCCAACTAGCACCAAAACGTCTCATGCCAAACCCTAACTGATGATGTCAAGGGTCAATATGATGACGTTAGGGGCCTTCAAGGGCCAATGTCATGGTGGAAGGGAAAGACCCCCCTGGTCTAGGCCTTCCAGAGTGTCTTGGGGGAAGCATCCTTCTTCTTTTATGGTGCCATCATCTAGTGTCTCTCTGCCCCTGGTTGGGGTCACAACATCCACTTGGTGGGATTTTAGCCCCATGGAGGTCTGAGCTAATCATCTCCCCATATGTACCTTTCCACTGGGCATGGCCCTACAACAAAAACAAGTACTCCCTCCATCGACTCATGAGTCAAAGGGATCATAGCAATGTCAATCACATCCAATAATCCAATTACCCAAACATGTACATCAAACCCCCCTTTACCCAAACAAATGCTCAAAGACGTTATGCAGTTTAACAAGCCAGGTTTGGAGAGGGTCTTAGGATGTCGTATTGGGTTAATCCTCCTTAATTTTGGGGTGTTTCCCAGGTGAAGACCGATCTAGGTCATGTAAGTGTATGAAATGGTGTAAGGGAATGTTTGGGCAAGGGGTGCAGTGATAACAGGGAAATGTAGGTCTTGTCTGTGGGTGCCTCTATAGAGGGAGAGATGGATCTTGTCATGGATGCCATTGTTTCCTAGCCCATTCAATGCCTTTTATTATTTGTCTCATTTCTTTTTCATTTTCATGAAAATAACTTGGGGACATTCCCCTGGCGTGGTGATCAATGGTGACAACGTTACCCACAAACACTTCACAGAAATTAGAAAGTTGGCTTGTGATGAGACCCCCTTTCTCTTGGATATGCCACCAAGAGCCACTACCTTGGTTTGGTGACCAGATATATGGTAGTTTCATACTGCAACATGCCCATGGACCTAATAGGCTGGCTCATGATGAGACCTCCTATCCACCAACTAGATCTTGAGTTTTATTTTATTTTACAGGTCCCATTTTCTTACTGAGAAGCCTTTTATTTTTTTCTCAGGAATCCCTGGGTGAAGCATCTCAAGGTTTCATTTTAGATTTTAAATTTTTCTAGCTACTTTTACCCTCTGGGCCTTTATCCCCTTCTTCCCACAAGGCAAGGCACAACCCTTACTAGTGTGGAAAACCCAATGCCCGAACCAAGGTAGGGGAAGATGAGAGGGACAATGATGAAAAGTGGTAAGTATGGAAGGAATGGATGATGACATTTCATAGACCCACCTAGTGGGAACTCATCCCTAAGGGAACCATCTTACAAGGGCACTCTGTCACCCCCCCAGGTATGAACAAGTTAAAGAGCATAATTTCTAAGAAAACATTATGAAACAAAGGAGAGTTCAGTGCACATATTCAAATGCTTCAAAAATCAAAGTGACACATAGCATGATACCCAAACTCATTACCTCATGGAGAAAGAACCACTGTTACTTCAAGATCAGGCCGATGGGATGGATGTTGTTGTCGTTGATAGATAGGATGAACTGAAGAAAAGATGGGCCCTTCGGGGCCAAGCACAAGTCATATGGCTCTTGGTACTCCATGTCTAGGACCTGTGGGCCTCAATAGATAATATCCTTAGTTATCCCTAGGACAGGGGATAACATCTAGCTCCAACTTGGGGACAAGTGCTCACCGTAGAGCACATGAGAACCTCAACATCTCTAGCATGACCCATAATCTGCTAGATCTCAAAAAAATGAATTAGTAATCCTTTGGGGTGGTGATATCACCCCTCACTCATATATGATACAATAAAAGTAAGAAAGCATATATATACAAATGGAAAAGTAACTACAACTACACTACTCTTGCATGACATGTAGATGGTATATAAAATGAATGAAAATTCCTACCTACTTACCTGTGAAGTAAAGTCTTTGCCCCATGATGGGGTTTGAGGAGGTGTCCACTAACCGATAATGAATGTATTCTTCCTTCGAACGTGGATAGATAGTAGGCATCATTGACTGAATTCATTATGACTCTAAAAGGTCCAATCCAAAACTGTTCATTCCCCTTAACATTAGTTGTCTCACCCTTTTTTGTATCCCACATCCAGACCAAATGTCCCTCTTGGTAATATTTTGCTTTGAATTTGGTTGTTTCTTGTACAACTCTAGTATATTGTTTTGAGGGAGGAGGGTGGGATTCTGCTGTGAATAATTCTTGTTGGGTTGGTCTGATCAATATATCATCATCCCCTTTCTTTAATAGCTTGACGTTCCCAATTTCTTTGTCCTTGTATTTGTCTAGGATTTGTTGATATTATTCCTTCTTTGGACCTTGTATTTTATCAAAATCTTCCTCTGAAGTGAAAGGCAAATCCTCTGGAGAAAATACAGGAAGGTTTTCCTTGATTGGCTCATGTGTTTCTCTAGTTTCAACATCATTATCAATTTTTTTCACATGGACCTTATCCATTGGCACATTTGGAAGGCGGCTTATTGTCCCATCATTCATAGGCACATTGATGTAAGTTAGATCCATTTCCAAGGTACCTCCCAACATTGCAACAAACTTCCCGGACAAAAGCATTCCCCATACATCAGGGACATCCACAACCACAATATCCATGTGGATCACTCTCTCGGTATATTTACCAAGGCATACTTCAACATTTTCAACTACCACATGAGTGGGTATGGCCTTGGATTCAAAACCACACACATTCCTATAAGGCCTTGTGGTCTTTAGACCTAGTTTCTCCATGACCTTCAAAGACATCATGTTAGCACCTACTCTTGAATCAAGCATACAATTGTTAAGAATTTTTTTATTAACCAATAATGTCATGAAGAAAGGCAGGTATCCATCATACTAAAACCTAAAATGGTCTTCTTGTAACATGATAGGAGTGTCCATTAGCTCATCTAATACTTTGAAAAAAAAAATGAACCTTTCTTTTATAGATGGGACCTTCATGACTTCCCTTAGTGGAATGGTTACATGCATTTTTTCCAAGGCACCTTCAAAGTCAAATTTCAAACCAACCTTGTTAGTTTTGGGAGGATTTTTAAGAAGAGGTATGTTCATAGGTGGAGGTATTGGTTGTGAAATTATAGGTCCAGTAGAGAGAGGTTGGTTCATTAGTTTTTTCCTAGTGTACACTTGGAATTCTTGTTTCTTCAACTTTTCTCTCGACTCTTGATCAAGGTTATTTATCACCTCCATCCTATCCTTCCTGGCTGAAATATCCCTGATCCAGATGATCTGGATATCTACTACTGATCTAGTGTTTTGTCTCACAGATCTGATACTATGGAGGTTTCTTGATAAAAAATTTCTTCAGATATGATACTTTGAGGGTTTCTGGATGCGTTTTAGTTATGTGCTTGAGATTTTTTGTGATTGTTGCATGTGCATGTTATACATTATGGTTTAAACAATATATATATGATGCATGTGGAAATAAGGAACAACAACTGCCCAAAATACGTATTATGAGGTTTAAGCATGGAAATACAATGAAATACAAGAAATATAGAAAATAGTCCTCAGTTAGATCTCATGGATCGTCACTGGAATATAAGCAAATAACATAAAATACACGTGATCAGAACATGAAGGAAGATCTGATGTATGCACGAATACATCAACAAAATCGACAGTTCTGGAGAAGCATGGTAACCGCTGCAAACTGGAAAACTCGTCTGGAAGGATATAGCCATCGGAATGAGCTGGAAACTGTCTCAACAGAAGTTCCCTGGCCTCTATATTGATCTTGGTGACTGTCGGATGAAATATATGTCCTCGGAGGCTCCAGATCTCACCCCCTGGGGGTCTGTGCACCTTCTGGGCTCTCTGAGTGCGCTCAAATGATTCCAGCAACGAAATCAGCTGCTATATGTCTCAAAATGTTTTCCCCGGTGAATGCAGAATTGGGTCGGAGGGATTTCCTCAGATATTATCTGAAACTCTGTCTATAAACCCAACTATGCTTCCTCAAGAGTTGTTCCCTAGATGGATGACTGGTGTGCCCTGAAGGATTCCACCTTCGGAATCTAATGGCAGGTGGCTCAATCTATGCACCCTGGCTGGATATCAATAGGGTCAGAAGGGATCTGCATCCCCAGCTCTGATCTCGTGTAGCAACACAAACCCTCTATCTAACCTTGCACCCTCACTAGCTGAGCTACGCAACATTGCAATCTGGATACTCCTGAATAACACGGTGAAATACTTGGATGGTATCTCTGATGGTCAAGGGTGTGTCTCTCAACACCGAAACCGATAAATGGTGGTGGTTTCCTCCATAAATCCACAAAACAGTAGAAGTCAAATCTCCTCCTCCTCTGGGAACTCTCTCAACATCAAATCATAACATAGCATAATGAGGAATTAGGTTTAATTCCTCCCTTTATACTCTTCCTGATCTAATTCACCATTGAACTCACTTAAGCTAGGCGCTTTTCCTCCTAAGGTGAGTAATTAATTAATTAAGTCCCCCCCTTAACACCTTTTTGTTCTATTTCTTCGTTGACTTAGGCTTAAGTGACATTTCCTATGTTTTTGGCTTAATTCATTGTTTAGCCATCAATTCTCCCTTATTTCTCCTCTAGTTCCCTGTTTGTGCCTGACTATAGTCTACAGGAATAGATAGACTACTAATTCACTCCCTACTAGCCTTCTCTTGGGAACATGACATCACATTGGTTGCTTCCTTTATGCCTTCTTGATGTTCTTCAAGTGTGACATCAAGGAAATATTGAGGACCTTCAATGGTATGATGACAATATTCACTTGGACGTGTTCACCATTGTTCAAGGGACACTCATGCTCCCAATGTGAGTCTCTACACTGTAAGTACCAAGGGTTTTCATCTACCATGTTTGTGGGGGATAAAGTATTAGGAACTTCTTTATCATTTTTCGGTCTAAAAACTTGAGTTCCTTTCTGGAATTTCCCTCTGTAAGGAACCCTAGGAGCTTGTTGTTGAGCTCTTTCCATGTTGACAATCTTATTCATAATTAAATCTTGGTTTTTTACCATGCCATCTACAGTCAACTGTAGCTTTTCTAAGCTAGTGCTAATATCTAAGGTAGGTTCAACATTATGAACTATCTTACGTTTAACATCTATTTTGACTCTTGGGGCAGAGAAAGGTTCAACTCTGGATGATGATAGATTGTCTTCAATCTTTGTAGCTACCTCTTGGGCCTCTTGGATTGTTTTAGGGGCTTTATCTATGAGGATAAAACCCATCTTTCATGTAAATAATTTGGTGTAAAGAAAGAGAAGGAAATTGTCTGAAGGATGATAGCTCACTGGGATCTTTTGCACTAAGCTTTCAAATTTATCATGAAATTCCCTAACAATTTC
>ML806661.1:138023-166623 GCA_009831015.1 Picea engelmannii
GGAGGAGAGTCCTTGAACTCCTCATGGAGATCCTTTAAGGGATCCTCAATTTCAGGGTCAATATCAATTTCTTCAACATGGTCCCTTGCCATTGGTAGGTTGGGTAAATGGGCATAGGTTTCATCACCCATGGGTAGAGTAGCATAAGACAAATCCGTCTGCAAGGTGCCACCCAAATTTGCAGCATTTCTAGACAAGAGCATTACCCAAACATATGGGACATCTACGACCACAATGTCCATCAAAAACAATATCTCGGGATATTGAGCAAGGAGAACCTTTAAATTTTCTATCAAACTATATGTGCTAATAGCCTTGGATTCAATCCCACAGACATTCCTATAAGGCCTTGTGTAATGTCCCCCACCTCTTGATGAAGAGGTTTAGAGAGACTCAATAGTCTAGCTATCCCCACTAGACTATAGTCTCATGCATCATGGGCACAGAGTCAACCATAAGTCATTGCCTAAGCATAGCGTTATATTATTGAGTTGAATTTGTGTGAAAAAAGGTAACTTAATGAAAGAAAAGAACATGTGGAGAAAAGCTAGGAGTTAACCCTAGGGGTTAACTAACTCAACAGAAGAATAGATTGGGGGTATAAAAGAAAGGAAGGGTGCACTTCTAAGGCATTCTGGATTATTATCATATTTTGCATTTGGGCCCTTGAGCACAAGCAGTTTTGAGGGTTTTGGACTAAAACCCTATAGATCAACTCGGTGGTGAAATATTCCACCTCCCTTGATCCAAGCTTGGTCCCGGAGTTGCAAAAATCCTCCCACACCATTCTACAATGTTACAGAGGTCAGATCCATTGGTAGAAGTTTACTAGTGCGTAGCCTAAGGGGTTTTTCAACAGGAGGGCATATCACCTTGTGGAGATCAATTCGATCTGAAGTGAGGAGGATGATTTTGGGAAAAGGAACATCTAGGTATTCTTTGTATGGTTCAAGGCATCACTTCTAGTCTATTGAGGAGGAGGTTTTCCCAACAGATTATTTCCTAGATCTTGGCACGAGTTGGAGAAGAAAGGGGTGCACTGTAGAAAGAGGTTTTCATCATTTGGTGGCCCAGATCTTCATAGATCATCTTGAGACTTCACCAGTGGGGTTGCATTGGCCCGATCTATCATCTCATTGATTTTTGTAGCAGTTAGAGGCCTCTAGAGGTGAGGCCGAAATATTGGAGATTCATTCAACCAGGAGGGTGCAAACCAGTTGAGGGTTTTCTAATTTGGAGAGCCAAAACTTCACCTTTTAGTCTGAGACTTTTCCAGGAGGGTTCTAGTGACCCGATCTACATTCTAGGGGAGTTTTGAGTCAATTGGAGCACAAGAAGAGGAGGGCCAAAATCTAGGGTGTCTACAACCACCAGGACAGTGCGTAACTTAGCCAGCTTGAGGGTTTGGCACTGCATTGGACCAGGGTTCCATCTTATCAGTCTTCTCTTGCATCTATTGGCCTTTGGAGGCTTGTATCTTCTCTTCACAGTGCCTTTGGAAGGATATTACCATTAGTATTGGTTATCATTGTAGCGGTCGTCATCCCATTTTGGATATTATTGTGGTTTTCTTCTAGATCTACAGATCTCTGGTTACATGATCTCGGATCTGACATTATTGGCTCTATATTGGTGTTCCTTATTGTATAATTGTCTTTGTTTATGGAATATGCTTCAGATATATCACTTCATTGCTATAATCTCCATAATATAAACCCTAATGCGCAACTCTATGAGTAAACCTATAAACATATAACCAAACACAAACAAGCAGTGAGCAGTTAGTGTTTCAAGCAAAAAAATTGGCTTGGGAACATTACAATGGTATCAGAGCGTTGATCCTCCCATTCAGTGGGGATTAGCGCATGCAAAAGTTTAGTGGTTTTTACATGATCAGACGTAGGAAGTAGACAGGTGAAACAGTGGCAGAGATGGATGGTTTAGGTGAGGACAGTGAGCCACATATTCTAGTAGGTTTTGCAAAGGATTTACAACACTCCATAATTCAGACACAAAGTGCACTTGAACATCATCTATAGGAAAATCAAGAAACTATGCGCAGGGGACAAGTTGAAATGAGAGAGAACTTGGAGAAGATAATTGCCAGTCAGATGAATATTGCACAACTACTACTACAAATAACCCATGCAAGGAAGGGACCATAAATTTATGCAAATAGGGAAGCCAATGGGTCTCATGGGGTAACTAGACCTCATCAGAAGCATAGCCCTCACTATCACACTGAGGGACAGAGTTATGGAGTAGGATCTCCTTAGGGGCCAACACACAGTAGGGCCACCCCTAGACCCTACTGACCGACATTCTTGGATAATCAACCACATCGCAACTATGAGGATGAAATTGAGGACAACTTTGAGCAGTATGCCAAGGAATATCACTCATTGAGTGCAGGGTTCCAGAGGCAAGTCACACTGTATTAGTATTGTGGGATCAATTTCAAGGGTAAGTCTAAACAATATCAAAGGCCTAACTATGAATTGGAGCACAGGGTAGGCAAGATGGGAATCCCCTACTTTGATGGATCTTCCAAGGTGATTGTGCAAGCATGGGAGTAGAAACTTGATACCTACCTACAACTTAACCCCATGAGAGAGATGGTTGCCATCAAGTTTTCCACCATTTACTTGGAGGGAAAAGCTCATGATTGGTGGTACTATGGGTTAACTACACTTGGTCACAATCAGATCACAACTTATACAGAGTTTACACAGAGGCTCATTGACAGGTTTGACCAGGGGGATCCATAGCTACCTTTCAGGGAACTCACCCAACTTAGACAGAAAGATTCCCAGAGGTATACATAGAAAAGTTTCAGAGGATAGTAGTTATGGTACAGGATGTGTCTCAAGCGGGACTTATGATTCTCTTCACAGAGGGGTTGATGGAGCCCTTAAGGGGTTGGGTCAAGGATGTTAATCCTACAAACTTGCATGATGCTATATGGAAGACTAGGGATTTGGGATCAACAACAAAGATGATATTTACCCCTAGAACTCCTCTAAACCAAGTGGCTAGAGACCAAAGACCTCGTATGAACCAAGGGGGGAGAGACCAAAGGGGGTTTGACCGGGGAAGAGGTAGAATGGATGAGACCACTAGGAGGGAATTGAGAAAGAAGCAGTTGTGCTTCACCTGCAAAGAGCCTTGGGATCCAACACACAAATGCATGGGCAAGGGAAAGGTTCACTATATTGAGGTAATCTATGATGATGATGAGGAGGAAGGTTTCGGCCATCTACAAAACATAGAGGCAAATTCCATAGAAAACCCAGAAGAGGAGGATGCAAGTCATGGCCTTGCAGCAGATGAGAAGGTAACACTAACATCCATCAGTGGGGTACCTAAATTCAACACTTTCAGGATGAGAGGGGTGCTACCAGGGCAGAAGGTTTCAGTTCTCATCGATGGAGGTTCTTCACACAACTTCATTGATTCAACCCTACTGCAAAGGAGACACATACCTACATTTGAATTTGAGGGATTTCATTTGGAGGTAGCAGGGGGGCGCATTATGCCTTGTGACAGATAGATCCCAGGAATGAAGCTTACATTGGGAAGGCATGATTTGGCACAAGATTTCTATGTTATGGACCTTCCATACAGCAACATCATCCTTGGTTTTTAGTGGCTTAGTACGTTGGGGAAAATCACTACAAATTACAATACCATGGAGATGTCTTTTACGGAGGAAAATGGGAAAAAGGTGGTTCTCAGGGGCATGACAGGAAACACACCGAGAGTGGTGAAAACAAAGCACATGGAGGCCATCTTCAGGAGGGAAGACATCGCTTATTCAACAAAGTGTAGAATATCGGTTAGGGTGGATAAGAAAGGGGAAAATCACTACTCACCAGAGATTCAAAGAATCATTGACATGCACAACAAGGTCTTTGAACCCATACCACCAGGAGCACCACCAGATAGGGGGTTTGACCACATCATATAGTTAGAGGAGGGTGCGAAACCTGTCATCACCACTCCCTACAGGAACCCAAGAAATATAAAGACGAGATTGAGAAGGCCATTAAAGAACTATTAGACATGGGCCACATTAGGCCAAGTTCCAATCCCTTTGCATCCTCAGTAGTATTGGTGAAAAAGAAGGATGGGACCATGTGTATGTGTATTGACTACATGACTTTAAATAAGAAGACAATCAAGAATAGATACTCCATCCCGAGGATCGATGAGTTGTTGGATGAGCTCCATGGGGCTGTATACTTCACAAAGATTGACTTGCGCTCTGGCTATCATCAGATAAAGATTAGGGAGAAAGATGTCCCCAAGACTGCTTTCCGATGTCACTATGGACACTATGAGTTCTTGTTTATGCCTTTTGGGATGACTAATGCGCTAACCACCTTCCAATCTTGCATGAATCATGTTTTCAAAAAACAACTGAGGAGGTTCCTCTTAGTCTTCTTTGATGAATTGTTGATCTATATAAAAAATTGGGAAGAGCACCTTCAGCATGTAGAGCAGATTTTGGCTATCATGGAAGAGAAATATTTATATGATCCAAATGTGAGTTTGGAATGACAGAGGTCCTTTATTTAGGGTACATCATTGGAGTGAAGGGGGTACAGGCACACCAAGAGAAGATACAAGCTATACTTGACTGGCCCACACCTAAGATAATCACATAATTGAAGGGGTTTCTGGGCATTTGTTTCTATTACAGGAGGTTTGTCAAAGGCTTCTCTTAAATTTGTGCACTTTTGACCGATTTGACCAGGAAAGGGGAATTCAAGTGGAGTCCATAAGCACAATTGACCTTTGACAAAATGAAGAAGGTGATGAGTACTTGTCCAGTATTGGCCCTACCAGCTTTTAATATCACTTTTGCAGAGATTTTGATGCAGTTAGATGGTTGTAGCTATCTTTTTCAAAAAAATCAAGTTTAAATGGTCAAAAGTGCAAGAAAACCATACACACAACTATCACTTACCTAGTAGATTCACTAGCAATTGTCACAATTGAATTTTGAATGATTCTAGTGCAAGTTATGTAGGTAAATGTGCCAAATTAATGTATGTTTATATGTCTGTAGCAATGTTTTTCTACAGAAGCAAGTTAGCTTAGGAGATAATCTAATTTAGGGTTATAAAATGTTAGTAAAGGGTTCAAGGATAAGAGTATAAGTGTGTGTTTGATCAATCACCACTTGTAGAAGGTAGTCTAGTGCCTTTCTAGGGTAAATGGAGTCACTAATGGCAACATCAAATTATTAAAGGAAAGATAGCAATGATAATGAAATGTTAAAGGGATGGAGAGGACAAGAGAGGTGACGGTATCCCAAGGCCTCAAATATCCACTTCCAAGAGAAAATTGCTAAAAAGTAACAAGGGTTAGGCCCTAGCGATTTTCTATTTCCTTGAACAAGATGTAATAAAATATGCAATTGGGAAATGGAAGTAGGGTTACTAGAGTGCTACAATGGTAGGGCTCTAGTATCTACTTTAAATTAGGTGTCTTTCAAGAAATTTTAACACATGGAAGATTACAGGGAAAAAGATAGTAACATATGTCTTTCCCCTAGGGTTTCAAGCTAGAAATTGCATAATCTTAAAGATGAAACAAGTAAAAATAACCATAAGCATTCATTCACAATAAAGAAATTCAGATTTTCCACTTACTTCACCAAGAATAATCAAGCAAATCACCCTAGTTGAAGATCCTCCACATGAAAATAGCCAAAATACACAAAAAAATGCCTCCTTCAAGAAGTGCGCACCACTAGTTTCAGCCAAGAACACTTAAGGAAGACCGAATTTCAAACCTATACTTGAGTGATGAATGAATCATGAAAAAGACAAGATTTTAATCTCTTATTTATATAATGATAATGACCTTTAATTTTCTTTTAGGTCACAAAAGGCCGACATGGCCAGTTTACATAAAAAATCCAGTTTTTTACATAAAATTAAGAATTAAAACCCTTCATAATCTTAGAGATGAAACAAGTAAAAATAACCATAAGAATTCATTCACAATAAATAAATGCAGATTTTCCACTTACTTCACCAAGAATAATCAAGCAAATCACCCCAGTTGAAGATCCTCCACATGAAAATAGCCAAATTACACCAAAAATTGCCTCCTTCAAGAAGTGTGCACCACTAGTTTCAGCCAAGAACACTTAAGGAAGGCAAAATTTAAAACCTATACTTGAGTGATGAATGAATCATGAAAAAATACAAGAGTTTAATCTCTTGTTTATACAATGAAAATGACCTTTAATTGTCTTTTAGGTCACAAAAGGCCGACATGGCCAATTTACATCAAAAATATAGTTTTTTACATAAAATTAATAATTAAAACCCTAATTTGACTTTAGGGATGACGTCATACCCCTCTTAGAGTGAAATTAGGCCCCATCATTGAACACTGGGCCTCAAATGTGAAATTTTAGGCCTTAAAAGGCCTCAAAAGTTGTCGCATGTGCCAACTAGCACCAAAACGTCCTCATGCCAAACCCTAACTGATGACGTCAAGGGTCAATATGATGATGTTAGGGGCCTTCAAGGGCCAATGTGATGGTGGAAGGGAAAGACCCCCCTGGTTTAGGCCTTCTAGAGTGTCTCGGGGGAAATGTCCTTCTTCTTTTCTGGTGCCATGATCTGGTGTCTCTCTGCCCCTGGTTGGGGTCACAACCTCCATTTGGTGGGATTTTAGCCCCATGGAGGTCTGAGCTAATCATATCCCCATATGTACCTTTCCACTGGGCATGGTCCTGCAACAAAAACAAGTACACCCTCCATCGTCTCATGAGTCACAGGGATCATAGCAATGTCAATCACATCCAATAATCCAATTACCCAAACATGTACATCAAACTCCCCTTTACCCAGACAAATGCTTAAAGATGTTATGCAGTTTAACAAGCCAGGTTTGGAGAGGGTCTTAGGATGTCGTATTGGGTTAATCCTCCTCAATTTGGGGGTGTTTCCCAGGTGAAGACCGATCTAGGTCATGTAAGTGTATGAAATGGTGTAGGGGAATGTTTGGGCGAGGGGTGCAATGATAACATGGAAATGTAGGTCTTGTATGTGGGTGCCTCTGTAGAGGGCGAGATGGATCTAGTCATGGATTCCATTGTTTCCCAGCCCATTCAATGCCTTTTGTTATTTGTCTCATTTCTTTTTCTTTTTCTTTTTCATGAAAATAACTTGGGGACACTCCCCTGGCGTGGTGATCAATGGTGACAACATTACCCACAAACACTTCACGAAAATTAGAAAGTTGGCTTGTGATGAGACCCCCTTTCTCTTGGATATGCCACCAAGAGCCACTACCTTGGTTTGGTGACCATATATATGGTAGTTTCATACCGCTACATGCCCATGGACCTATTAGGATGGCTCATGATGAGACCTCCTATCCACCAACTAGATCTTGAGTTTTATTTTATTTTACGGGTCCCATTTTCTTACTGAGAAGCCTTTTATTTCTTTCTCAGGAATCCCTGGGTGAAGCATCTCAAGGTTTCATTTTAGATTTTAACTTTTTCTAGATACTTTTACCCTCTAGGCCTTTAGCCCCTTCTTCCCACAAGGCAAGGCACAACCCTTACTAGTGTGGCAAACCTAATGCCCGAACCAAGGTAGGGGAAGATGAGAGGGACAATGATGAAAAGTGGTATGTATGGAAGGAATGGATGATGACATTTCATAGACCCACCTAGTGGGAACTCATCCCTAAGGGAACCAGCTTACTAGGGCACTCTATCACCCCCCCAGGTATGAACAAGTTAAAGAGCATAATTTCTAAGAAAACGTTATGAAACAAAGGAGAGTTCATTGCACATATTCAAATGCTTCGAAAATCAGAGTGACACATAGCATGATACCCAAACTCATTACCTCGTGGAGAAAGAACCACTGCTACTTCAAGATCAGGCTGATGGGATGGATGTTGTTGTCGCTGATAGATAGGATGCACTGAAGAAAAGATGGGCCCTTCGGGGCCAAGCACAAGTCATATGGCTCTCGGTACTCCATGTCTAGGACCTGTGGGCCTCGAGAGATAATATTATTAGTTATCCCTAGGATAGGGGATAACATCTAGCTCCAACTCGGGGACAAGTGCTCACCATAGAGCACATGAGAACCTCAACATCTCTGGCATGACCCGTAATCTGCTAGATCTCAAAAAAATGAATTAGTAATCCTTTGGGGTGGTGATATCACCCCTCACTCATATATGATATAATAAAAGTAAGAAAGCATATATATACAAATGGAAAAGAAACTACAACTACACTACTCTTGCATGACATGCAGGTGGTATATAAAATGAATGAAAATTCCTACCTACTTACCTGTGAAGTCAAGTCTTTGCCCCATGATGGGGTTTGAGGAGGTGTCCACTAACCAGTAATGGACGTATTCTTCCTTCGAACGTGGATAGATAATAGGCATCATTGACTGAATTCATTCTGACTCTAAAAGGTCCAAGCCAAAACTGTTCATTCCCCTTAACATTATTTGTCTCTCCCTTTTTTGTATTCCACATCCAGACCAAATGTCCCTCTTGGTAATCTTTTTCTTTGAATTTGATTGTTTCTTGTACAACTCTAGTATATTGTTTTGAGGGAGGAGGGTGGGATTTTGCTGTGAAGAATTGTTGTTGGGTTGGTCTGATCAATATATCATCATCCCCTTTCTTTAATAGCTTGACGTTCCCAATTTCTTTGTCCTTGTATTTGTCTAGGATTTGTTGATATTATTCCTTCTTTGGCCCTTGTATTTTATCAAAATCTTCCTATGAAGTGAAAGGCAAATCCTCTGGAGAAAATACAGGAAGGTTTTCCTTGATTGGCTCATGTGTTTCTCTAGTTTCAACATCATTATCAATTTTTTGCACATGGACCTTGTCCATTGGCACATTTGGGAGGCGGCTTATTGTCCCATCATTCATAGGCACATTGATGTAAGTTAGATCCATTTCCAAGGTACCTCCCAACATTTCAGCAAACTTCCTGGACAAAATCATTCCCCATACATCAGGGACATCCACAACCACAATATCCACGTGGATCACTCTCTCGGTATATTTACCAAGGCATACTTCAACATTTTCAACTACCCCATGAGTGGGTATGGCCTTGGATTCAAAACCACACACATTCCTATAAGGCCTTGTGGTCTTTAGGCCTAGTTTCTCCATGACCTTCAAAGACATCATGTTAGCACCTGCTCCTGAATCAAGCATACAATTGTTAAGAAATTTTTTATTAACCAATAATGTCATGAAGAAAGGTAGGTTTCCATCATACTAAACCCTAAAATGGTCTACTTGTAACATGATAGGAGTATCCATTGGCTCATCTGATACTTTGAAAAAAAAATCGAACCTTTCTTTTATAGATGGGACCTTGATGACTTCCCTTAGTGGAATGGTTACATGCATTTTTTCCAAGGAACCTTCAAAGTCAAATTTCAAACCAACCTTGTTAGTTTTGGGAGGATTTTTAAGAAGAGGTGTGTTCATAGGTGGAGGTCTTGGTTGTGAAATTATAGGTCCAGTAGAGAGAGGTTGGTTCATTAGTTTTTGCCTAGTGTACACTTGGAATTCTTGTTTCTTCAACTTTTCTCTCGACTCTTGATCAAGGTTATTTATCACCTCCATCCTATCCTTCCTGGTTGAAATATCCCTGATCCAGCTGATCTGGATATCTACTATTGATCTAGTGTTCTGTCTCACATATCTGATACTCTAGGGGTTTCTTGATGCGTTTTATCTTCAGATCTGATACTCTAAGGGTTTCTGGATGCATTTTAGTTATGTGCTCGAGATTTTTTGTGATTGTTGCATGTGCATGTTATACATTATGGTTTAAATAATATATATATGATGGATGCAGAAATAAGGAACAACAACTGCCCAAAATATGTATTATGAGGTTTAAGCATGGAAATACAATGAAATACAAGAAATATAGAAAATAGTCCTCAGTTAGATCTCATTGATCATCATTGGAATATAAGAAAATAACATAAAATACACGTGATCAGAATATGAAGGAAGATCTGATGTATGCAGGAATATATCAACAAAATCGACAGTTCTGGAGAAGCATGGTAACCACTGCAAACCAGAAAACTCGTCTAGAAGGATATAACCGTCAGAATGAGCTGGAAACTGTCTCAACAGAAGTTTCCTGGCCTCTATATTGATCTTGGTGACTGCCGGATGAAATATCTGTCCTCGGAGGCTCTGGATCTCACCCCCTGGGGGTCTGCGCACCTCATGGGCACTCTGAGTGCGCTCAAATGATTCCAGCAATGGAATCAGCTGCTATATGTCTCAAAATGTTCTCCCCGACGAATGCAGAATTGGGTCGGAGGGATTTCCTCGGATATTATCTGAAACTCTGTTTATAACCCCAACTATGCTTCCTCAAGAGCTGCGCCCTAGATGGATGACTGGTGCACCCTGAAGGATTCCACCTTCATAATCTGATGGCAGGTGGCTCAATCTATGCGCCCTGGCTAGATCTCAACAGCGTCAGAAGGGATCTGCATCACAAGCTTTGATCTTGTGCAACAACACAAACCCTCTATCTGACCTTGCACCCTCACTTGCTAACCTGCGCAACATTGCAATCTGGATACTCCTGAATAACATGGTGAAATACCTTGATGGTATCTCTGATGGTCTAGGGTGTGTCTCTCAACATCGAAACCGATAAATGGTTGTGGTTTCCTCCATAAATCCACAAAACAGTAGAAGTCAAATCTCCTCCTCCTCTGGGAACTCTCTCACCATCAAATCATAACATAGCATAATGAGGAATTAGGTCGAATTCCTCCCTTTATACTCTTCCTAATCTAATTCACCATTGACCTCACTTAAGTTAGGCGCTTTTCCTCCTAAGGAGAGTAATTAATTAATTAAGTCCCCCCCTTAACACCTTTTTGTTCTATTTCTTCGTTGACTTAGGCTTAAGTGACATTTCCTATGTTTTTGGCTTAATTCATTGTTTAGCCATCAATTCTCCCTGATTTCTCCTCCACTTCCTTGTTTGTGCCTGACTATAGTCTATGGGAACAGATAGACTACTAAGTCACTCCCTACTGGCCTACTCTTGGGAACAGGACATCACACTCGTTGCTTCCTTTATGCCTTCTTGATGTTCTTCAAGTGTGACATCAAGGAAATATTGAGGACCTTCAATGGTATGATTGACAATATTCACTTGGACGTGTTCACCATTGTTCAAGGGACACTCATGCTCCCAATGTGAGTCTCTACACTGTAAGTAGCAAGGGTTTTCATCTACCATGTTTGCGGGGGCTAAAGTATTTGGAACTTCTTTATCATTTTTCGGTCTAAAAACTTGAGTTCCTTTCTGGAATTTCCCTCTGTAAGGAACCCTAGGAGCTTGTTGTTGAGCTCTTTCCATGTTGACAATCCTATTCATAATTAAATATCGGTTTTTTACCATGCCATCTACAGTCAACTGTAGATTTTCTAAGCTAGTGATAATATCTGAGGTAGGTTCAACATTATGGACTATCTTAGGTTTAGCATCTATTTTGACTCTTGGGGTAGAGAAAGGTTCAACTCTGGATGATGATAGATTGTCTTCAATCCTTGTAGCTAACTCTTGGGCCTCTTGGATTGTTTTAGGCGCTTTATCTATGAGGATAAAACCCATCTTTCATGTAAATAATTTGGTGTAAAGAAAGAGAAGGAAATTGTCTGAAGGATGATAGCTCACTGGGATCTTTTGCACTAAGCTTTCAAATTTATCATGAAATTCCCTAACAATTTCATTCTCTTGTTTTGTGATGTTATTCAACCTTATCAACAACATGTTGGGGTCTTCCTTGACACTCCATCGTTTGAGGAATATTTCCTCCAACTTATCCATGGTTTTAATACTAGCATTGGGGAGACCATTGTACCATCGTCTAGAACCATCATGGAGGGTAGCAAAGAACAATTTCATAGATAAATATTCAGCATCATCACTGATGGGATGAAGCTGAAGGAAGCCCAGAAGTTGCTCATATGATCCTCAACACTGACTACATCATTACCAGTGAATTTAGGCAACCATTTCCCATACTTAGGGGGCATTTGCCTAGGGTATTCTGGTATGTTTGTCATGTCTAACAGTTTGAAGAGATTGGATGACCATTGTTTCTAGCTATGAGCTTGGTTTGGATTAGCAGTCTGATTTCTTACGCTAGACATTGTGTTTAAAGGAAGATTGCCTCCAAACAATGATTTTACTATAGGAGAGTTTTAGGGAGGTTTTCTTATAAAGGACTTGGGAGGGTTGGTATACCTCCCTGAGCTTTGTGGAGTTGCCAAATAATTTTCTTGAACCTATCAAATGGATGAGAGGATCACCCTCAGTGGAGTCTCTAGGTAAGCTTTGTAAGATAAAAGGCTTTCGAGAAAAGGCTTATTGAAAAAGTGTCGTCTTGAGGAAATTGACTTGGTGTTCCCCAACAGTGGTGCCAAAATGTTATCGCACAATTTTTACTTGCCCAAAATCCCAAAGCAAGTGGGTACAGAATTGGCGTAACTGGGAATAACCTATCACTGTCACCTTAATAGGAGATCCCTTTCTATTTAGGAGTATGTCAAGACTACCCCAGGGGAGACATCCCCGATGACCTGGGGGGTTTGAGAAGTCTAAGGAAAATAGTCACAAGGAAATCCTTCCCCTCTCACAGATCACTCTAATCTAAGGTTTATTTTTTGTCTTAAGGATGAAGCAAATGGATAATATTTGTGTAGCTACCCAGAAAAAGACAACAAGGCAAACGGGGCACTTTCCAAGTACCAAATGATTGTTAGTACTTCATAAGACAATAAACATTCATAAAATAAGCTATCTAATTGCGAATTTGCAGCAGTGCAAGAGGTTATAACAACAATTAATATCTTATAACAACCACAAGATTTATGACTTGAAATTGCTTGAAAAAGACAAGAAAAAGTGGCTTTGACTAGGGAAATCGATAATAAATTGTCATAAGAAAAGTTGGATATGATTAGCTAGCTTTTAATGTCATTTTTGCAGAGATTTTGAAGCAGTTAGATGGCCACAAAACTAGCACTTACCTAGTATATTCACTAGCAATTGTCACAATTGAATTTTGAATGGTTCTAGTGCAAGTTATGTAGGTAAATGTGCCAAATTAATGTATGTTTATATGGCTGTATCAATTTTTTTCTACAACAACAAGTTAGCTTAGGATTTAGTTTAATTTAGGGTTAGAAAATGTTAGTAAAGGGTTCAAGGATAAGAGTATAAGTGTGTGTTTGATCAATCACCACTTGTAGAAGGTAGTCTAGTGCATTTCTAGGGTAAATAGAGTCATTAATGGAAGCAAAAAATTCTTAAAGGAAATATAGAAATGATAATGATATGTTAAAGGGATGGAGAGGACAAGAGAGGTGTTGGTATCCCAAGGTCTCAAATATCCACTTCCAAGAGAAAACTGCTAAAAAGTAACAAGGGTTAGGCCCTAGCGATTTTCTCTTCCCTTAAACAAGATGTAATAAAATATGCAATTGGGAAATGGAAGTAGGGTTACTAGAGTGCTACAATGGTAGGGCTCTAGTATCTACTTCAAAATAGGTTCCTTTCAAGAAATTTTAACACATGGAATATTATAGGGAAAAATATAGTAACATATGTCTTTCCCCTAGGGTTTCAATTTTCAAGCTAGCAATTTCATAATATTAGACATGAAACAAGTAAAAATAACCATAAGCATTCATTCAAAATAAAAATAAAATCAGATTTTCCACTTACTTCACCAAGAATAATCAAGCAAATCACCCTAGTTGAAGATCCTCCACATGAAAATAGCCAAAATACACCAAAAAATGTCTCCTTAAAGAAGTGCGCACCACTAGTTTCAGCCAAGAACACTTAAGGAAGGTCGAATTTCAGAGCTATACTTGAGTGATGAATGAATCATGAAAAAATACAAGAGTTTTATCTCTTATTTATAGAATGACAATGACCTTTAATTGTCTTTTAGGTCACAAAAGGCCGACATGGCTAGTTTACATCAAAAATCCAGTTTTTTACATAAAATTAACAATTAAAACCCTAATTTGACTTTAGGGCTGACGTCATGCCCCCCTTAGGGTGACATTAGGCCCAATCATGGAATGCTAGGCCTCAAAATGCCTCAAAATCTGTCGCACGTTCCAACTAGCACCAAAACGTCCTCATGCCAAACCCTAACTGATGACGTCAAGGGTCAATATGATGTTGTCAGGGGCCTTCAAGGGCCAATGTCATGGTGGAAGGGAAATAACCCCCTGGTCTAGGCCTGCCAGAGTGTCTCGGGGGGAACATCTTTCTTCTTTTCTGGTGCCATCCACTGATGTCTCTCTACCCCCGGTTGGGATCACAACATTCATCTGGTGGGATTTTAGCCCCATGGAGGTTTGAGATAATCATCTCTCCATATGTACCTGTCCACCAGGCATGGTCCTGTAGCAACAACATATGTTCCCTCCATGGGCTCATAAGTCACATGGATCATAGCAATGTCAATCACATCCAATAATCCAATTACCCAAACATGTGCATCAAACCCCCCTTTACCGAGACAAATGCTCAAAGAAGTTATGTAGTTTAACAATCCAGGTTTGGAGAGGGTCTTAGGATGTCCTATTGGGCTAATCCTCCTCAATTTTGGGGTGTTTCCAAGGTGAAGAGAAATATAGGTCATGTAAGTGTATGAAATGGTGTAGGGGAATGTTTGGGCAAGGGGTGTAGTGATAACAGGGAAATGTAGGCCTTGTCTATGGGTGCCTCTATAGAGGGCGAGCTGCACCTTGTCATGGATGCCATTGTTTCCTATCCCATTCAATGCATTTTATTCTTTGTCTTATTTCTTTTTCTTTTTTCCATATAATATCTTGGGGACACTACCCTGGCGTGGTGACAAGTGGTGACAACGTTACCCACAAACACTTCACGAAAATGAGAAGATTGGCTCGTAAAGAGGACCCCTTTCTCTTGGCTATGCCACCAAGACCCACTACCCTGTTTTGGTGACCAGATAGATGGTAGTGTCATACCACTACATGTCCATGGACCTAATAGGTTAGCTCATGATGAGACCTCCTATCCACCAACTAGATCTTGAGTTTTATTTTATTTTACGGTTCCCCTTTTCTTATTGAGAATCCTTTTATTTATTTCTCGGGAATCCCTGGGTGAAGCATCTCAAGGTTTCATTTTGAATTTTAACTTTTTCCATCTACTTTTTCCCTCTAGTCCTTTAGCCCCTTCTTCCCACAAGGCAAGACACAACCCTTACTAGTGTGGAAAACCCAATGCCTGAACCAAGGTAGGGGAAGATGAGAGGGACAATGATGAAAAGTGGTAAGTATGGAAGGAATGGATGATGACCTTTCATAGACCCAACTAGTGGAAACTCATCCCTAAGGGAACCATCTTACTAGGGCACTCTGTCACCCCCCCCCAGTTATGAACAATTTAAAGAGCATAATTTCCAAGCGAACGTTATGAAAAGAAGGAGAGTTCAGTGCACATATTAAAATGATTCAAAAATCAGAGTGACACATGCCATGATACCCAAACTCATTACCTCATGGATCAAGACCCACTGGTACTTCAGTATTAGGCCGATGGTATGGATGTTGTTGTTGTTGATAGATAGGATGCACTGAAGAAAAGATGGGCCATATGGGGCCAAGCTCAAGTCATATGGCTCTCGGTACTCCATGTCTAGGACTTGTGGGCCTCAAGCCGTAATATACTTAGTTATCCCTAGGATAGGGGATAACAGGGCTCTTGGTATCCAACCCGTGGGATTGTAGCCCCATGGAAGCCCAAGCTAGGCTTGTTCTCCAAAAACTGTCCACTAGCTAGGTCCTACAAAAACAAATGGACATGCCCTCCAAGGATCTCAAGTCATAACATCATGATAAGTGGATCCAATCGATAAACAAGCCATCTAAATATGTGCATCAAATATTACCATATCAAACAATTAACAACTCAAAGACACTATGGGATTGGTCAAGCGTAAGTATGGGAGGGTTGAAGAGGTGTCCTATTGGGTAGATCTTTCCCTAGGTCAAAGAGAACCTCCAGGAGGTCCCTCTCTAATCCATGTAAAGTGTATCAAGTGGATAGGAACAAGGCTCAATGGGCATAGGGCTCATGACATACTAGGGGTCATAGTGTCTCATTCATGTGTGCCTTTGTAGAGAGTGTGTGGTACCTTCGTCCGCAATGCATTTATTCCAATCACTTTATTTGCCTTTTATCTTTATTTTTTTATATTTTATTTAGCAAAAGGATAGGTTGAAGGTCACTTCCCTGGCATGGTGACCAAGTGGTGGCAATGTCACCCACAAATGCCTAATGGAAATGAGAAGGTTGGCTCATGATGAGACCCCCTTTCTCTCAGCCATGCAACTGAGAGTCACTGCCTTGGTTTGGTGACCAGATAATGACAATGTCATACCACTAGATATCCATGGACATGATAGGTCATCTCGTGATGAAACCTCCTATCCTTCAATCTACCTTTCAAGAATTTCTTTGTTATATTGTGGGTCCCCTTTTATTCAAATATAAGGTTTTTATTTCTTTCTTGGGTGATCATTGGACGAAGCATCTAGAAGGTTCGTATATGAATTTTATCTTTTACCCAACACCAACCCCTTTGGGAATTTATCCCCTTCTTCCCATAGAATGAGGGAAAACCCCTTCTTGTGTCAATACACCCTAAAATCCCAAGAGATAAGGAAACATAGGGGAATAATAATGGAAAATGGTAAGTATGGTCGAGAATGGTATGATGGCTTATTAAGGGATTTCCCAGTATCAAACCCATTCCCAAAGAAGACCACTTACTAGGGCACAATATCAACCACCAAGGTGAAGCAGGGAAAAAGGCATAATGTCCAAGCACATATCATGAAATCTAGAGAAATATAATATACAACATAATCAAATGGCTTAGGTATTGAAATTATGCTCACCATTATATTGACTTGTACCTCATGGAGCAAGGCCCACTACCTTTCGGAAGCTAACTGGTGTGGTGGATTCCATATGTAAACCTGTGAACATTTGTGGTGGTGAGTGGGTTTTCCATCTGTGCAAAGGGTACTACTGGTCATGTAGTTTCTCAACACTCCATATTAGCAACCTGAGGGCCTCAAGACACCATCTCCTTATTTATCCACAAAATGGGAATAACATCTGGCTCCTACTTGGGGACATGTTCTCGTCGTAGAGTGTATGAGAACCACAACATCTTCTGGTAGACCTGTTCATGCAAGTAAACATCAAAATGTCAATTGAAGGATGGCCTACTCATCCTTGTTCTCCTATGATGATAATTAAAACCCACTAAACTAGAAAAATAAAATTTTGACATTTTTCAAAAAATTATAAGCTAGGCATGAAATCGATATGCAAGTAGCGTGGCATGAAAATGAAATGCATCTAAACTAGTATGACAAATCAAGATGCAAATGCAGTGAATCAAATGAATTACCTACTTACCTGGGGCCTTGGGGCCCTAAAGATCACATGCTATATGATGTCAAGTGAAGTCATACAACCAGTGAAACCATTTGATCATCTCATCAAAGTATCTCCCCCTATGCTTAATCATATAATACAACAAAGATAAGTCAAGCACATAATAATCATGAGTATAAACACACATATAATCGATCATGAAATAAAACTCATGAAGATGGGTGGGAGGGAGGAAATCTTGCTGGAAAAAGAAACCATCATCATGATCATCCTACCTGAAACTGTAGCCACAAGACTGATCAATCCATCTCTGAAAGGGGCTACTATATGTAGACAAAGTCTCATCTTCATCTACGTGCAAAGATTCACTGCTTATCGAGGACTGAGAGGAAATGAGAGATCATAAGAACACTGCATGGTCTCTTGGAGAAGAGGCTCAGAGGTAAGGATCGGTCTCAGGCACAGAAAAACATTTCCTCTTCCCTTGTGAATCTCCAAGATGAAAATACTTCTTCTTTGAAGAATGCACCTCTGACTTCCCTGAGGTGGCCACATTCTGGGATTCCTCAAAATCTTAGCACAATGGTTGAAAGTCCTCATAAAAAAAATATGCATCCTCAAAAGGATATGCACCAAAGGATGACTGAATATCACTCTGAGTATGTTGTGACAAGTAATCCTCGAAGGGGCGGAACAAATCTGTAACCATATCATCACCAGGTTGCCAAACATCTGAATCATATATGTATGAGGACCACTCTTTTGATGATGACAACTCGACCCCCTCTGCTTGAGGGATATTACCCTCAATGTCAAAAATGGTATCTCTATCAATACTAAAACAACTCACATCCCATCTACGTCTCCCAACCTGTATGAAATCATCAATGTGTAGATCGACCACGTCGGAGGGGTCTTTCACAAGATCATTTGTATCATCAAGGATAAATTTTTCTTCATCCTCATGTGTAGGAGGAAGACAAGTTTGAACAACCTCATCCTCATCAAGAAGGAGAAAAGAAAATGACGCCTCAACATTTTTTGCTTCATCAAGATCCTTTTTTCTCTTCATGGGCATGCTCCTCCATTGCCTCTTCATCACACGATGCTTGATTCTTAATGTAGAGTGATTTACGTGCACTTTTTCAGAAAGATTTGTTGGATCCAAGGGTTCCTCTAACAACTATTCACTTCCAAAGTCACAGAATAAGGCGTTATCAAGATGTTCAAAATTATTATCACTTATCACATTCTCTTCTTTATGTGGGGGATGAACAAAGGTCTAGATGTATTCATCAAATGGAAGGGTAGATATGAGCACTTCTTCTTCATCAAATGTCTCGTCCGGATTTTCTTCATCAGGATCTTCTTCAATCTTGTTTTCATAAGTATGTTCTTCAAGCACTTCTTCATCTTTTGTCTCATCATTGATCGGAAAACCTTATCTGCAAAGGATGTGTTTGAGCTCTTGAAAATCATCTTCCAAACTCTAAGTGGTTGGTCAATAATGCCTGAGAAATTCTTCAATGAGTTTTGTAGAAGAAGGGATACTTTTCAGATCACATAAGTGTGCAAGCCCATCCTTTTGACTTGGTTCCAATGAAGATACAAAAAATTTCATTAGCACATCCACATGTATCACATTTAGGATTCAAACCTACTTCATATAATTGGCCACATCGGTGACTGCTAGAGCTCGATCACTGTCAAATTTGGGGCAACTTGCTCTCCATTATGTTGGACAAAGATTTGTATAGCTAGGGACATTATGAACATCAATATAAGGATACACATTATGGAATTCCCATGGTAAGTCTCGTGAGGCCATGGTTCCATCACTTAGGGCAGAGCTGTTATGAGGAAAATCTCTCTATGGCTAGTGTAAACCACAATAGACGGATATGATTGCAGAAATCAACTATATCCCAAAAACATGCTATATAAACTAATGTGCAAGTGAGATAGGAAAGGGACCTACCTCGTCCATATGTTTGATGATGTCCATCGTTGAGCACTTTGACCCAAAGCTTTATACCTGCAACAAGTTCTCAACAAACAAGCAGAGAGAGCATATAATGATAATATAAAAGGTTAGCACATTAGATAGCATAATCCATTAATATACAAAACAAACATGCCAATGGATAATAACTCATATATTTTCAAGATATTAAGTGGATGGGAAGAGAGTATTTCTATTAATAAATGATCATAATAAGTGAAAATATTACAGACTTTCGTGTCAGCACGGTTCGGAACTGAGAAACCAAGTTCCTTCCAGCCAGGTCTCCACCACTTCAATCCTCCACCAAAGGCAAGCTCATATAAGGGAGAAAATGAGGTTCTCCATCAATAAGGGAAGATCTTGGGGGTTGAACATTGTGTTCGGACTTAAAGGACAAACGGATGCAGAATCAATATGAAGTAATAATTTCTCCAGAGTAACTTTTCTCTCAAAGTTGAATTCTTTCTCCTCTTTTTCCATAGCCCAAAATTGGTCGACTTATAGCCTTCAAAATGGAACTAAAGGGACGAGTCGAAATGTTTCCAATATATGGAAGGCCAAGGATCAGAGATCTCCTGTCGTGACATGGAAACCTGACATTTAATTTCGATTTTCTGGTACAAATCCCGATGTACGTGGGTTGTAGTGGAGCAGCCTGCGTATACACTTGTTGTATAGTGTGCAAGATGCATACAAGTAGAAATTTTTTTATTTTTTTCTTTTTATTTTATCAACAGGGAAGATAAGTCTACATAGGGAAATGGAATCAGACCCTCTCTGTAAGATTTCATAGGGTGAGGAAAATCTTTCTCTAACAAGAGCCTCCATGGAGTCCTGAGATGAGACTTATGCTCATCAAAGGACGGAAAGGGGTAAAAAGGGAAAGGTGGGTTCGGGAAGGTGGAGTCGCCAGATGAGCTTCAATATGAGTTCATCAAGAAGGGTGGAAAGGGAACGCCCCTTGGGTGGATTCACCAGGAAAGATAACAGAAAGGCTTTGGGATAGCTTACAAAAGTGTTGTTAGGGTATGAATAGGATTCAAAATCTTCCCCGACAACGGTGCCAAAATGTTATGGCACAAGTTGTAGGTTGGGAAAATCTCAACCCAACCAAGGAACAACTGGTACAACTATGGGAATCCTACACCCAATGTCACCTCAATGTAAGTCCAACACTTCAAGGGTGACTAGGTTACTCCAGAGAGGTAATATTGATGACCCTAGGGGGATTGATATGGATAAGGAGGGAAGTGGAAAAGAATCCTCTAGAGGTCAAGTATGAATGGAAAGAAGGGTAGGGATATATGCCTTGTAAGTCAAGTAAAGGCTACCCCACAAGTAGAGTGCTTCTCTCGATGATTGTACCTACCCGATACACAAGGAAACAAAATTTGCAATAGTATATGTTAGTTGGATCAGAAAGTTAAGCTTGTTGTCCCTAATTTGAATCAATATATATCAGCAAGTAAAACATTTAAAAATAAGCATGTAAATACCTAGACTAGTTAAGTAAATCAACATCAAACTTAGCAATGACTATAGGCTGAAAATAGGCACTTGATAAACTAGATAAGATGGTTGTTGTAATGTGTGTTTTCTGCAGAAAATTATAGCTTTATGGATGTATCTTTCAATGGTGAACAATATAAAAATCAACCATGAAAAATTTCCAAGAGCTAGCTTAAAACATGCACCCTAGTTAGTAGAGTAAATGAGTAAAGTTAGAGAGCTAGTCTAGGGTTAGATTTAGAATTATGAGAGTATTAATAGCTAGGGTTATGCAGCCCTAATGGTTGTAGGTTAATAGTTGTAACAACAATTAGAGTGTTTTGAGAGAGGGGACTCCCTAGTGGGGGATGACTCTTCTCAATGAGATAAAATAACTTCAAGTGAGAGAACTTTCAAAAGGTCCAAGATTATGTTTCCCAATGCAATATTTTATTTCTCCAATGCAACAAATCAATGACTAGTGCCTTTACTACTGGGTTAATGGAGTCACAAGGAGCTTAGAGAAGCTACCTCCTTGGGGATGTAATCCCTTTTACTTCCCAAGGCAAGTTTCTCTAGGCTAGGGTTTAAGCTAAGAGGGTGTATGCCCTTATACTTCTCTTACCAAACCCTTGATCAATGAGATGAAGCAAATAACAATGATGAAAGCTATGGTGGGGGTGTGTGCCCTTATACTTCCCACATATCTCCTAGCATAAAACACTTGAACTTGAAATAACAATAGCATAATAGTAGAAAACCATACCAAGATCAAGAGAAATGTGAAGACAAATCACCACAAGAGCTATAAATGCATCATCCAAGGCTAGCACTAGACCTCATCCATCAACCACTCATAAAAATAGGCATAAGACAAGTTCACAAGAGATAAAGAGCTAAGGAGGCTGAAAATTTCAGACCAAGTCTCTCACAAGAGGGAGAGTTATGATTTAAAATGAGATCTTATGATCTCTATTTATACAAACATTAGACAACATGGCTTGTCCACAAAATAAGGATTAAAACACGAGATTAGGGGTCAACAACCCTAATCTTTCCCTCTTAACACAATAATATTAAACAATTCACTTAAAATTTCATCTTTTGCACAAATTAAACCCTAATTAAGGATGACATCACCCTTTTAAGGGACGTTTTTCCACTTTGAGGAGGTCGTTGGTGCTGGAGAAGGATGGAAGGCCCTCCAAAGGCCATGTGTCAAGCATATAGATGATCTCTTCTTGGTGAAAACCCTCTTCTCCTTAAAACCTCCAAGTGCAAGTGAGTGGCACCTTAACACCAAGCCCAAACCCCCAATACCATGATGTCATGCTCAAAAGTGGGACGTTTCACCCCTCCTGGGAAAATCATTTAGCAAGCAATGGGTGGGCTAGGTCATCCAAGCCATCATCAAGGCTGTCCAAGTCACCTCTCTCACATCTGGCTTGTGGGCCCCTAACATCCAACTTATGGGCTTGTAGCCCCATGGAATCCCAATCTAGGCTTGTTCTCCCAAAATTGTCCACCAGATATGTCTTGCAAAAAAAAATGGGCACGCCCTCCAAGGATCTCGAGTCATAACATAATGATAAGTGGATACAATGATATTCCAATCAATAAACAAGCCATCTAAGCATGTGAATCAAAGATTACCATATCAAACAATTAACAACTCAAAGACACTATGTGACTTGTCAAGCTTAAGTATGGAAGGGTTGAGAAGGTGTCCTATTGGGTAGATCCTGCCCTAGGTCAAGGAGAGCCTCTAGGAGGTCCCTCTACAAGCCATGTAAAGTGTATGAGGTGGATGGGATCAAGGCGCAATGGACATAGGGCTCATGACATACTAGGGGTCGTAGTGTCTCATTCATGGGTGCCTTTTGTAGAGGGTGTGTGGTACCTTCATCCGCAATGCATTTTTTCCAAACCCTTTATTTTCCTTTTATATTTATTTCTTTATATTTTCTTTAGCACAAGGAGAGGTTGAAGGTCACTGCCTTGGTGTGGTGACCAGATGGTGACAATGTTACAGAGAAATGCCTAAAGGAAATGAGAAGGTTGGCTCTTGATGAGACCCCATTTCTCTCAGCCATGCAACTGAGAGTCATTGCCCTGGTTTGGTGACTAGATAATGACAATTTCATACCACTAGATATCCATGGACATGGTAGGTCGGTTCGTGATGAGAGATCATTTCCTTCAATCTACCATTCAGGTATTTCTTTGTTATATGATGGGTTCCCTTTTACTCAAATATAAGTGTTTATTTCTTTCTTGTGTGATCCCTAGGAAAAGCATATGGAAGGTTCATTTATGGATTTTATCTATTACCCAACACCAACCCCTATGGGATTTTAGCCCCTTATTCCCATAGAATGAGGGACAACCCTTTCTTGGGTCAATACACCCTAAAATCCCAAGAGATAAGGAAACGAAGGGGAATAATGATGGAAAATGGTAAGTATGGTCGGGAACGGTATGATGGCTTATTAAGGGATTTCCTAGTAGCAAACCCATTCCCCAAGAAGACCACTTACTAGGGCATAATGTCAACCACCAAGGTGAAGCAGGGAAAAAGGCATAATTTCCAAGAACATATCATGAAATCTAGAGCAATCTAAGATACAACATAATCAAATTCCTTAGGTATTGAAATGACTCTCACCATAACACTGACTTGTACCTCATGGAGCAAGGCCCACTGCCTCCCAGAATCCAATTGGTGTGGTGGATGCCATCTGTAAATCTATGACCATCTGTGGTGGTGAGTGGGTTTTCCATTTGTGCAAAGGGTATTGTTGGTCATGTAGTCTCTTGGAACTCCATATCGACAACCTAAGTGCCTCAATACATCATCTCCTTAGTTGTCCACAAAATGGGGATAATAAGTTGCATACTAGTCAACTCACATTTACCTCAAAAACTTGCAAGGAATTCGACGGAGTTTACGGTTATAGAGGGTTTCCCAACCATTTGACCCATTGTAGCCCATCCCCAAATTGAATAACCATATTTTTCGCATATAAAAAGATGTCTTGGGGTCTCATTCACAACATGCAAGAGAATAAGAAAAATCTACCAAAATCCCTTCCCCTTCTTAGCCCAAATTTTGCATCCTATTCTGAGTTTTGGCCTTCGCATTCCCCTCTAGCCCTTTCTCCTTATACAACCCTTTCTCCGTTCCCAAGTTATAAGTTGGTTGTGAGAATCTTGTATCGGATTGATGCACTTGGAGCCAAGATAGAGGAGCCCGAACCTAGTTTGCAGAGCAATTTCTGATGAAGGTTGTAATCTTTCTGATCTTAATATTGAATAAAAGAGTTCGTTCCTATCCCAAAACATTGTGTCTCTATGATTTTATTGATTTATTGATTTATGTCTATATTTGAACATTGAAAGTGATAAGTAGAGATTGTATTTGTTGTAGCATTGTTTTCCTAAGCTTTTTGCAGGTCATATTTGGGAGGAGATCCGCAATCTAGAAAGCTACAAATGCGAAAGAGGTCTACACCATCTGCAAGGACCAAAGGTACACCTATTGACCTTCTTTCCTCTCTCTTGTCTTTCAGTTTAGATAGTTTTGGGTTAGATTAGGAGTAGAACTTTATTTTAATGGAAGTCAGTGCTCTTCTTGTACCGCAACCCAATATAAGGGTATTTTCCCCACTAGCAGAATTAGCGACTCCACTGGGGAGTCTCTCTAGGGTCTTAGTGGGATATTTTGGTTAAAATTGGTTTTTTTAGTTTATTTTTGAGTTTTCCAAGTTTACTGAGTCAGTTTAGGGTCTCTAGTCACCTTCCAGGTGCCTACCAACCTTTCCTGCCCAGTCAATTTTCCAAGCCTTTTTTTCTTTTTGAAAATTTCCCAAGGTGTACGCACTCTAGCATCTATTCAACCTACACACATACACAATATGCACAGTATACAACCTGCGTACATACACAGGCTGCTTGTGCATAGCCTGCATCTCTATGTTTTAGAAGGTTTTAAAAAAAAAGGGGGATTTCCTCTTTCGTGACTGTTGCCATCCTAATACACACTTGCAAAAGTGAGCTAAGTCTGGCTCACTTAGTGTGTCCTTGGAGGCACAATGCCTAGGTTCACAGCCCACACTGTCACTTTGACCAGAACCTTTTCTGTCTAGGCTCACTCCTAGGGAAGCCAAGGGGAGTAGTCCCTAGTTTGTAGATTAGTTTTAGAGTTAAGTTCTAGGAGTTAGTTTTAATTTGTTAAGGCTTGGGGGATTCTAACCTAAGATTCACAAGTAGCAATGCAAGATGCAAGGGTTAGTATGTTTAAGCAAGACCTTTTCCTAAGGCAACTAAGACTAGTTCCTAAGATTGGGCAAGGGGTCAACTAAAGTTAAGGGGTGATTTGTTACAGATATGATTACAAGATATACAAAAGAATAACTGAATCAAATATTGAGTACCATATTTACAAGTAAATAATGCTAGAGTACAACAAGCAAGCTAACCACTTTTACTATTTTATGTGCATGATACCAGGAGATCAAAGCATCAAATAACATTTACAAGATTATCATCAACATATCACCACATCAACAAAGAATATTTAAAGATTTAATTACCAGTGTTATGGAGATGACTCACTCTTAGTTGTTAAACCCTCAAGGTATTTATTATATTAAGCCCAAGGTTGAGTTATTGAGCTTTCTTGAGATTATTAAGTTTTATTAAGCTTTCACCAAAGCCTCCTCCCCCTATTTCCAAATAACTGTTGGATGCTCAAGATAGTATAGCAACGAGGCTAACCATAGCTTTCACAGTCAGTCCTAAGACAATAGTACTCTTGGAGAGGACACATCATGTGCACCGTGAGACAATCCCCTACCTACACCCTCCGTTGCATTCCTCAAGTCTCGTTTTATATGGTGAATATGGTGGTCTAAGGTACCCTAAAGAGTCTATTAAGTTATTATATAAATTAGGTAGACTTTTAGGAGTGTTTTAAGAGTTTTATGACACTTTTAAAGAGTGATTTAGTGACTTGGCCAAAACTCACTTCAGCCTTAAAGATGTGTTGATTAAGTGTTTAAGATTAAGAGCATTAACACATATATGCTATGTGAGATAAAGTCACTTAGATGCACAATTATATAGCTTGAAAGAAAACAACAAGGGCAAGAAAAACTTGTCAACCAATAGAAGAGAGACAATCACATTTATATTAGATTCAAGAGCATTTAATGTGAAAGAGAAAATATTTAGGTGTTGCCTACTTATCAACTTAGAAATAAAGTGACTTCAAGCATATGGCATATGGCATTAAGAGATCTATGCAATAAAGAAGAATACCATCTACCTATTGAACCATTCAAACATTAAAGATTATAGATCTAAGCATGTAAAGTGAAGATTAAGACTTGAAATAAGCTAAGCATGCATGAGATCTAGTTAAGTTGATTTAAGGTGCCCAATAGGCTTAAGCTAGAGAATTATTAAGTGTATTAGATCTAGATCTAAAACGATTATAACATTAAGCATTTAGATCATAATCACATATTAAAACCCTAACCTAAACTTTTGGGGTATTCCTCTCCCAAATAGGTAGACAATTAATTATCTTGTTTAAATTAGAAAATATTGGGAAAATGAAGAAGCAAGCAAGCAAGAGATGAAACTAAGGAAAGAAAGAGGCAAGCAAACCAAGCAAACAAGAAAAAAATCCTACCCCACGTCCTAGGGTTTGGGAGATACCATTTATCTCACAAACCCTCACGTCCTAGCTCAAAAAAAGGGGGGGAATGTCAAATAAATAAGATCTAAGCTACCCAACAGCTCACATGTGGGAGGAGGCCATACCACTCCTTCTCCCACAACTATGAGCCACTACAAGCAAGCGATAAGGAGAAGAAATGACTAAAAATGCTTAAAAATTTGAAGAAGGACATTGAGAAATAGCTACCAATCCCTTGGGGGGCTCTTTGAGTGTTGTGTGAACGACTTTGGGTATCCAAATCCCCTCTCAACCAGATCTGAACCTGCAAAAACCAGCAAGGTATCCTTGCTGGAAATGCTACACACAACCAATATAGTGAAGAAAAACTTTTTCCTTTTTAGGGCAAAAATTTTTCTTAAGAAAAATTTATAAATTTTGATTTAAAATTACCTATCTTACTAAGCTATGCTAGCTGAAATATTGATGGAATGAACAACAATATAAAACAAGAGTAAAAGTGAGAAAGGAATGGAGTTTGAGTGTGTCTCAAGGGAGCCTTCTTGCTTAAGGTTGTCCCAATGAAACCCTTGAAGCTAAACCTGCAAAAACCTTGAACAATGATGGCATACAATAGACAATATGTTGCTTATACTAATAAGATGACATTTCAATCCTATCTAGCATATCAAGATACATAGATCTACAAGCATGTGCATTACTAGATCTACCCAAATAACATTTTACCTTAGGATCAAAATATGCAATCACCAAACAAAATCTTAGAACAAGTTTACCTCATGTGTATGGCAAGAAGAAACATGTGCATAACTCTTCCAATAATACTCCAAAGTTTTCTCTTTATTACTCAAGAAGAAGGATCTTGGAGAAAACTATCTCCAAAATCCTAAAGAGCAAGAGAATGAAAATGATGAATGAAAGAGAGAGAGAGAGGGAGAGAGAGAGAAATCAAGTAGCATAACTTTAGCTAGAGATTTGGTAAGTTGGGAGTAAGGAAAGGGATCTATTTATACTTAGAGAGGAAAACCTACCTCTCTTGGCTCAATGCCAAGTGTCCACCACCAAGCATAAGAGTAGAACTCAAGGCTAGGGCACACCATATAGGGTTTAGATCATAGATCTAGGGTGTAGATGGGTGTGGGAGGTGTTGGAATCAAACAAAAGTGTAGTGAGAGGCTATGGGATTCCTGGTAGGGAAGAGGAAGAGGCCCCAATAATTAAAAACAAATTTTCCTTGGAGTTCAACAAAAGGAGGGGCATAACTTCCTTGGAGGGCGCAATTTTTTGGGATGAAGGAAGGATAGAAGGGGGAATAATAAGGTAAGTGTGTTGGGATTACCCAAAGGTGAGACATGGGGGGTTAAGGGAGGCACACAAAATAAGAGGGGCGTCCCATCTCCCTCTAGAAGCAAGTCGCGACGTTTTTACCAAGGAAAAATGTCAATTTCCCCTAGGGGGCGTAACTTTTTGGTGAGGAGAAGGTGTGAAGGGTTAGAAGAGGTTGGAAAAGGTTGGGAGGGTCATGTTATGCTTAGGCCAGATTGTCTAGGTGCAGAAATATCCTTGCTGAAATTTCCATCGTCCTAGCACAAGTGATTACTCATTTATACTAACTCCATGATGTCACAATGAGATGTCACAATCTCCTCCTCTCCTTTTGTCGGAATCTAATGTGAGATTAGAAGCCCTTAGCTTACTGTAAGGAGCCCTGCACTAAACTCAACATTAAGTTAGAATATAGGGGCTTCCGCAGTGCAAGATATTAGATATTATTTTTTGGATTAACTGCGTAGTGTAAGTCATTAATCTATGACCCATATTCATGAGTATTAGTCTCAACTGACCAATAATTCTCATGATTTGAATAGTCCAC